>CM034303.1:57073580-57422580 GCA_019925795.1 Dendrobium chrysotoxum
ATTTGGATTTATTATTTGATCCGTGCAGCCTCTTCAGACGTCACGTGTTACCCATGACACGCTCACTGGGGCTCATGCGGGTATACAATTGCACATGCATTTTTTTTATATTATGTTTACATACTTGCATGTACATTTACTCTTTCATCCATGTATTAAGGTGCTTGCACATGCACTTCTGTATTTATGTGTATACATGTTGTAATGTATGTGTGGGGCATTTTAAAATATTTAATGTTGATTACCTGTGCGGCAACTACCATTTAAATGTGCGCGACGCACCGTTTGAGAGCTTGTAGACGCCTTATGTCCGCTTGCGTGAGTGTTGCGGATCCGGTGGCGTGGCGCTACGTCACGCGTTGTTTGCTGCTTCTTACAGATGGGCTGCTGTTAAGAGATGAGCAGGGATTCATTTGAGAATTTACACACGCCTTCTGTCCGCTCGTATGCATGCTGCGAATCCGGTGGCGTGGCGTCGCACTACAATTTGCCCATTGCTTTATACAGGTAAACTGTCGTGCACTAACGGGTCTCCTGCTATAGCTCGTAGGAGCTTACATTTGTTGAAGATCTTTATTTGCTCGTAGACAGTATGTTGTACACGTGACAAGCCTCCTACAATGACTTGTAGGAGCATGCATTTACTGGAGATCTTCTGTATTTGTTCATGAATGGCACTTTGTGTACATGACAGGTCTCGTACGGTGATTCACAGGAGTGATGGTTGGTTGCAAGGATGTTATGACATCTATTGTCTGCCATTTGCTATCGTATATGTGTAAACTGCTGTGTATCTTGGATCTTCACCTATTATCCATAAGCAATTTGTATTCACTCATGACGAGCTTCCTATAATTGCTTGCAAATGGCACCATGGGTGTATATCTGCATTCACAAAGGACCCATTATTCTTGCAATATGTCTGTTGTTGATGATTTCAAGGGTTAATATGCCTTCTTGCACGACTGTTGTGTAGACTAGCGTCAAATTTCAACTTTGTTGTTTGCGAGGTTGGATATATTTACTTGTGTTTTGATGCTGATCACAGAGTGTCATTCATTGCACCTCCGTTCTTCAATTTTCATAGGAGGCCGATACATTTGTCTGCATACTACTATCGGTCGTTGGTTGAGCTGTATTCGCCACTGATTCATCTTTATATGTTGACTGGTGAGTCGCTCCATTCACAACTTATCTGTTATTGTTGCTTGCAAGTGGATTAGTGCATTCATTTGCGAGCTAATTGATTGTCGAGTGTAGGGAAACTGCTGCACTCGTTGTATGCTAATCATTATTGCTCACGAGTGATCTAATGCACTTGTCTATCAACTAATTGTCGTTGATTGCAAGCGGATTATCTTCACCATAACCTCATTTTCTTCATTTCTAATAATGATGCATTCTTCATACATGAATGTTGGCTTTCGTCATTTATAGGAGTTGGGTGTGCTTGCTGATAGTCGATGTATGTGCATAGCATCATTGTAGGGGGTTAATGTGTTGTTGACAGTAGAGATGCTACTGCATTCATTTGCACATCTTTCATGCTTTATTCATGAATATCCTCTTCATTGCAATTATCCTTACTTTGCAAATATGATTAAGATAAATATTATTCATGGGTGAGTTAGAGATTTTATATCATTACTCATACTCAAATTATGTATTCGTATTGATCGTCGCTAGTGGATGAGATGAAGGAATTTTCCTTGTCTACCACATGTCATTGCTCATAGTTGCTCGTCGATGTTCATTTAATTGCTTTAAACGTAGTTTATCATTTGTATTTTTATTTTTATTTTTATTGTGCATTTATTAGTTTAGAGCTTGGTTCCTTACTGTTTAGTCCAATAATTTGCAAACTCAATTCCCATTCAGAGAGAAGTACCCAAGGATAGGGGATTAGGGGCACGGCCTAGGGGAAATTTCAAGCGGTAGACTAAGGCAAAGGTTCAGGAGAAGCGGGCTAGGGGGTTGTGTTTCTATTGTGATGAGAAGTTTGCACCGGGCCACTGCTGCAAGGACCGTTCAGTGCAGGTACTTACAGTCTGTGATGAGGAGGATTGAGGAGAAGGAGCATTTGCACTAAATGTGATGGAGGTCTCCCTGAACTCAATGGTGGGGTTTACCTCAAATCACACCATGAAGGTGAGTGGACAAATAGAAGGAGAATCAGTGGTAGTTCTGGTGGATAGTGGGGTGACCCACAATTTCATCTCCAATTAAGTGGTGGATCGGTTGGGGCCAAAGCTGGTCGACAAGAGCTGTTTTGGGGTGATGATGGGAACGTGGAAAGTGGAGAAGAGTAGAGTCATCTGCCCAGGGCTGATGGTGACACTGTAGGGGATCCAGGTGAAGAAGAATTTATTTTCTTGAAGTTATGGAGCATAAATGTAATTTTGGGCAGGAAGTGGTTGCAGACCTAGGGAGACCAAGGTGAACTGGAAGTCATTGACTATGGAGTTCATGGTGGGAAGGAAAAAGGTGAGGATTATAGGGGATCCTAGCCTGTCTAAAACCAAGGTTTCTCTTAAGACCATGGTGAGGGCAATCCAGGGAGCAGGGATGAGATTCTTGGTGGAGCTCTAGATACTTGAAGGAGGGGGAAGCATGGAGAAAGACGAGGAGGTTCCAGAGGTAGTCCAATCATTCCTGCAACAATTCAGTGAGATGTTCCAGCTGCCTCAAGGCCTACCTTCCCAAGGGACCATGAGATGCCATCATCCTAAAGGAGGGGGTATCCCCTATTAATGTTCAACCCTATCAGTACCCACAAGTTTAGAAAGATGAAATTGAGAGACTGATCAAGGAGATGTTAGAGGCTTAGATCATTCGTCTCAATGTTAGTCCCTTCTCCAGTCCTATGTTGCTAGTGAAGAAGGACGGTAGTTGGAGATTTTGTATAGATTATCGGGCTCTAAATAAGGAAACGGTGTTGGATAAGTTTCCTATACCAGTCATTGATGATTTACTGGATGAGTTATATGGAGCGCTGATGTTCTCCAAGATTGATCTAAAATCGGGATACCATCAAATCAAAAGGTGGCCCACTGATATCCACAAGACTGGTTTCAAGACTCACGAAGGCCACTATGAGTTCTTAGTGATGCCTTTTGGGCTTACCAATGCCCCAGCTATCTTCCAGTCGATTATGAACAAGGTATTCCAGCCCTACCTCCGCAGGTTGTACTGGTTTTCTTCGATGATATTTTGGTGTATACCCGATCTGAGGCAAAGCATGTGGAGCACTTGAAAGTCGTGTTAGTGACATTGAAGGATCATCCGTTGCATGCCAATTTAAAGAAGTGTTTCTTTGCATAGTAGAGGGTGGAGTATTTGGGACATGTGATGTCCAAATCAGAAGCAGCTGAAGATCTTTCCAAGATAGAGGCTATGTTGGAGTGGCCCTTACCCAAAACTATGAAGGAGTTGAGGGGGTTCTTAGGACTCACAAGGTACTACATGAAGTTTGTGAGGGGATATAGCTCTATAACATGGTCATTGACAAAGCAACTGAAGAATGATAGTTTCAATTTTTTTTTTGAGTGGGGGGCAGCCACCTAGGCGTTTGATCAGCTAAAGAAAGTCATAATGAGTGTCCCTGTGTTAGCACTACTAGACTTCAATTAGTCGTTTGCAGTGGAGACTGATGCATCAGGCTATGGGTTGGGAGCAGTACTCATGTAGAGTCAGAGACCATAACTTATATTAGCCGGGTGTTGACCACTAGGGCCAGGTTGAAATTAGTGTATGAAAGGGAGCTAATGGCAATAATGTTGGCAATACAGAAGTGGCGACCTTACTTGTTGAGGTGAAACTTCATAGTCAGGACCGACCAGAGGAATTTGAAGTCCTGTTGGAGCAAATGATGGTGACAGAGGAGCATCAGTGGTGACTTTCCAATTTGTTGGGTTATGACTTTGAGATCTAGTACAAACTCGGGCTGAAAAAATAAAGCTGCAGATGCTCTCTCCAGGCGTAGTGAAGACCCTCAGGTTATGGCTCTATCTGTTCCCATGGTGGTGGATTGAGAGGCCTAAAGCGTGAGAGCGAGCAGGAAGAGGAGCTGAGTAAGATTAGAGGAGACTTACTGCAGGACAAGGATAGCCATCCTGGTTACTCTTTGATGGGTCAGAAGCAGCTATACCAGGGACGATTTGTGCTTTCAAGACATCACCACACATCACTTGTAAGAATTTCATGACAGCCATTGGGGGACATTCAAGATTCAGAAAACATATCATATATTGGTAATGGAGCTATACTGGGTGGGCATGCAGAAGGATGCAGAGGAGTTGTTGGCCAGTTGTGATGTATGTCAGAGGACACAAATACCTGGTTATGGCTCCAGGTGATCTTCTACAGCCTTAGTATTACCTGAGAAGGTGTGGGAACAGGTGACTATGGACTTTATTGACGGACTACCTAGATCAAAAGGGTTCACTATGATTCTAGTGGTGGTGGACAAATTGAGCAAATATGCTCATTTCATTTCCTTAAGCCACCCATACACCGCGGTGTCGATGGCAGCTGTATTCATTAGAGAGGTGATCCATTTGCATGGTATACCCGAGGCCATTGTGTTTGATCAGGACAAGGTCTTTCTAAGCCACTTCTGGAAGGAGTTATTCAGATGCAGGAGATTATCTTGAAGCGGAGTACAGCTTACCACCCCCAAACGAATGGTCAAATGGAGGTGATGAATCGCAGTGTGGAGACCTATCTTCGTTGCTTTATATCAGATACACCAAAGATGTGGGCCAAGTGGTTAGCCTGGACAGAATATTGGAATAACACTTCATATCATATAGCAACCCAGACAATGCCATTTAAAATCTTATGTGGAAGGAATCTACCTCATCTGACACATTATGGGCATGGCAACACACCAATGTCATAAGTGGAGCAGCAGTTGGGAGAAAGAGGCCAGATTTTAGCAGAATTGAAAGAACATATACGAAGAGCACAACAAATTATGAAGAAGCAGGTGGATGAACATAGGAGAGACATGCAATTTGAGGTTGGGGATAGAGTTTATCTAAAGATCTGATCTTACAGACAGAGGACTTTGGTTCAACGAATGAATGAGATGCTCTTCCCCCACTACTTTGGGCCCTACAAGGTAGTGGAGCGCATTGGCGCAGTAGCAAATCTCCTACGGTTGCAACAGAACCATCCATCCCATATTTCATGTATGCAACTGTGATGAGCCATTGAAAACCACACACCCTCGCCCGCACTACCAGCCACACTGTCAGAGGATATGGAGGTGATATTAGTATCACTTGAGGTGAAAGGGGTGCGCCAAGAAGGCAAGGGATCGGGGAGGTGTTGATCAAGTGAAACGAGTTACCGAAGTATGAGGAGACATGGCATCCAGAAGAAGTTTCCCTCTTTACACCTTAAGGAAAAGGTGATTTTTTAGGAGGGAAGTATTAATGGGCCGACGAAGGATGTGGGCCCCACTAGGAGGGACATTAAGCAAGGAAAGAGGAAGATCCAAAGGGGAATAATTCCACCTTTAATTACTTACCATAGGAAACCAAAATTGAGAGGCAATTAAGTAAGTTTATTTAGAGAAAGTGGGGCTGATTTGAATTTATTTTAGAAGAAAATTAGGAAAAAATGATTTAAAGGGGGCTGATTTGAATTTAGATTTGGTAGGGAATTAGAAAGCTTATATAGGGCTAATTAGGTTGTTTGATTTCATTATGTGATTTGTGTTTTGTTGTAGTTTTCTTTGAAGTTGTTCCTAGCAGCGCCTTGGGCTTGTAGAGAGCCGATCTATCTCTCGAATAGTAGATCAAATTGTATCTTGGTTTATTTTGCCAAAATAAAAATCTTTCTCGCTGATTTCTACTATGTTTTCTCTTCGTTATTACTGTTTTTACTGCGATGAGATTGGATTCCTAACAAATTTGCTACAATATTCAAAATATATACAAAAAATAGTCTGCATGAATTTGAGGATGGACAAAATAGAAACTCATATGCACTTAAAGAATGCTAGGTAATTGAGAACATCAGATAATTAATTTACAATCCAAAGTACATTTATATCTTCAATAAGTTTAAATTTTCTTTTTCTCTAACCTTCCTATTTTTTATTACCTCTTATTTTAAATGTCAAAAAATCACTTATTTATCCTACTTGCCTCTTCCATTAGAGTTCTTAATTGATATGTAAAACTACATGCATAAAACATCCAATCCCATTGACAAGAGGTGATATTTGAATGAAAAACTACTAATGTGCACAGAAAGTTTGAACTAAAAGTGCAAAAAGATATGCATTTAACATAACTCACTCAGATCCTAACTTCCCCCAACAAACTTACCACCAACACTCCTCAACCGCCAGCCCAACACAGGATAACAAAATGGGAACCCTAAATGTGACATAGAACCACTCCAAATGCAAACTTTAAACATTTCCTTAACATGCAATTTACATAAAAGCTAGTGCAACACTCAGAAATCAACATACAAATATAATATCAAAATGGACTTAAATTTTTATCTCTCAATCTTTACAAGCGTGCACGTACCAACCTAGCTACTCACAAATATATATATACCAATTAATCTTTCCATGAGAATATTTAAAAAATAATGAGACTAAAATGAGACTTTTAAATAGTTGGAAACCCTTTTAATCCATCATAAAGAGACGGGTGACTATTTTAGTCCTTACCCACACATATATATAATCTTAGACATTCATTTCACTTCATTTTATTCTCCATTTCCTCTTCCCGTGAGGGATAGAGGATGTGAAGTTTGAGCAATAGGAGAGAAGAAGGGAAAATAAGAGGCTAGAAGCTAGGTTTGAAAAAGGGAATCTTTTTTTTTCCCAACAAATCAACTTTGAATTGAAGTTGGTGAAACTTATGGGTATTCATAAGGAGTGATCAATTTGAGGTAAAAGATTAGTTTGTTGTTGTCTTTTATTTAGATTTTGAGTAGATAAGTTATGGAATTTTATGTAACTTGAGCAAATTTATGTTTTTTAGACTGTATAAGAAAAAAAGATTTCATGGTAATTGATGCAAGAAAACCCATTATGTACTATTTCTTTTGAGACACTCATCTCTATTATAGAAAGCAAAATATTCTTAAGTCTATTGTTTGTTATCTCCCTACAATATGTTGTTGGACTTTTATGTGTAAAGTTAATAGACATCTCTTTATATTGAGTATGACTTTGAGCTTGATGCTGGGAAAAACTAATGCTATAAATTAAGTAATTATATGATATGCAAATTCAAATTTTGCTGGTTATTTTGATACCTGAAAATCCATTACAGGTTATATGTTTAAGGTATTTGAAAACATTGATAATTAGAAGGTTAATTTGCAACCAATTATGACCTTCTATACAACTGAAGCTAAATATATTGTTACATCTGAAGCCATAAGAGAAATTGTATGGTTGAAAGGAATGATTTTTAAATTAATAATTTATTCAATGCTTACTTCTATGCTTGTGTTTTGTGATAATCGAAGTGTGGTATACCTCACCAAAAAGTAACATGTATTATAAAAGAAAGTAAGCATATAATTTTGAATTCTATATCATTAAGGAGGAGGTTGCAAATGGAATTGTGGAGATTGCAAAGATTCCATTAAATGGCAACACATCAGATATGTTAACAAAAACTCTAGCTTTCTTGTATTATTTGGGATAGTTGACGATGGCGAGAGAGAAGCATTAATGTTGTTTGCTTGGATCTTTGTAGATTAAGAACCAAAGTAGAGATTGTTGTAATGGTTCTTTATATTCCTTATTAGTTCTATTTATATTGAGCTTTTATTAATTTCTTATTCATTGGGGTATTCATATAATTTTTTGTTTACACATTTACCAAGAGATTTGTGGCTATAAATACCCCTCCTCCATGTGTATGACACAAATTTACTTCTCTTTCTAATGAATATTTGTCCCTAATAGCTAATATCTATTTTTCTTGTTTTCCCTTTTAGCTGGCTGCTTGGAGTCATGTTCTTGTCAAGAACCGAGAACACGAGGGTTGCTGGAGGCCATGGAAGGCTTTCTGTCCCTTGCTACCTACGGGAGATCTATAGATAAGATTGCTAATGCTAATGAAGAGTTATATCTTTTGAGAGCTAGAAGGTGATGCTTTTGAAGGCAACTTGATCCAAAAAACAAGGATAGGGTGAAGTTGCTGGCAGGAGGTAGAAGCCACGGAGAAGGTTTTCCCTTCCCCTTGTTGTCCTGAGAGTATCCAGAATTGGATAACAGTGAAGGTGATGTTCTTGCAACCTTTGTGTGGTTGCCTTTGAAAGCTAGAAGGTGCAGTTCCACATCTATATGATATTCATCTAATCCTTTGATGAGCTTAAACTTGGAAGGGTTTTATGATTTTCACTCTTAGAAACTTCTCTAAACCGTGCATAACCATTTGCTATTTGAACATTGGGAAATCATAGGTTGATTACGACAACAACAATAAGCCTTTATCCCACTTCATGGTATCGGCTACATGAATCCCTTTTCTCCGCTGTGTTATATTAAGAGTTAAATTCTCATTTAAATTTAATAAAAAAAATCATTTTAATACTTTCTAACCAAGTTTTTTTAGGTATACTTCTACCATTCTTAATATAGGCTGGGGTCATCTAAGGAAACTCTCTCGCGGAGCAACTCCAACCCTTTCACGTACACACTCGTTTCATATTTTATCTCTAAATATAAATCCACTCATCCAACTAACATCCTCATCAATGTAACACTTAACTTAATTTTATGCTTCTCTTTTAATGTCCAACATCCTACACGCCATAAAGCATTGCAGGTCTCACCACCATCTTATAAAAAAGTTTGAGGGGTACTTATCCATCACATAGTAAGTCCGATGCATTCCTCCACATCAACCATCTAACTTGAATTCTACTAATAATATACCCATCTATTTCACCATCATTTTGAACAATAGAGCCTAGATATCTTAAAGGAGCACTCTTTTTAATGGCTTGAACGCCCAATGTAACAATCCCACCACCAGATCTATGACTTCTAAAATTACACGCTATATATTTGGTTTCTAGATATAATTAAACGAAAAATTTTATACTCTAAGGTTAACCTCCATAATTTAAGTTTTTTATCAACAAGAAGAATACCTTCAACAAAAAGCATACATCAAGGTACATCCACTTGCAAATGTTTAGTAAGAACATCCATGACTAAAGCAAAGAGATATGGGCTTAAAGTTGATCCTTAATGTAATCCAACTAAAACAAGAAAATACTTGATTGAACCACCATGTGTTTGAACACAAGTAACAACTCCTATATACATATCTTATGACTTGAATATAAGCATTATTAACTTCTTTCTTTCTAGAACTCTCAAGAGCACTTTTCTTAGAACTTTATCATATGCTTTCTCACAAATCAATAAATATCATATGTAGATCCTTCTTACTCTCTTTATACTTCTCCATCAAACTTCTTAGCAAATGTATAGTTTCCATAGTAGATCTAACCGGCATGAGTCCAAATTGATTTGAGAAACATTAGTATCATATTGTAACATATGCTCAATTACTCTCTCTCTCATAATTTAATATATGACACATTAACTTAATTCCTTTATAATTCACACACAATTATGCATCACCTTTATATAAAAAGAGGAACCAATACACTCATTTTCCACTCATCTAGCATCTTTTAGTCTTCAAAATAATATAAAAGAGTTAAGTAAGCTAAGAAATTCTTTGATTTATTAAGCATTTCCACATTCTATTGAAATATCATCAGGTCCAATTACTTTTTCACACTTTATTTTTTTTAAAACCTCTTCAACTTCAGTTTTACTAATACGATGATAAAACATAAATCTCTATTTTCATTTAGGGTGCTAAGGTTACTAAAGTCAATCATATTCTCACAATCTTCATTGAAAAGTTTTGAAATATCACATTCACCTAAGTTGAATATCCTCTTATAAGAAAAGTACTTTTTGATTTTCATCCTTAATGCACTTCACTTGAACTAAATTCTTACTTATCCTATCTCTGTGCTAGGCTAACTACTATATACATCTTTCATCTTCTTTAGTATCTAATCTATTATATAAATCACTAAAAACTATGTTTTTTTCATCATATATTGCTTTCTTAGACTCCTTATAAGCCCCTCTATATCTTTCCTAATTTTTGGAGTTTTTACATCTAAACCAAATTTTATACCAAAACCTTCTTATTTTTTATCTTTTTTTACACATTTTGATTCAACCACCAACTATTTTTACTATTATGAGTTTATTCTTTGATTCTCCAAGCACATTGCAACATTCTTAATCTCACTAGCTATTTTTTCCCATAGATATTAGCTTCCTCATGAGTCATGAACAACTTAAATCTTAAGATCTTGAATCTTACTGTCAAAAATTTTTTTATTAGCATTCTTGAAATACCCCCATCTAATCCTAAGATAATATTTTACTTTATTTTCATTTTTCACTCTTGAAGCCCAAAACTAATAAGTGATGTTGCGTATATAAAATTTTACTTAGAATAACTTTATAATCTTTGTAATTTAAACAATCTATTTTTTCTTATAAGAAAATAATCAATCTAAATTTTATTATGACTATTCTTATAAGTGATAAGATGCTCCTTTCCGTTTTTAAATAAAGTATTACAATTACAAAATTATAAGTTAGAGCAAAATAAAATATGATCTTACCACATTTATTAATCGCTCCAAACCCATAGCCACCTGAATGTTTTTAAAATCTTCTATCATTCTACCAACATGTCCACTTAAATCTCCTACAATAAAACTATTTATTCAAGAGATATCCTTTGTATTAATTGTTCTTAGTCATTCTTGAATTTTATTTTTGAGCACATCAAAATCTACTTGAGAAGCATAAACATTTATAACATTAATAATCTTAGCATCAACAATGATATTTAAAGCTATAATTCTATCATTAATTCTATTAATTTCTACAACATTATCCTTCAAACTCTTATTTATAATCACATATACACTATTTTTAGTATGACTCCTACCTAAATATCATAGTTTAAATCCTAAACTATCAATCCCCTTAGTCGTTTTCCCAATCCATTTAGTTTCCTGAATACAGAGAAAATATTTATCTTCTTATGGATCATAATATCTATTAACTCCATTAACTTGCTTGTAAAAGTACCTATAGCCAAGATCCTATCTTAATTTTAGTTTTATGGACTAACTTCTTTGCCCACATCAATCTCTGATATGGGAATCCTTGCTTATTTAACACTGCACCCAGATGTCGGTACAGTAGCCCTTGCACACTTTTTATTGTATTTAGGTCATACAGTGCGCCGCTTCCAGAGAACGCCATAGCATTAATACGATTATTAAATGATTTATACCATGATTGTTTGACAAGTTTGACGCTAGTTGTCGACCATCTAATGCAACCTTTCACTTTTCTCATTCAAAGCTTGGGATCCATCAATGATAGTGTTAGGGAATCATAGGTTGAATATATGTGCTTAATTGTGGCATGTATATATGGTCTTCAATTGATCAATTCTTCTTTTAATGTGCTTAAACTTGAGTGCATTGTATGACTAGTCTTAGAAACCTAAATGAAATTACCAGTTACTAGCAGAAATGTAAATTTCATAGTTCAATATCCCAGTTTCATTCAACCCCATGTGTTGCTGAAGCAATATCAATCTCTGCACATCAAATGAACTTACATTGCCTCTTTCAGATCAAAACAGGGAAGAATAATGAACAGCAATAATATCCAAGCTGCTCCACATCCTGCTTTCTCTTCTTTGAGCATTTTTTACCTGTCTTTGTGAAGAACTTTATCTTAGCTTCACTAACTTTCAAGAAGATTTTGCCGCAATATATAAACCATGTAATCTTGGAAATTTCGAACTTGTCTAATGTCTCAGAATTTGGTTCCGGAACTCACAAGAACAATCTATGCTATGCAAAAAAGAAGGCTTTTAAAATCATTTGCTCGAGCAATTAACGAACATCTTACTTTCTATATCTGGCATGATTTTTAGTTATTTAGTTTAGCTTGATGGCACAATGGACTTTTCTAAATCTACTTTTTCACTTGTGGATTGACAAAAAAGCATAAGAGCAGAAAAGAAACAAAAGATGTCAGATAGGGTTAAATCTTATTAGGGGGAACGTACGGGTGGAGGCAAGGTTTATTTTCCATTACCTGGAGAAATAAGTTATTTTTATTTGACTAGCAGATATGTCTATCAAAATTTTAAAGACTAACCTCTAAGTTGTAGAGAATAAACCAACTATTTGAGGTAGATAATCTACGACACCATCGAATTGCAAGTTAACCATGTGCATGAAGATTAATTACATTTGCAAGCATTTCTTCGTTCATGACTTTTAGGCTCAGCACTTCTATGTTCATAAAATTTGACGCTTCCTTAATTTAAAACTAATCCATTACAACTGTTCTTACAGACATAAAAATTAAGTTCTTCAAAACAAGCCTATTAAATCCTCAATTTCTCCTTGGTCTAGGCAACAGAATGCACATTTTATAACCCAATGCCGAAAAATGACTCCACAACCATAAAAAAGAGATTGTGTACTTTTCCATGAATTGCATGAATATTAAGTTTATAATTGCTTGAATGTAAACTTTATGAATGCAAATATATGTATTCTCGATTTATAGGTCTTTATGATCATTCTAATCTATATCATGCTTTTTTCTGTAAAAATCTGTTTTCAGCAAGCTATCAATTTTAAATATCTCTGTGCAGCACATGGAGCACCTTGCTAGTTTGAATAGATGGTTGTAAACACTAGATTATCTTCTTTTCTTTTCTTTTCTTTTTTTAAATCTTCCATCATTGGTGGGAGCATGTCCTTCAAGGCAAGCAAAGAGCTCACCAAGAAGAGAGACAAGACCATAGCGACTCACACACCACTCAAACTATTAGAAACAAGAGGTTTGAGAAGAAAATGCTTGCTTTATTCCATGATTTCTTCCTTATTTATAGATCTATACAAGAAATCTTAATACAGAAACAAATAATTACAGAATAACTTTAATAGAATTCTTCCTAAATCAGCTACCCAAACATGGAAAGAGTTTTGGCGTGAGTCACACGCCCCACGGATCATGCACTGTAGCCGTTGGATCTTATTTGCACTGAATGACTGGATTCTAACACTCCCCCTCATGCTGGGAAGTATGGATCTGTCATTCCCAGCTTGGCTATCATTCTAAGAAAGACAACATTATCCACTCCTTTGGTAAGGATATCTGCAAGTTGATCTTTTGATGGTACATGGCTGATACATACAAGTCTACTGTCTAATTTTTCCTTTATAAAATGCCTGTCAACTTCTATGTACTTGGTCCTGTCATGTTGAACTGGATTGTGAGCTATGCTAATTGCTGATTTGTTGTCACAATGTAGTTTTATGAGTTTGTCCTATTTGATCTTCAGATCTTCTAGAATCAATTTGATCCATAGTACCTCACATATTCTCAGGGTCATAGCTCTATATTCTGCTTCTGCACTGGATCTTGCCACCACGTTCTGCTTCTTGCTTCTCCATGTGACTAGGTTTCCTCCAAGGAATGTGCAGTACCCATAAATAGATCTTTTGTCTACTGGTGATCTTGCATAATCAGCATCAGTGTATGCTTCTAGGGTTATTTCTTGTCTCTTCTAAAGCGAATCATTTTTCCTGGGTTACCTTTAAGGTAGTGAAATATTCTATCTATTACTTGCATATGGATCTATTTTGGATTTTGCATAAACTGACTCATCATACTGAAAGCAAATGCTATATCTGGTCTGGTGTGGGAAAGGTAGATCAATTTTCCTACAAGTCTTTGGTAGGCTCCTTTATCTACATCTGGATCTTCTTTAGCTTCTCCCAATTTGAGATTCTATTCTACTGATGTCGGTGCTGGATTACAGGTTAGTTTTCCTGTTTCTTTCAGGAGATCTTTAATGTACTTTTATTGTGAGATGAAGATTCCTTTGCTAGAGTGAGCTACTTTGATTCCAAGAAAGTATTTTAGTCTACCAAGTTCTTTGATGTCAAATTCCTTGGTAAGACTTTTCCTTAGACTATCTTTCTCCTTTTCATTATTTCTAGTCAAGATAATATCATCTACGTACACTACCAATATTGTGACTCCCCCTGAGTCTGAGTGTTTAAAGAATAGTGTATTGTCCCCTTGACTCTGTTGATATTTATTAGTAAGCATGAATTTGGAGATCTTTCAAACCAGGCTCTAGGTGACTGTTTTAACCCATATAGGGTTTTTTTTTCAACTTGCATACCTTGTCACCTCCAGATCTTTCTTTGAATCCTGGTGGTATTTTCATAAATATCTCTTCCTCCAAGTCCTCATGTAGGAATGCATTTTTTACATCTAATTGTTCCAGATGTCAGTTGTATTTAGCTGCTAGTGAGAGTAAGATCCTAACGGTGTTCATCTTGGCTACATGTGCAAAAGTTTCCTGATAGTCAATGCCATATGTTTGCGTATAACCTTTCGCCACTAATCTTGTTTTGTACCTTTCCAGTGTCCTATCAATTTTGTATTTTACAAATAATACCCATTTGCAGCCAATTGGTTTTTTTTCCTTTTGGTAGGTTGATGATTTCCCAAGTTTTGTTCTTTTCTAGAGCCTGCATTTCATCTTTCATGATATTTTTCCATTTTTCATTATATAAGGCCTCAGAAACATTATTAGGAATATAAATTTTTTCTAATGTAACCAAGAAGTTTTTGTGTGAGGATGAGAAATTATTAAAGAAGCTAAAGTTAGTTATGGGGTATATGGGAGGTGGTGAATTTACCTTAATTTCTAGAGATGGTTCAGATTCTTGGATCTGCTTCAGAGTGCAGTTTAACCTTGTACGTCTGGAGTATACATTCCCAAATCTATTGACAGCTTTATCGTCCATCTCCCTGCTTTTGATTTCAGAAGGAGTGATTTGAGATGGTGGAGGAAGGTCAAGAGGGGCAAGCTCACTTCCCTCATCTTCCTTAATTTCAATCTCCCTCTAAAGATGAGGTTTGGTAAAATAGGAATTTTGTTCATCAAAGGTAACATCAACAGAGACAATGGTTCTTTTTGTGGGAGGATAATAACACTTGTAGCATTTTTGGGTGGCGGAATATCCAACAAAGATGCATTTGAGTGCTCTTGGATCTAACTTTCCTCTATTTTGGCTGTGAATATGAACATAGGCAGTACACCCAAAGATTCTGGGTGTAAGTTTATTATGGGTGCGGAACTCGGGGAAAAGGTGGGCAGGATCACCATTGGAGTCTTTAGTCCCAGTGCTATTGAAGGTAGGCGGTTTATAAGGTAAGTGGCGGTTAGGAGGGCTTCCCCCCAATAGGATTTGGGTGTATTGTAGTGGAATAGGAAATCACGACTGGAGGCTAGAAGGTGACAATTTTTTCTTTCTGCAACCCCATTTTGTTGTGGGGTACGAACATAGGAGGACTCATGGATGATACCTTCTTTTTGGAAGTAAGAGGATAGGGTTTGGTTGAAATAGTCTTTAGCATTATCGGAGTGAATTTTTCTTATTTTTACCTAAAATTGATTCTGGATCATGGTGTGAAATATGGGAAAAATGGTGCTAATGTCAGATTTATTTTTTAGGAGGTAGATCCAAGAGAATCTCGTACAATCATCAATGAACGATATAAACCAGCGTGCCCCAGAGATGTTGGGGATTTTTTAGGGTCCCCATATATCACTATGAATAAGATATAAATGGGTATCACATTTCTCGTTTGTATTTGAAAAAAAAGTTCTTTTATGCTTCGCCAACTCACAAGTTTCACCGTGAAAAAAGTTCATTTTCCAATTTTTGAAGAAGTTTTGGATACACATGTTTTAGGATATCAAAAGACGGATGTCCTAATCTATAATGATGAAGTCAGATAGTAGATTTTCTATCAACTAGGGATAACATGGAGTAGCTGTTTCTAGATTTGTTCAGTTCTTCCAGGTAGTACAGTCAAGCTTTCTCCTAAGCAAGTGCAATCTTCTTCCCCGATCTCTGGTCCTGAAATAGGCAATAAGCAGGGTTAAATAGGGCTTGACAATTATGGTCTTTGGTAAGTTTTTATATGGATATTAGATTTGTGGATAATTGAGGTACGTGGAGCACATTTTTTAGAGTTAGGGTGGGAGATAATTGTATCTCTCCCTGGCCTGCTACTGTGGTGAGAGAACTATCTGCAGTGATGATTTTCTTGTCACTTGGGAAAAGGGTATAGTTGATGAAGTGGGTAGGGGTATGGGTCATATGATATGTGGCTCCTGAGTTAATGATCCATAATCCTTTTAAATGATTTCTAGAGGAACCTAAATTAAAGGAAATAGGAAACTTACCTGAAAGTGCAAGAGAGGAAGATGCATGTGGTTTTTTAAGAGATACCAGGAATCGTTTCAGTTTATCAATATCTTCTTTATTGAGTTCTCCAAGGCTGGACTGTGCTTCTGGGTTGGGCTAACTTGTTGTGTTGTTGGCATGCAATGTGCTCCTTGTTTCTCTTCTTTGATTCCACTCCTTACTGGGGGATTTTCCATGTATTTTCCAGCACGTTTCCTTTGTGTCTTGACTTCTTGCAATAACTACACTAAAGAGAGTCTTTATATTTGAGTTTTGCAGAGTCATTACATTTATCCTTCCATGGAGCTTCTTTGGTTACCATTGCTGAGCCTTCAACAGCTTTTGGTTCCAACATTACACCTCGTCGGCTTTCTTCAGCTCTGAAGATAGCTATCATTTCATTTAATGATGGTGTCTCCTCTTTGCCAAAAACCTGGACTCTTGATCGAATTCGACATTTAGTCCTGCAAGAAAATCATAAACTCTATTTTTTTCAATAAAATTTTTCAAGATAGCAGCATCTTCTGGACATTTGGTCTTGATGCATCTGTAGTGATCTAATTCTTGCCATAGGTTTTATAGGAGAGTGGCATACTCCGTCACGATCTTGCTTCCTTGTTTTGAGCTCTCTACTTTGATTTTGTTTTTGATTTTGAGCAGCATCCCGAGCTTTTGAATAAGTTTGTCTGGTGATATCTCATATGTCATTTGCAGTGGAAAGGAACATAAATGTATCGCTAATTTCTGGAGTCATGGAATTCCACAACCATGACATAATCATGGAGTCCACTTCATCCACAAAAACAACATCAAGCCTTTATCCCACTATGTGGGGTCGGCTACATGAATCCTTTTTCTCCATTGTGTCTTGTTAAAAGTCAAATTCTCGTTTAAATCAAATAAAGAAAGATCATTTCTAATATTTTTTTAACCAAGTCTTTTTAGGTCTACCTCTACCTTTCTTAACATAAGTCAAATCTAAGGCCTCTACTTTCCTAACCGGGTCATCGGGAGGCCGCCGTTTTATGTGACCAAACCATCTAAGGCGACTCTCTCTAATCTTATCTTTCACTGGAGCTACTCCAACCTTTTCATGAATATGCTCATTTCGTATCCTATCTCTAAGGGTAAATCCACTCATCCACCTGAGTATCCTCATCTCTGCAACACTTAACTTAGAATTATGCTTCTCTTTTAATGGCCAACATTCGGCACCATAAAGCATTGCAGGTCTCACCACCATCTTATAGAATTTTCCCTTAAGTTTGAGGGGTACTTTTCTATCACACAATAAGCCCGATGCATTCCTCCACTTCAACCATCCAACTTGGATTCTGCTGATAATATCCATATCTATTTCACCATCACTCTGAACAATAGATCCAAGATACTAAAACGTGTACTCTTATTAATGACTTGATCGCCCAAAGTCACAATCCCTTCACTAGGTCTGTTATTACTAAAATTACACTCCATATATTCTGTTTTAGATCTACTCAAGTGAAAACCTTTAGACTCTAAGGTTGACCTCCACAATTCTAATTTACCTTCAACTCCCTCTCTAGTCTTATCAACAAGAAGAATATCATCAGCAAAAAGCATACACCAAGGTACATCCTCTTGCAAATGTCTAGTGAGAACATCTATGACTAAAGCAAAAAGATATGGGCTTAAGGATGATCCTTGATGTAATCCAACCGAAATAGGGAAATACTTGATCAAACCACCTTGTGTTTGAACACAAGTAATAGCTCCTGCATATATATCTTTAATGTTTGAATATAAGCGTTATTAACTCCTTTCTTTTCAAGAACTCTCCATAGCACTTCTCTTGGAACTTTATCATATGCTTTTTTTAAATCAATAAATATCATATGTAAATCCTCCTTATTCTCTCTATATTTCTCCATCAAACCTCTTAATAAATGTATGGCTTCCATAGTAGACCTACCCGGCATGAATCCAAATTGATTTTGAGAAACATTAGTATCACGCCGCAACTTATGCTCCATAACTCGTTCCCATAGTTTAAAGTATTGACACATTAACTTAATTCCTCTATAATTCACACAATCTTGTGCATCACCTAAATTAGGATCTCCTTCTTTTGGTCCTCCTCCGAGGAAGTGGTGTATTTTTTCTTTCCCTTTTAAGAAAATCTTCACAAATTGAGACTACTTTAAGTAGTTCTTACCATTTAGGCGATAGGAAGGTTGCATGCTTTGGAGGTCACATCGTCCTTGGTGCACCATGAACTCCTCAATTTGGTCAATGCTTTGGGAGGAATTGATTTCTGACATGATGATAGTAATGAAGACTATCTATATGATTTTGAGTAGCAATGAAGGCTTCACGGGAAACTTTCTTCCAAATTTTAAGTTACAGCAATAAAGGCCGTGGTTTAATAAAAAAAACTGAACGGGACCTAATCGAGCCTTTAAAAGACTCGGATCAGGTAGCAACTAGGATCGGATAGGGCACGGACCTTCTTCCGCAAGAATTTGCCCCTCAAGTCGCACGCAAGCGTGCCAACAACGAGGAAAGACACAAAACGGACAGGGCGTCCTTCAGCTTCGTCCGTGAATCGCAGGCGTTACGATCGCTCTGAGCGGAGCTTCCGATCGAATGAACATCTTCTCCTGGCCTCTTCCGCGCGTCCGAGAGATCCTCTTCGAGCGGCTTCATCTTCCGAGCGTCCGAGCGGCTTCTTCTGAGCGTCCAAGCAGCTTCTTCTCTATTTTGTTCGTGGCTCTTATACCATGTTAGAAACAAGAGGTTTGAGAAGAAAAGGCTTGCTTTATTCAATTATTTCTTCCCTATTTATAGATCTATACAAGAAATCTTAATACAGAAATAAATAATTACAGAATAACTTTAATAGAATCCTTCCTAAATCAGCTACCCGAACATGGAAAGAGTTTTGGCGTTAGTCACGCGTCCCACGGATCATGCACTGTAGCCGTTGGATCTTCCGGATTCTAACACAAACAAATGTCATTATTAAGGCATGGCCTAGGCGAGTATCATGCCACAAGTAGCTACTGAATTAAACAAGCATATACTTAGATTGGAGTGGTGGGAGCTAATACCACAAACATCTAAGGTGATTTAGTTTTAATGATCAAACAACAGAGTATCATGCCTAATTATTATTGCAAAGCCATGCATGTTATAAAATAAAATAAAAAAGTTTAACTGTAAATTATTTGAACATGTCTTTTCGATACTTTTCTAAGATAATCTATTAAGAAAAATTTTGCAATTTGGAATGCAAAGAAAAAAAAGATAAATTAGCAGTTCTTAGGTTTAGTAAGATGATTATCATTTAAACTCTTCAAAAGTAGTTCATATAATTAAAATAGGATTATTGGGACAAGAAATAAAAATGCCTTTTGCAAAAAATTAATTTCCCTAAGCACCTCTAGCAATGGAAAAGCAT
The DNA here is from genome assembly GCA_019925795.1 of Dendrobium chrysotoxum. Lineage (NCBI taxonomy): Eukaryota > Viridiplantae > Streptophyta > Magnoliopsida > Asparagales > Orchidaceae > Dendrobium > Dendrobium chrysotoxum. The sequence continues at coordinate 57,093,427 of CM034303.1, forward strand.
ATTGCTTTTGGAAGAATATGATAATAGTGTTAAGCAAATTATTGTTTCAAAATGACCGCTACATAAACCACAAAGAAACTAGTCATGTGGCTCATAAGAATTCCTTAAAAAAACATCTTCGACAAAATAAAAAAAGGGTGAACTTACAGCTGCTATTGAAGGCAAACCTTTAGGATAATCTTGAGACAATCTAATAAACAAAGTATGCTTCCTTTCATTTTCATCTCTGTCAACAAAGCAAGAAGCAATTAGATTGTCAATAATATTAACCAAAAGAAACTAATCGGGAATATCTCAAACAGAACAAGATAAGTAGGCATGATCTGCAATCTATTTCAAAAAAATTTTGAGTTCAGCCGCTACTTCTCCAGCAACAGCCATTCCACATTCATCACCCAATACTGACATTAAAGTCTCTTTATAACACAATGACTACAGTCCAGTTATAAATTACACAACATGAATATTTCAAGCATAGATTTATAAACTATATTTTATGATTTTAAGCCACCAATATTGAATATGTTATTGGTCAATTCTTTTTTCCAAATAATTTCTTTATTGATAATTCAATATTTGAGGTCAAACTATACATAATCACAAAATTGGCATCATCTTATTATGCGGCATATTGGTTTGAAGGGGTCACTTCGTTCCTTGATATCTTCTTTAGACGTCTTATTAGCAGATATCAGCATTTGGTTCACTGGGATCTTCAAATAATATCTTTGTAGGTGACATTCATGCCTTATTTTTGACATCTAAATGTTGGTTAAATAGGTTACATCTATGTGCAAATTATTTAATGTCTAAAATAAATTACAACAACAACAACAACAACAACAACAATAACAAGCCTTTGTCCCACTACGTGGGGTCGGCAACATGAATCCTTTTTCTCCATTGTGTCCGGTTCAAAGTCAAATTCTCGTTTAAATCTAATAGAGAAAGATCATTTCTAATATTTTCTAACCAAGTCTTTTTAGGTCTACCTCTAAAATAAATTACAACAAAAAAAGTAAAATTATTTTTTATGTCTAAATAACATTACATGGTTAAGTAAGATGGCATTGAAGACACTACATTGATAGATAGATTTGTAATAGTAAGAGACGTGTGGGCTTTAGAAATAGCATGATGATAGTGATGGTAAGAGAAGTGTAGGCTCTAAACAGAGTTCATGAGCTCGAAGTGAGATCCCTTTCTTCTAACTCATTTAAGAGTTTAGGGATTAGATGCAGAACAATCTGGAGTTTTTAAAGACACGATATTTAACTTTAGATGAGGTTTTTCTTAAACAAAATTATTTTGTATCAATATGGCGGATTGAGGTTCTCATGGGCACAAGTCCCCGTGATAAATTACATCTCAGGTGCGATAATCAAGAGTATTCTCAATTAGGGAGATCATGTGCACTGAAGAATGGTTGTGATTATTTGGTTTATGACATGGGGATATGGTTGGGGGATGAGTGGCAAACCGATCAAGATCACACGGTTTAGTCATCCCACATTAATCGAGTGGGCCCAAATTACTAAAAATAGAGCAATTGGGAGGTCGTTTTAACCACTGAGTTCGATTAGTAACCACCAGTTGCCTCTTCTCAATTATCCTTAGTAATTAGGATGATAAAATGTTTAAAGACACTCAATCGGTCTTAATGAAATATTGTAAGCGAGATTTGAATTGAATCAGTTCAAGGACACCAATATGATTGACAATGATTGAACAATAATTTTACGTGAACATTGAAAGTTCAACACAATGGACTTTGTCAATTTTACGTGACCACTGAAAGCATGGCCAGTTAAGGGATTCAAGATTAAATTTTGAATTCACCTTAGAAATCTAGAGCATACACATATATGGTTTAAGTGTTGTAGGAAAATCTTTGAGGTTGTAATTCCTATAGAATATTTAGCTTGAGGTTGTTCCCAAGGATCCATATGTCACTAACAAGATGATTAAACAATCAATTTGGCTCTTTATAATGCCCTTAAGCCAAATAGCTCCTGAAATATACCCGAGTGGGTAAAGGAGGCTGAATAGTTCCATTAAGTATTCTTATTGATGTACCTCCAGATTATTTGTTTCCCTGAGCACTAGGTATTTAGAAGTTTCCTGCAAAGTCAAAGCATGGCCGCTATACTACTAGTACAGACTTTAGTAATGCCAAGTCATCTTATTGAAACTTTAAAGGTCAACTTTTAGCATGATATCAGGAAAACTAGATTCCCATTACCCAATGTCTCTCCAATTTTTATGATATCTACTTTGATAATGATGCTTCAATCACAAAGAATAGCATTAAAAAAATAGATATTCCTAAACACATGGCCTTGAGAAAGTCTAATGCTTAGGGGTTGGGGAATGAAATGGGTTCCGGTTAACTTTAAAACTATTCCAATACTTTATTCTATTCGGAGAAGATATAATTCTTTAGGATTGCTTTTCATGGCCATCTTGAGTGCCCAAAAATTTGGCTCAATTTCAAATTTTAGACAGATAATATGATAGGAATCAGATCTCCACACAACAAAATTAACAATAACAAATAGAAAACATAGCAGAAATCAGCGATAAGGAATGATATATTGGCACAACAAACCAAGATACAAGTTGATCTACTATCCAAGACGTAGATCATCTCTCCACAAACCCAAAGAAAACTACAGCAAAACAAAATTCATATAATGAAAATAAAACAACCCAATCAACCCTAATACAAACCTTCCTACTTTCCTCCCAAATCTGAATTCAAATCAGTCATCTTTCCCTAAATAAACCTTCCCTAATTCCCTCTCAAATCTGAATTCAAATCAGTCCACTTTTCCTAAATAAACCTTTCTTAATTCCCTCCCAAATATGAATTCAAATCAGTCCTCTTTCACTAAGTACTTGTCTAATTCCCTCCCAATTTTAATTTTTTATGGTAAGGTGGAATTAATCCCTTTTGCTCTTCTTACCCACCGCCCACTCTAGTTGGGCCCATAGGCTCAGGCGGTCCATCAATACTCCCCTCCCAAAGAGCCACTTTATCCTCAAGGTGGAACGAATAAATGTTGTTGCTACTGAAACCACCGCATATGAGTGCCACCGGGGAATGAAGTGAGCATACTTACAGCCTATCCACTATTACCAAAATCACCGAAAACCCCTCCGATTTTGTCAGACCTCCAATAAAATTCATGGTTATCTCTTCCCACACCTTCTCAAGCAGAGCTAGAGTTTGCAGAAGTCCTCCTGGAGCCATCGCCATATATTTACACCTCTGATAGATATCCCAGCTAGCCATCCCTCCACATCTTTCTGCATTCCAACCCAATACAATTATGCCGCAAGCCTATGATATGTCTTTTGTACCCCCGAGCGCCCTCCTATGGCACTATCATGGAACTCTCGCAGCAAGTGGGGTACATATGGCGACGTCCTCGATATCACCATTCACCCCTGGTATAAAAATCTCTGATTGACTAAGGTATAGCTTGGATAGCTATTCTTGTTCCCCCATAAAGCTCTCCTGATTTTCTCTAGTCCTTCATCGTGTTGACTTTTCCTTCTCAAAGCCTCCCAATCCACAACAAATGGAACAGACAGTGTCATAATGTGGGGCTCCCCATACACCTGGACAACCCATCTACGGCCTTATTCTCTATCCCTGATTGATACTGAATCTCGAAATCATAACCCACCAGCTTCGAAAGCCACCTCTGATGCTCCTCTGTAGCCATTCTTTGCTCTAGAAGAAACTTTAAGCTTCTTTGATCAGTCTTGACAATGAAGTGTCGCTCTAAAAGGTAAGGTCGCCACTTCTAGATGGCCAACACAATCGTCATCAACTCCCTCTCGTAGAATGACTTGAGCCTTGCCCTGGCAGTGAACACCTAACTGAAACAAGCCATTGGTCTCTAATCCTGCATAAGTACAACTCCTAGCCCATACCCTGAAGCATCCGTCTCCACCACAAAAGGCTAGCTAAAGTCAGGTAGGGCTAACACTGACACGCTGGTCATCGCCTTCTTCAACTCCTCAACCACTTGATCAAGTGGTTCTTCTACAATGGTGATACCGTTTGGTGCCTCCACTGATGTTGAAGTTTCAACTTTCAAGCTTTCACTCTTCTCATCACTCGCAAAAAATTTATCACCATTAGAAAGGACTTCAGTAGCTTCAGGAGCAATAATGACTTCCATGGATGTCATTTCCGGAGCTTCATTTTCACTCTCAGTAGTTGCAGGGGCTTTTCCTTGATCAAAAGAGAGTTCCGCTTCTGCAGGATCTATATATGTATTAACCAAGTCTCTATCTACAGCATCAGCATTCACTTCTTCCTTGTCAACCAATTTATCCCCTTTCAAAACATTCATTCCTTCCAATGAAACTTCAGCAGCTTTATGCACAGTACCAATATTATCACCTTCCATAGAAGTATCTTCCTCCTCTTCAAACACTGCCATAAGTTTACAAGCTTTTTCCTATTTATATGAAACTTCAAAAGGTAGAGGAATATCATCAAGAACTACGCCTCCTTCAACAATTTCATCATACTTCTTGACTTTATCTCCTTCAGAAACATTTTCATCTGATTGAGTTTGAGCTAATTCTAGTTTAGCTTCAAGGTCTTCGTGATTTTCCAATGAAGACTGTTTGTTCTCCACCTCCAAACCGTTATTCTTTTTCTCAATCACTTCTGCAACTCCTGAAGGCTTCGCTTCATAGAAAGACGATCCAACAACTTCACCTTCAGCATCAAGTGCACCAACATCTGAACTTGGCTCTTTAGTTTTTGTATTCTCATTTGATTTCTATTCTTCAGGAGAGCCACATTCAGCTTCTAGATTTTTCACAGAGATAGAAAACTTGAATCAATGTCATTTTTTGCTGGCGCATCATAAGTATCACGAACTACAGTGGCAATTTCAGTAGAAACTAACACATGAATTTCATCCTTTGAATCTTTCAAATTAATCAATTCGATGTCAACTTTGTACTTTTAGAACTTTATATTAGCTGCATCTTGTGTCTCAGCATCAACATTTCAATCTGAGAAATACCCACATTAGTAGAAACCAAAGGTGCTTCCACTTGTTTTTTTTCATTCTCAGACGTTGGCTTAGTTTCAGTGTCTTATAAATTTTCATTTTTGGATTCTAAAAACACAGGCTCTTTGGATATGGATGTCTCAACAAAATCACTTTGCACAAGACTTAGATTTTGATCAACACCATCAGCTTGGCTTTGCAAATTTATTTCTTTGCCCTTTTGATTCACATATTTCTCCTTGTCGATCAGTTTATCCTCGAAAAAAATTTGTGTATCACTTATTGAACTCTCGCTCTTCTTCTCCTCAATCACTTGCATCTTCAACTTTCTCACCCTAGGATCGCCACCGCCCCAATAGCTTCTTCCTTTTCCAGTGTAGCGGTTTTTGTGATCTCTCCATGTTTCCCTTTTTCCAAAATAAGCTCTCCAATCTTCATCAACCCAAATTCATCGTTGGCCACCCTTCACCCGTTCCCATCCTTAGAAGTGGCTCCAAAGGTGGCTTCTCCTCTTCTTCCCCCAAAATTTTCACCTCCAGATCCTCTTTCATCGTCCCAATATTAGGATTTCCCCTACTTCCTTGTCCAGTCAACGGTGCCCTTGCCTCCGATGATGTCGTCTTTGTTTGAAACTCTAACATCATTTTCATCATCTCTTCCAGATTCAAAAATCCGCCCTCAATTGCTGAAATTTGCTCTCTGAATTCATATTTCAGATTTCCAACTTCCCCATCAAGCCTCTCCTCCAACGCATTAATCTTCTTGGTTGCCATAGGTCCCAAAAAAGGTGCTTTGATGCCAATTTGATAGGAATCTGATCTCCACACAGCAAAATCAGCAATAATGAAGAGAAAATGCAGTAGAATTCAGCGAGAAAGAATGAGATATCAGTACAACAAACCAAGATACAATTTGATCTACTATTCAAGAGGTAGATCAGCTCACCACAAACCCTAGGCACAGCTAGGAATAACTCTAAAGAAAACTACAGCAAAACATAATTCACATAATGAAAATATAATAACCCAATTTACCCTAATATAAATCTTCTTACTTCAATCCCAAATCTGAATTCAAATCAGTCATCTTTCCCTAAATAAACCTTTCCTGATTCCCTCACAAATCTGAATTCAAATCAGTCATCATTCCCTAAATAAACCTTTCTTAATTTCCTCCCAAATCTGAATTCAAATCAGCCATCTTTCCCTAAATAAACTTTCCTAATTCCCTCCCAATTTTAATTTTCTATGGTAAGTAATAAAAGGTGGAATTAATCTCTTTTGCTCTTCTTGCCCGACGCCCACCCAAGTGGGGCGCATAGGCTCAGTCGGTCCATTCATAATACCAATAAAATTAAGAATGCAACTTTCAATGATGATTGAGGACGATCAGCCGAAAGAATGACTTGATGATGGAAATCAAATATTCATTTTTAAACTCCATATGAATAGATCAAATACAATGGTTTAGTCATGATAGAGGATAAAAGTGGATCAATAAGATGGGTAAATAAATTAATGTGAAAGAGTTAGAAAAGGTAAGACATGCAAAAGATAAACTAGTTAGATGTAAATGGTCATTTAGAACTCAACAAAATGAATGAAAAATAGGTATTAATAAAACAAATCCAAGATAGTTAAATAAGGCTAATTATGTTGATGACTAATACAAAGAATGATGAGTATTCTTAAAGATCAAGCATATGACCTTGTTCAATTAAATTTAAGAGCTTTAATTTGTTGAATGTTAGAGAATTATCTTTCCTCCTAATTAGATAGTTTGCTTATGATGTCTTACTCTCCCATAATCCATAAACCTTATTTTCCTTCAATTTAAGTTCCGTACCATTTTGTAATTCTTTTTCCTAAACTAGCATTTGTGATTACTTGACCACATATTAATCTACAAACGAAAGGTGTAACAAAAGGCATGAAATTCCTATCAATATGAAATTTGGGAAAAATCTTACCTCTTATATTCATCAAGAGAATATTTCCATGACTCCTTTGAATCAAAATGAAGGCAACTATGCTAATGCTACAAAACCTCTATGTATAATTGAAAAAAAAAAAAAGCCTAACGACTCAAGCTAGCAAATGTTGTACTAGATTTAAAACTACGATGTCATCAAAATTGCATATCCAATTTATCGGATTGACATTTGAGTTGGTGAAGAGAATAAGTCAAACATCAAGTGTAATAAATTATTTGAGGTTTATAAAGAGTATATACAAAATAGTGAACCGTAAAAATTGATTTTGATTATGGGTGCGGTCAAATGGGAGTTGACCAACTAGTGTATTGAGCTCAACAAACGCCTCATTGTACAATGCCAAATGAGCAAGTGATCTACATGGTCCTTGATAACTTTCTCTTCTAATCTTGAAATGTACTAAAGCCAATGTTCCAAGCCATTGTAATATGGTTAATGGTTGATGTAGACAACTTGAAAACAAAAACCAAGAGAGGAGAAATATTACAAAAAGAAAAGAACAAGACTCACCTACCAACTTAAAACCACAATTGGAGAACAAAATAGACTAGAGAATAAGACTTTCACTTCAACTTAGAAAGAAAACCGACGTCCAACAAACCTTAGACAAAAGAAAGTTAGCAAAGAACAAATTTAAAATAAAACAACGCTATCCTCAGAACATCCGTCAAACGGACTCCTCACATGCATCGGGTGTAGAAAATTAAAATGAAAAATGCTTAGCTTGCAAACCAGGGGTTCACCAAGGCAAAGGGCCAACGTTCTACCAAACTCTTCCAGCAAATGTCTCCAAAACAGCCCACAAATGTCACCTCAAAACAGCCACCACTTCTCCACTAAAATAGCCACGATTCACCACAAAAAACAGCCACAACTTTCACCAATCGGAACCAGAAGAAGGATACAGGTGGAGTGGAACTTGCGTAGAGAAGAAGGGGTTAGAAGCCGAAAAGAAAGAGGAGAAGCTCGCAAGCTTTCCTAGAGAAGAAAGAAGATGGAACAAGCTCTCAAGCTCTTCCAAGAAGAAAACCCTCAGGTTTAGTAGCTTTGCCAAACAATTTTCAACAACCCTCCTCCTCACAAAACATCTCAAATATATAGCCAATAGAGAGGAAACCCAACAGCCACCTCACCTACAACCAAAGCCAATCAGCATTGGGGAAATGAAAGGCCAACAGCCACATTAAGAAGCAAAGAAAAACAGCACAGGAACCCACAACACAAGCCACGGATCACCCAGAAAACAGCAAGGCAACCACGGGAACCCAGCCAGCAGCCACGGGAAGCCCACCCAGGAGAGGAACCGAGGAGGCAAACACAGGAAACAAGAGCAGGAAACCATGGGAAACCAGCCAGCATAGGAACCCGAAAAGCCCACATAGAAAAATGGAAAAGCAGCCACATCAACTCCCCAAGAAGAAACCAATGAGGCACACAAGTTCCACTCCCTAAACCTTTTGGAATTAAATACATACCTTTATGTATTAATGAGTCTCCATCAATAATGAGCTACAACCCCAAGTAGGACAACTTAAGCAAGCTCCAACCCAAACAACCCAAGCCAAACCGAAAACAGCAGCAGTCCAAAGAACCCCAAAGCCGGCACACCCAAGGTCAAGCAAGCCAAGCAAATCCTACGCATTGATCATGGGATGCTTTCCATCATTGGATAGCTAAAAACATAAAACAAAAATAGAAAACACAAATATAATAGTTCATTTTACATCAAAACAGATTTTAAGAAAACTAGATGCATCAATGGTATATGAGGAACAAAAAAAATCCTATACTGGAGAAGAAGGGCCGAAACAAGTGCCTCATCTGAGGGGAAGAATATCATGTAGTTCATAATAGGTTTAAGGAATTGATGCAAGCAAACTAGAGAGAAAGCCAGATAAAGAGAACAATAGGCAACACTTACTTAAATTAACTTCAAATAGTAGCAATCATCCACACTTCCAAAAGACAAAGGAGAATTGAAACCAAACGAAACAAAAAGAAAAATAAAAAAAGTCGCTATCCTCAGAACATCCGCAAGCGGACTCCTCACATGTATCGAAAAGTAGGTTAGATAAAAATATATGCTTAGGGCTAGCAAACCGAATGGTCCACCACAGCAAGAGGTCCAAACGTCCAACCAAACTCCGCCAGCAAATGCTCTCCAAATCAGCCAACCAACAACACCAACAGAACCAGAGGAAGGATACAGGTGGAGTGGAACTTGCGTAGAGACGAAGAGTTAAGAAGCCCGAGAAGAATATAGCTCGCAAGCTATAGAAAAGAGGAGAAGAAGGTGGACAAAGCTCTCAAGCTTTTCCAAGAAGAAACCCTCAGGTTTTGGCAACTTTGCACTCAAATTCATCAACTCCTTTCCTCCCCAAAACACCTTATATTTATAACCAAGAGAGAGGAAACCCAACAGCCACTTCACCTCCAACTAAACCAATAGGAAATAGGGAAAGGGAAGGCCACGGGTTATCCAAAACAGCAGCCCCAAAATAGGTGCAGACATCCAAGTGCAGTCGGTCAGAGGATGGTTCTTCCATTTTGCCAAGAACCTCTTATGTTCACCTTGCCTTGTTTTAGAAACTCTAACATCAATAATATCTTCAATTTGATCTTCAGCTTTTGCCATAGGAGTAGAGAATGGCTAAGTTTCAATTTTCACTGAATCATCAGAATCTCCTTCATACAAAGAAAGGTCAGAAACATTAAATATAGGAGAAGTGCCAACAGAAATAGGAAGATCCAACAGATAGGCATTTGTGCCTAATTTTCTAAGTACACGAAAAGGACCAAATTTTTTTCTGCTTAGCTTTCTAAAAGTACCAACAGGAAACCGTTGGCGGCGAAAGTAAGCCATAAGCATGTCACCCACATTAAAATTAATCTCTTTTCGATGCTTATCGGCAGCAGATTTATACTTAGCATTAGCCTTTTAGAGTTTTTCAAGGACTTGCTGTTGGACAGACTTTATGTGGTCAAAAGTTTCAAAAGCTTCAGCACTGATTTTATTTGGTAACGGCAAAATGGAAGAACCATCCTCTGACCGACTGCACTTGGATGTCTGTACCTATTTTGGGGCTGCTGTTTTGGATAACCCATGGCCTTCCCTTTCCCTATTTCCTATTGGTTTAGTTGGAGGTGAAGTGGCTGTTGGGTTTCCACTCTCTTGGTTATAAATATAAGGTGTTTTGGGGAGGAAAGGAGTTGATGAATTTGAGTGCAAAGTTGCCAAAACCTGAGGGTTTCTTCTTGGAAAAGCTTGAGAGCTTTGTCCACCTTCTTCTCCTCTTTTCTATAGCTTGCGAGCTATATTCTTCTCGGGCTTCTTACCTCTTCGTCTCTACGCAAGTTCCACTCCACCTGTATCCTTCCTCTGGTTCTTTTGGTGTTGTTGGTTGGCTGATTTGGAGAGCATTTGCCGGTGGAGTTTGGTTGGACGTTTGGACCTCTTGCTGTGGTGGACCATTTGGTTTGCTAGCCCTAAGCACATATTTTTATCTAACCTACTTTTCGATACATGTGAGGAGTCCGCTTGCGGATGTTCTGAGGATAGCGACTTTTTTTATTTTTCTTTTTGTGTCGTTTGGTTTCAATTCTCCTTTGCCTTTTGGAAGTGTGGATGATTGCTACTATTTGAAGTTAATTTAAGTAAGTATTGCCTATTGTTCTCTTTATCTGGCTTTCTCTCTAGTTTGCTTGCATCAGTTTTGGTATCAGAGCAAGTTCTTATCCTCGGTTTGTCGTTTCTTTTTCGTTGGTTTTTATCCGTGGTTACTGGCTTCTTATCCGATTTTGGAGAGTCTTTCTTTGTCATTTTTCTATGGCTAATAATCCGGGGGATTGGCAAAATCTTTTGCAACAATTAAATAACTTGCAACAACAAGTAAACACTTTGGCTGAGGCAGTGGCAAATCTAAATGTTAACAATGCTAATGTCCAAACTTCTGAAAGTGAAGAAGAGGGACCGAGAAACAATAATAGGCAACAAAGAAATTGGGATCATGGGATCAAAATTGATGTTCCTAATTTTGAGGGAAAGTTACAACCGGATCACTTTTTAGAATGGGTAGAAAAAATGGATCAGTGTTTTGAATGGAAAGAAATACCTGACAATAGAAAAGTTTGTTTTGCAAGTTTAAAACTTTCTGGTCATGCTTTAACATGGTCGAAAAATTGTCAAAATAATAGACTTAGGAGAGGTAAAGAAAAAATCCAAGTTTGGGAAAGAATGAAAAAAAAAATGAAAGGGAAATTTTTGCCAACTGATCATGCTAGAACTATATTTCAGGAATTTAATAATTTGAGACAAGGTAACCAATCTGTTGAGGAATATACTGAAACATTTTATAAACTTCAATCTAGAAACGATTTGAATGAATCTGAAGAGAAGACTGTGTCAAGATACATTAATGGTTTAAAATGGTCTATTCAGGATCAAATTAACTTGCATCACATTATTAAAACTGACGAGGCATATCGAATGGCAATAAAGGTGGAAAAGCAACATCAAAGAGAAAGGGGTCATAACAAAGTTGTGGAAACATATAAAAGGAGAACAACTGGAGGGGTAAAAACTCAAACTTCTGGAAATACATCTGGTGTCAAAATAAAAACTTTTGAAACACAAAATACTGAAAAGAGAAAAGGAATTATGGGAACAAAACCTACTGAACAACCTAAGTTAATTGGACCTTGTTATAAATGTGGGCTCTATGGTCATCTTTCTGCCACTTGTAGAAAGAATAATCCACCTAGGAGCAATTTCATTGAAAATGATGAAAACTTGGAAGAGGAAGAAGAAAATAATTATGGTTCTGAAAATGAAGAGGAAGTAGAGAAAATAGATGTTGAAGGAGATGAGGGAGAAGAACTTTTGGTCATAAGGCAAGTTTTAACAACAAAAATTGACAAAGGGGATAGATGGTTAAGGAGAAATATTCTCCAAATTTTTGCTTGCATCAAATTGATGCAAGCAAAAATTTGGAGAAGGGCCCAAATTTTTGCTTACAAATATTTCAACTCTTACATATTTTTGAACACATAAAAAGATAAGAAAATACTAGAAATCAAAACTTCACCTTTATAATAAAAGACACGACACTTACAAACTTTGACACAATACTAGAAATTAAACACCTAAAGTTGAATTCCATCCACAGAGAAGAAGGATACAGTTGGAGTGGACACTTGCGTAGAGAAGAAGGGGTTAGAAGCCGAGAAGAAAGGAGGAGAAGCTCGCAAGCTTTCCTAGAAGAGGAGAAGGAGAATGGAACAAGCTCGCAAGCTTTTCCAAGAAACCCGCAGGTTTACAATTTCCAAAAATCACATTATCACACTACTCTTTATTACCCAAAACATTTTATATTTATAGCCAAAAGAAAGGAATCCAAACAGCCCCAAAACTCTTCAAATTCCAATGAAAAGAGGGGAAAACGAATGCCAAAAGTCTCCAACAGTAGCCCCATTATTTGGTACAGGAACCCAAGAGACATCACCACAAAAGCCACGGCAAACCTCCCCCAAACAGCCATGGGAAAACCTCCCAGCCAAGAATCCAAAGAGGCAGCCAAAAAAACAAGACAGCCAGCTAATGAAACCATCCAGCAAGTCACGGGAAAACCCACCAATAGAAGGACCCGAAGAGGCAACAAGGGGAAACCAACCAGCAAAGCATGGGGAGAGCAAACAGCCACCAAAACCGAGAGGGTAAAGGAGAAACTGAGAAGACATAGGGGAAGGGAAAGAGACACAAGCCACTCCACCTTTTTCCTTTAATGAGCTTCACAACTTTTTGCCTTTTTTAATTAATGAGCTAAACTTTAGCTCATCCAAACCATCACTCCAAAACAAGCTCAAAACCGAGAACAACCCAAGACCAAACCGACAGCAGCAGCAGCCCAAAGAACCCCTAATAAGTGTGATGTAGAGACCCCCCCCCTTTGCCTACATCAGGAATAATCCACATTTGATGGTTACGAAGAACTTAACATCTTATACATTCCTCCCAATGAAATCCACCAACTTGCTTAAACTTCTAAATAACGGCTTTCCAACTCCTATCAAATTGGGCCTAATCACCCAAAATTTTCACCCACTAGCATGATTTAAATACTTACATCATAGCTTGAATAGTAAAGATTTCTGTTTTTATCGGCGTATTAGTAAAACCGAAGTTAGAGAGGTTTTAAAGAAAATGAAGTGTGGAAAAGCTGTTGGACCTGATGATATCCCAATAGAGATGTGGAAATGCTTAGGAGATGAAGGAATTTCTTGGCTAACTAAACTTTTTAATAATATTTTGAAGACTAAAAAGATGCCAGATGGGTGGAGAATGAGTGTATTGATTCCTATTTATAAGAATAAAGGTGATGCTCAAGATTGTGCGAATTATAGAGGAATTAAGTTAATGTGTCACACTTTAAAACTATGGGAGCGAGTTATGGAGCGTAGGCTGCGGCGTGATACTAATGTTTCTCAAAATCAATTTGGATTCATGCCTGGTAGGTCTACTATGGAAGCCATACATTTATTGAGAGGTTTGATGGAGAAATATAGGGAGAATAAGGAGGATCTACATATGATATTTATTGATTTAGAGAAAGCATATGATAAAGTTCCAAGAGAAGTGCTATGGAGAGTTCTTGAAAAGAAAGGAGTTAATAATGCTTATATTCAAATCATTAAAGATATGTATGAATGAGCTACTACTTGTGTTCAAACACAAGGTGGTTTGACCAAGTATTTCCCTATTTCGGTTGGATTACATCAAGGATCAGCTTTAAGCCCATATCTTTTCGCGTTAGTCATGGATGTTCTCACTAGACATTTACAAGAGGATGTACCCTGGTGTATGCTTTTTGCTGATGATATTCTTCTTGTTGACAAGACTAAAGAGGGAGTTGAAGGTAAACTTGAAGTCTGGAGATCAACCTTAGAGTCTAAAGGTTTTCGCTTGAGTAGATCTAAAACTGAATATATGGAGTGTAATTTTAGCAGTAATAGACCTAGTGAGAGGATTGTGACTTTGGGCGATCAAGTCATTAATAAGAGTACACGTTTTAGATATCTTGGATCTATTGTTCAGAGTGATGGTGAAATAGATGGGGATGTTATCAGTAGAATTCAAGTTGGATGGTTGAAGTGGAGGAATGCATCGGGCTTGTTGTGTGATAGAAAAGTCCCCCTTAAACTTAAGGGAAAATTCTATAAGATGGTGGTGAGACCTGCAATGCTTTATGGTGCAGAATGTTGGCCATTAAAAGAGAAGCATAATACTAAGTTATGTGTTGCGGAGATGAGGATGCTTAGGTGGATGAGTGGATTTACTCTTAGAGACAGGATACGAAATGAGCATATACGTGAAAAGGTTGGAGTAGCTCCAGTGGAGGATAAGATTAGAGAGAGTCGCCTTAGATGGTTTGGTCACATAAAACGGCGGCCTTCCGATGACCCAGTTAGGAAAGTAGAGGTATTAGATTTGACTTATGTTAAGAAAGGTAGAGGTAGACCTAAAAAGACTTGGTTAGAAAATATTAGAAATGATCTTTCTCTATTAGATTTAAACGAGAATTTGACTTTGAACCGGACACAATGGAGAAAAAGGATTCATGTTGCCGACCCCACGTAGTGGGACAAAGGCTTGTTATTGTTGTTGTTGTATAGCTTGAATAGTAATATAACACTATAAGTAGCTCATACTAATAAAAAAATAATATTCCTATCCTTAAAAATCTTAAACATCATATAACTTGGCAGCAAACCATCATTTTAACTGAGTTATTACAGCGCTACATTTTGAAAGATATATCAGACCACCAAGGAATAAATAAACAATATTGGACAAGTATAATCAAGGACAGAGTACAATTCTAGAAGCAATAAAAGAAAGAACTCCAAAAAGAATAAATATGGATCTCTTACAAGATACAAAAGCTGAGCGAAGACAGATCTTTTTCCAAATGTACTAGATGTTCCCAGCCAACCTCTTCTATCTGAAGACATAAAATTTTTAATTTATAAAGCGAAAAGAGTAAACCCTATTCCTAATTACCAAGTAAAAGTAAGAGAGGTAAAATCTGATTTTTTTTATTTGCGTGGATAAGTAAACCAAAGGAGAAAATAAAAATTAATGAATGACAAAAACAAATGCTTAAAACCACAAGAAGATAGAAAACTTACAAACGCATTATATGTAAGTCATTCTTAAATAAAACTCAATCATAAAAAAGAAAGTAATTGAGTAAACTTGTAAACCCCTTATCCACATAATAAATAGGGAAAATAACACTTAGGCTCTTAAAGTATAGACTACATTGCTCAAAACACTTAACCTAGGTCCCATAAGTGATAATACATCTACAAGTAGTTCCTTGTTGTAACAACTTTCTTAATTTGACTGTTAAATATGGTCACGTGACTTTGAACATGATGTTTTTTACCATTCTTTAACGAGAAAATGTCCAATATAGACTTCACATAGGTTCATACTTGTCCAAAGTGAAGGAGAAAGGCCAAATCAAGATAATTGGCTCAAAGTAGCGGGATTTAAAGCATAAGAGGCTGTGAAGAAGATTAAGGAAGAAAATATTGGGAATTAACTTCCAAGTTGTTGGTCCAAATCACATGGTGATTATGTACTTTAGATCCGATCATGTTTGGATCTTCATGAACTACGAAGGAAAGGTTACCAACACACCCTCGATTGAGTAGATAGACCTAATAAAAATCATTAATCAGCCTTCATGTTGATCCACGTTTCTCAAATGACTATTCACCTACACCTACATCTCTATTATAACAACTTAATTAATTTCACCATATGTGACCTTGCACGTGATATTTTTAACCATTTTTCAATAAGAAAAGTGTCCAATATAAATTCCATTTAGATCCTACAAGCTATTATCCATCTACAAGCAAGTCCCTAAATAACCAACATGCAACTGGATGGTAATTTGGGTGACTTTGGTTATAAGGCATTTGGGTGAACAGCTTAAGATGAAAGATAAAAAACTTCACAGCAAGGCATGCAAAGCAATGCATCTTTCCAATTATGGATGAGATGAGAATCTCAGCAGATCGTGCAATTTGGTTGGTCAAAAAGTGAAGTAAAGATGCATTATTTAAAAAATGAAAACATTTGTGAAAAAAGATAAGCCAGGACTAGCCAGTTAAGCTGAAGTCAACATCGCATATATCCCTCACCCATGCTGCAAGATGATTATTGGGAGACATTCAAGAAGATCATGTTGATAACCCAAAGATGATACTTCTACTGGCGAGCAAGGATAACAAGTTGAAAAAACCACCTTATCACAACCAATTGAGCCCAATTGAGGAACAAAGACAATTTGCAAGTCATATTCTTGCAAAGAGTATGAAATTCTCACAAATTAGAACAAGTTAAAAGCAACCAAAAAACTAAATAAGCACAAGGAGGGGAGGGGTGATAGAAAGTAATGTCAAAGAAGATGAAGTTGCATGAGCACACTTATGAATGGTGAAATTTACAAAGGGAAAAAAAACAATGAAGAATGGGTGGATTTTAGATTGAAGAATGAAGTTAACTCGGCTGTACAATACAAGGCAAGACTAATAGAGTAAGCTTTCAGCTACAAGAAAGGAATTGAATTCGAGACAATTTCGCATGGATGTCACAATGATTTTTGTTTGGCAGTGATGATGAATTTTTTAGCAGCAATTTATATCACGCATTTAGAGGGATTTAAAGTCAAAGCAAGATTTTATTATGTGAAAGCTTTAAAAAAATAGTGTCATCACAAGAAAGCATTGAAGAAAATGA
Source organism: Dendrobium chrysotoxum (assembly GCA_019925795.1). Taxonomy (NCBI): domain Eukaryota; kingdom Viridiplantae; phylum Streptophyta; class Magnoliopsida; order Asparagales; family Orchidaceae; genus Dendrobium; species Dendrobium chrysotoxum. The sequence goes on from CM034303.1 coordinate 57,110,270, forward strand.
TGAATATTTGAATCCATAAAGATTGATCATAGAAATTGAAAGGGTACTAGATTAGTGTTTTGTGATAATATTCCCTAGAGGATATTTTCTTAGTTTGTTATTCTACATTGATGGTAGATTAGTTTATCAGCCTGACAATAATAGCCTCAAAGGGGTTAAAGCAACAGCCCTTTTATATGCTCTTCATTTTCTTTTGTAAATGCTATATAATGTAGCTGTGGTGCTAAATGCATATAATGCGTAGCCCGTGTCATTGGCACAGAGAAGGGATGGTCTTCAATTCGAGTATTTGATCGTGTCCATTTGTACAAAAAGGCGTCATTACACAAATCGAAACCATTTTTTTAGGCTTATGATGAAAGAAGAGCAATTTTTTAAGGTTCGGGGAAATGGTTGAATATCATGTACTTGAAATCTGAGAGAGCTAAGTAGAAGAAGTACATTTCATAGGCCAACGAAGAACCAAACAAAGAAGGGATTATTTGAGTGTTTGTCAAAGATAAATACGAATTAAGGAGAAAGTCTGACCTCAGCGTAGACGGTGTGGTAGAGAGAAGGAGGAGGCCCGAGTCTTGAATTCGACATTTAGCAATAGAAGAACCCTAAAAGAAGAAGAAGATGATGATAATGATGACGCTGAATGATGATGAGACGCGTAAGAAATGCAAAAGCCTGCCAATTCCAGAAGAGTATATAGATTATGTAGGGCTCACCAGGCATCCCTGCATCACTCTCGGAGAGTGGAATTCGATGTTGAAGAAGAGCAAACCGAACCGAATCCGTCCGATTATTGGTTTGCACTTTGTTAAAATATCGTAATTTTGGACTTTTTTTTCTAAATTTTTTAATTTTTATTTTAATAAAATCTGTCAAATAAAAAAATTAATTATATTAATTTATTTAAATATTTAATCAATAAACATTGTGAATTAAAATAAATAATTGATAATAAATGAAGGACCTAAAGATCAATGACTACATTCTTTATAAAAATTAAAGACAGATTTAGCATGGGGCGCCCAGGCACGGGCCTCCACTAGCTGCTTAACTATTGTCTAATTAAGGTTAATTATGATAATCCTTAATTATTGAATTTGTCTATTTTGACTTACCACCTAATTTTTTTTATTTTTTTCTCATGCCGTTCTGCGCTTCATCTTTCACCGTTTCACGCATGCTCCATGCGACTTAAAGGAGATGGCTTCGCATAAATTTTGAATCTTCTTGCTTAAAAAATAATCCTTCCTCATCTCTTGCCTCCAATGAGAAATTATTAGGGGCTAATTCGTCGGTATATATTATATTCCGGCGCATTTTCTGTTGGAAATCACCAGCAAAATTGCATCGGCTTACTTAAACTAGACAAAAAAATTTCCGGAGTATTTTCCGCAAGTAACATTACCAGCAGAAAATACGTTGGAAAATCCGACGGAGAAAGCCCTATTTTGCCTGCTCCGTCGTCTTTCCTCTCATTTTATTTCCTCTTCATTTCGGGCTCTGCTCACGTTAGAGACTTGCGCCGAACGCTGCCGCCATCAAGACCGGTTTGTTGTCGACATTCGCCGCCAGATTCGCCAGAAATATGCCGTAAGTTTTTTCTATTGTCATGGATATTCTCAGTAGACGTTTGCAAGAGATTGTAGCATGGTGTATGCATTTTGTTGATGATATTCTTCTTGTTGATGAGTCTGGAGAGGGAGTTGATGTGTATATTTTCAGTTGAGATTAGAATGCTCTTATGGAATGAGATTACAGAGAGCGAGAGTGAGAGATGTGTATATTCTTAGTTGAGATTAGAATGCTCTTACGGAATTTACTTTTAAAGATAAGATATGAAATGAGCATATATATGAAAACGTTGGAGAAGCTCTTATGGAAGATAATATTACAGAGAGCAAGAGATTTGCCTTAAATGATTTGCAGAGATTAGAATGCTCATGAGTGGCTAGTTTTACTCTTAGGGACAAGATACGACGGAAATCCGCCGGCAAATACGATACGACGAAATGTATTTGGTATTTCCGGCAGATCCATTAGGCCGGTATTTCTAGCGGATAATCCGTTGTTTCATCCGTTGATAATAGTCCGACAGAATCAACTGAGAATTATCTGTCAGTAATTCCAGCACAAAATTTTCGTCAGAAATATCGACGAAATAAACGTCGGAATTCGTTCGAAGAAAACGACGTGCAACCTTCATTTTTTTCGCAGGAATTGCGCCAGAAAATCTGCCGGAAACTTTTCCGATAAAAACATTTCGCCGGTAAAGATTTTTCAATGCACGAATTTCCGACGAAAATAATTACCATCGTATTGATTTTCACTGGAAAAGCAAAATTTTCGTTCGCCGCTAACAAGCCAATTTCCTGTAGTGTTTCTTCCATTGCTTTCTCCTTATTTTACTTAAACTTATATTATTTCTTTTTTATGTTATTTAGTTGCTATTAATTCCCAATTCTTCATATAATTTTTAGAATTCACCCATTGGAGGAAGAGACAACAAGCTTTGGTGCAAAAGTTATATTTACTACTTAGTATTATGAAGAAGAGGTCAGTTGCTTAAATACTTCATATTTTTTTTAATTTTTGCAAAAGTTATATTCACTACTTAGTATCATGAAGAAGAGGTCAGTTGCTCAAATACTTTATATTTTTTAATTTTAAAATAGGTCATTTTAATTAATTATGTGAGTTTTATGCTTCATAGTTTTAATTATTGGTGCGCCCTGAAACATTCGCGACGGTAGAGATATAAGGTTTAACGTCTAAGATTTGTACGAAGATCCAGCACACACACATATAAGAGATAGGTGCATGTGAAAAAAATTAAATGACGATCACCACTGATTTGAGATTTAGTGTTTATTTAATTAAATCTAAATTATTAATATTAATTATCCCGAAAGATAAACTAACACTCGTATTATCAACTTGAAAAAAGAAATGATTTATTTTCGTATTCGAATTCGGCATAGGGGATATGAAATTTATCATGAAGGATAATATTTACATACATCTATTATTTCAAATATGAAACTAACTCTGGATTAGCTTTAGTCTATATCTAGAGAAGATTTTTCCCCTATCTTAGCAAATTAAGACAACGTTTATTTTATACTGGGATATTGAGTTTCTATAGAGGCAAGCTACTGCAGTCAATTACATCTCCGAAGAAAAAACTTTCGATTAAATTGGAGATTAGACTCATTCTGGATTTAAAATTCATAAGAGTTGCCATATATACCTTGAAAATATTAGTCAATCCCTTAAAAAATATTATCAAATTTTATATAAAATACCTTTGAATATATGATATTCATTTTATAATAGAGTTCGAGGTGTGTAAATACTTCTAGGTTTACACTTGCTTGAAATGTGCTACCAGCTAACAACCTAATACACAAACAATCATCTTAGATGTACTTATGATACGATCAGCTCTATCCTAAGAGATCAAATGAGTAAATCAGACTCTAAATAAGTGACTTAAGATGAGTAATTTTAACTTTACATTCAAATGACATTAATGAGATGACTTGCTAAAAACTCTATATTTTATCTTGGACCACGCTATGTTGAAGTCTACTTATAGATCCAGCAGTCCAATCAACAGCATGACGGTGAACCAAGCAATACCCATGACATCACATACCAATCTATAAAAAAATATAAAAAAGTGTAGCAAATCCTAGTAGATGGTAACTGTGAGCTTCTTTCACTTTATCTATGTTAATTTCAAAATTAAATCAATCCAATTATTAGTATCATATATTTTATAAATAAATAAATGCTATAGAAGTTGAAAGTAAATGCAGAAAAGCCTGAATAATAACTTTGTTTCTTTTTTTTTAATATACCATAATAGGTATTTATTTGATTTATAGATTTGGACAAATTAATTATGACTAGTGTTTTTTTTTTTTACTTAAAAACTGCATATGTTGGTCCAAGCCTGGATGAAAAAAGTTGAGGAAAAATTTGTCAAAATAAATTTATGCCCCTGCTGAAAAAAACAATTTTGGCTCTGCCACTATCCAAGCGGACCTTTAATTTCACTTTCACGATGACTGCTAGAAATCTGATGGCACCATCACTGAACAACCTTTAACTACAAATACATATTTCATTAAAAAAAAAAAATTAGGACCAAATCGCCCATTTAATGGGGGACTTACTATTACACACAATCACCTCTTAAATGGACAACTTTGACTAGTTTTAAAAAAAAATTGTATTTAATTAAATAATTTATTCCTCAAGAGTATCTATTTAAAAATTTTGCCAGAGAAAGATGAATTCGACTTGAAAAATATATATATATATATATATTATTTGTACAACATAGCTAAACTTTGTTGTTTTGAATATATGATGAAAAGTCTGTATAAATAGCATGATAAATTTTTAGCTAAAATTTTCTAAATATATCCTATCATCTTTAAATACAAATATACATCGATGAACAAATTTGATCTTTTGTTTGGCCTTGAACTTGAAATCTATGTGTAACCTAATTACGTAAATTTGATCATATATAAAATTTATCAATATTGATAGTTATAATACCTTTTATTGATTAAATTTGATCATATATAAAATTCACTATTTATAAGCCCAATCCACAATAATACATGTGAGAATAAGGTGACCAATTCTCCATAATTCTCACAAGGAAATAAAATCTGATTGTTATGTAAATCACATAATGTCTCGTCCAAATTTCGTAGCTAAAATCCATGAAGGTCTCTCATTGGCACCTTGTGGCACTAATACCTGCAAATAAAGAAATAAACTTTATCAAAATTATAAATTTATAACAAAATGAAAACTCGCATGCATAGTAGAATCAGTGTGAGAAATCCTAAGAGGCAAGAATAACGTCAATACGTTAGAAATTTAGAATTAAACATAAGTATTGATTTAGCTTCTAATAATAATGCAAAGTTCTAGAAAATTGAGAACTAATCAATAATTTCTAAGTTTGAAATTACAAAAATTGCACATAAAATATGTGTTAGTGCCATACAAAATAAGTCATAAAGTGCATTAAATATGCATAAGTTTGACTCGATCTAGTAGGTCAATAAGCCGAGAACCCAAGTTTAAACTCGCTAGCTCCTAATCAGCCTAATGTTCATAGTGAAATTTCGCTATGTGGGTAGCCTTGGCCATGGTGTGAGGTCATAAGCCTCATACTAATAAAAAAATTCTAAATTTAGAACTACTCATGTGTTAGATTGTTTAAAAATCCAAAAATGTTAAATTCTAACCATTTTCATATTTCTTGACAAAAGAGACTTCCAAATTTAAACACCCTTATTCAAACTTGAAATGACTATGTAAAGCAAATCATTCATAAGGCGAATATTTCAATGGATGTAAGTCCTACCTCTAGTCTTATTCGACAACTCTTAAATAGAGCAGTAAGTCCCACTAAAAAAAAGAGCCTTCCAAGTGATTTAAGCCCCATATAATTTAAAATATGCCATTCTAATGAATGTAAGCCCCATTGCAACTAAGTTTATTGGGTTGTCTCCCATACACAATGAATTTGGAAGACCCAAACTCTTAGGGCAACTAGTAAATAAAGTAGTGAGTCATAACCAAATCAACTTTCGGTGTTCTAATGGATGTAAGCTCTATCCAATTTAAATCATGGTGTTCCAATGAATCTAAATCCTATCCAAATTAAATCACGACATTAAAATGGATATACGCTAAAACTTAAAGCACATTTGGGCCAACTTCTATGCTAACAAGCCAACTAAATAAATTAAACCCTGAAATCATAACAAGCTAAAATTGATACACGATCAACTCTATCTACTCGAGAATCCTGAGAGGAGGAAAACCATGACTGCTAATCAGATTCTTTGGATGTGGCCTATTGTTCATTAACGACGGTAAACTGAGATCATTAATATTCCCAAGATGATAGAATCATGGGATCTTGATCGGGTCTACCTCTATCCCCCCAAAACATCTCCCATCAATCCAAATAAATCTTAGAGTACGAAGCTTGAATTTAAATTCATATCAGAGTAACACATCCTTAATCGGAGTGCTCTCCCACGAGTGGGAGCATTGATTAATTATGTGGGCTTGTGCTCATAGGAAATTGAGACCCTAGATCTAAATAAACACCGATATAAATGACAAGAAAAATATGATTCATTAAAAATTAATCTATCTCATGAAAAATAGAACCCTAACCCAAAAAATGCGAGGTTCGAGCATCATTTTTCTTGAGCGAATAGTTTTATCTCTAGTATAGAAGGTTTCACAATAAGAGATAAGAGAAGAGGTCCAGTGGGGTAGGATTAACTAATTTTATTTTAACCTATAGAAAATACTCATGCAAAGCTGTATCATCCAACTTAAGTCTATTAAAATTAAGTAGAGAATTTGGGCTGATTAGTATACCAATAAGGGTTAGCACTTTAAAATTAATTACATGCACTTAAGAATACCTCCAAGAGATAGCTTGATAGATAAAATATGCGCTTATTTTGATTTTCTTAGGTGATATCAAGGAGGGCTATGATTCAAAAATTATCATCCTAATAGGATAGTCTATGCTTTGAAATAAGTTAATCTACTAGGTAGAGGGTCAATAATTGTAACTAAATGAAAAGATTATCTCTCCATATAGAAAGCTTATGACATGATAATCATTAAATCATCAAAGACACAAAGAGTATTACAATGAGCTCAAAGGGATGAAAAGTAGTAATAAGGAATCTAAAAAAAATAAAGAAATAACCTTAGTTGAGGCTTTTTCGGTTTATCATCGCATGCTATCAAGCTTGAAACTTCTTAGCTATACAAGTTCTTTACATTGTATCAACACATCCTCTCAAGGAAGGGCATCATTTGTAATCAATGATAAAAACTAGTAAAATTATTTTAACTGTCATGATTTTTCTCTTTCCTGGATTTTTCATATAAAAACTTTAGTGTCTCGTACAATTCTTACACTCATTTCTTATTTGTGTGTGTTGGACCCTCATGCAATGGTAATATGTTAAACTCGTTACCTCTCTACTACTATGAATGTACTAGAACATAATAATTTGGCACTATTTATGAAAAATGATTCTTGATGGGGGAGCAATCTTTGTTGTAACCTCAAAAGGTTTTTCAGATCAACACCCCAAGCATGATTGTAGCCAGGCAATCCCTTTACCGTTAATCATCTTATCAATTCTGAAAGATGTATTTCAAGATTTAAGAGTCACTTTGCTTACAACATCAGGTGGATAATTTCTTATGCATTATTGTTGTCGAAGAACTCTCCTTAACTATCATCTATTGTTGCATCAATTTTGTAGGAATCAGATTAGAATTAGGGGCAACATTGGTTGCAATCTCAAATGGATATTCATGTTAACATCTCAAGCACAATTATGATCAAGCAAGTCCTTCCAATATTTTATATGCATTCAAGCCAATCTTATTGACAACCATCTTAAATCTTTTACTAAATATGGGAATATTTTCAAGAAAGCTTATGTGAATCTCAAACTTTGCACAAAGTTCCTAGCCAGACTTTTACTCCTTAGGCAAAGTCATATTCATGACCTCAAAAAGATAGTAATAATCTAAAGACAGACCAATCTTCATCTTCTATTTGAAATACACATGCCATTTTCCCCTCCCAATCAAGGTGCAGTCGATCCCTAGGGATCTAAATTCAACATCTTCTGTACAGGCTAAAGTCATCAAGTAATGATTTAACAAACAAACTCAGATAAGTCAAATATGTTTGTTGAATTTCTCTCAACTTCTTCAACACAAATTAATGTCATCAGAAACGCTCAAATATTATTGAGGTAATATTCGTTGTGAGGAATTTAGGTAATTTCTATTAATATGATTATTAATTGTAATTTGATCAACAATTATAAGTCATAGATTATTTTAGGGAGCCTTAAATAAGTCAAGAATTGGATTGGATAAGTGCAATTTGAAGTCATGAAAATTACTCTATGAGTGCTACGACTCTGAGATTGGCAGTGCCGCGTCATTGAGTTCTCAGGTAGAGGGAAAAAATTAGCATGCACTGTGGCAGCAGGCAATGCTACTATGGCACCAAGACTCAAATGGAAATATTTTTGAAATTTTTGGAAGATTCTTTGGAGCGTAGTGGTGTTGGGGAGTCGAGCACTGCATCGCTAGGTTAGATTAGTGGTTTTTAAATAATAAAATATCTAAAATTATTTGCAAAATTCCTCATCACGCGGCTGCTTGTTGGAGAAGAGAGGAGGAGAAGAGGAGAGAGTAGGAAATGGAGAGATTTCGAAGGCCAATAAGCTGAAATTGTCTAACTGGTTTATTCAATATATTGTAGAGTAAGGGTGTTAAAATAGTCTTTTGAGGTGGGTTCGGGTCCAACCCAAAATTGACCCGACTCGCCTTTAACCATATTTGACTCAACCCAACCCACGAGTGTGAGTAGGTGAGCATCAAGCGAGAGTGAGGGAGACGCCTCGAGGGCGAGGGAAAGGCCTCAAGGGCAAGAACGAGGGCGAGGTCGCGAGCAAGCGAGCAGGCGAGGCCTCCGACTTGGGCACGGGGGCACTCACGGGTGCAAGCATGAGCACTAGCGTGGGGAAGAGTGTGGGATATGAGCACGAGCATGATGGGCTAGGGTCATAACGTAAAATACAACCGAGTTATTTTCATGCCAAACGGTTTATTTTTGAGTTCCCGGGTTAACCCATAACATGACCCGATATGTTAATCGGATTAAAAAATTCAACACAAATCTGACCCGTTTGTCAAACGAGTCAACTTGGCCCTACATTTTTTTGTCAGGTCTAAGTCGGATTTTTGAGTTTTGTCATATATTGATATCCTTATTGTAGAGCACAAAGTAGAATTCTGAATAACTATCTCTTATTTTAATTCTAGTGATTTTATAAAGAGTTATGGATAAAAATATATTTCCTTGAGTTTCATGATATTTTCACTGCATAACTTTTAATATGCTGTTGTATGCTTTATTATGAATATTTTGACTATATGAAATCTTATTTTTATTGGTGGGTTTTTCTTATATAAATTTCTAAGTATATAATTGAATTGAAATTTTTTTAACAATTGCAATAGTTATGTAAAAGTCTTAAAATATTCCTATAAATATCTATCTAAAGTTAGAAATTGAAAAGAAAAAGTTTAGTGAGTATAATGCTATTATACATGTAATGTGGATTTTACGGTAATTCTAGCAGTTCGTATATCATTTAAATACTACATTAAAAGCACAAATTAGTTATTATTACATTCATGATTGCATGGCATAATATTGGAGATCTTTTGATATGTGAAAGTAGACTCTCTAATATGCTATAAGGGCCTTATATATTTTATTCTGACCCCATCTACCTAGTGTAGATGTGGGAGGGATTCTGGCCTTTTTAATAGCAAATTGAAAATTATATCACACTTTACTAACTTACTAATATGTAGGTTCCATAAAAATAAAATGGGAAAGCAAAGAGAAGGAGGTGCCTTAGCAACATGGGAGATGAAAACTACATTAATATATTGTGCATCTGCATTAAGGAGATAAATTTAGGAAACATACCAACTACTCACTTTAGTAAGGAAGGCTGGCAAAACTTAACTAGAATTTTTAACGAGCGCACAGATAGAACCTATGATCGTACACAACTTAAAAATAAATGGGATCAACTCAAGGAGTGAAAGCATTGGAAAGATTAAATGCGTGGTGAAACTAGAATAGGATGGGAACCCTTTGAAGAAAATAATTGATGCTTCAAATGAGTGATGGGCCGAAAAATTACAGGTACAGTAGCAGATATATATATATATATATATATATATATATATATATATATATATATATATATATATATATATATATATATATATGTTAAGTTACATGATTCCATAAAATATAATGCACTTACCAATCAACTTTTCTTCCTATATTGCAGGTTTTTCCTTCAGCAAAGAAGTTTCATCATAATGGAATTATGCCCGAGCTTGCGGAAAAACTAGATATTATGTTGGGTTATATGACATATCTAATCATTGACTTCGAACTATCACACACAATCATTAGAACATTGCTCAATCGCCACCAACGAACCACTATTTGACCACAATCATCGTACCATGGCCCATTTACCGCTATCAAAATATCACCTTATAACCTCCATCAAATATAATCCCCACTTGACCAGCATCATTGGAGCTATAGCGCCTCCAGATTCAATATTCAGTATAACATGTTCTAACCCGGTTTGAAAGAGATAATTACTTGATTCTCTACATTTTGAACTCTTTTTTATGTGTTTGAAAATGATTTACATGTACGAAAGAAGTCTGCATGTGTTTTGGAGTGGGGTCTAGGGGTTTGAATGTATATTTGTGAAATTTAGAATTTTTCCATTATAGTGTCTAGGTGTTGCATTATATGGCGCCCCGGTGCTTGAATAGTGGCACCCCGACATTGTTAGCTCTGAAAAATAAAAAATGAACTAGCACCCTGATGCCCAAACAGTGGCGCATAGACTTTGGGCCGAATTCTGCACTTAAAAATATCCAAATCTGCTATTCATTCTGTTCAGTTTCATTTGAGCAGAACCTAGTGTGTGTGTGTGTGTGTGTATGTGTGAGAGAGAGAGAGAGAGAGTTTTCTAGTAAAAGAAAGTTCATTTCAGAGAGTTTCAAGTCATTTTTAGTCGTCAACCCAATTAAAAAAGTTGATCGGATTGAGGTAGGTTATATTAGGCATATCTTAGTTTTTAATAATTCGATATTTTTGGGCTTTTTCGATCGAATTTATAATTTGATTTTACAAAAATACAATTTTATCGAATTATGATAACTTTTATCCATGTAACTTTTGATATGTTATCGGTACGACTATTCAGGTCCTTTTAAGTCTTTATTCGAGATTTTTCACTGGGTGATTTTGAAAAATAGCAATTTTTATCAATTCAAAAATTCATTTTGACATTTAAAAAATAGTGATTTAGTTCAGTTAAAGCCTCAGAATATTATTATACACGATCCCAAGTAATTTAGTTAGTTTCTGAAAATGAGAATTTTTGTTTAGCAAGATTTTATGTTGCCTACCTTTAAGATAATTTGGGAAGTTCAGAATTTAGTTCAATTATACTTTATTTAATATAATGCATTAAAATATGTGTTTATTGATTGAAATATGAGATTAGCTTGGTGGAGAGAAGGGATTCTGTTAACAGGGAGAAGGGATTCTATTGGAGGAGAGAAGAGATTCTATTATGTGTTAATAGAAACTCCTAAGTCTCAAGGTTATTCTGATTCTTAAGCTTGAGGGTCATTATGATATTCCCTAAGAATAGATTTTGTTGGTGGAAAGAAGAAATTCTGTTGGCGACAAGAAGGGATTCTGTTAATTTTTATATATGAAAAATTGGGGTCTGAGAGTCATTTTGATAGTTACTATGAAATATTTATTTATATTTTAGGTAGTCTCGGTGCAATTTTATTATTTTCAGTAGTGACTCTGTGTTGTATAAATTAAATATTTAGTTTTTCTCAGCATTTCACCAATTGGATTTTGGGTTCAGTTTATGATTTTTATCACGATCAAGCACGGTGTGACCTGTGTGGTATTGAGTCTCAATTTTAGTCTCAATTTTATTTAGTCTCAATTTTAAATATTTAGTCTCAATTTTATTATTTTCATCATTTAAATACCATCGTCTAACCATCTTGACCCAACTACAATCACATGATCAACATCGCCTAACTACATCCCCCAACCACTATCTCCTGATGACGATTCTCTGTCTTTCATCACCTAACTATCCTCCTTTAGACTACTATTGCTAGATTATGGTCCTTCCGATCACTGTTGCCTAACTATGATTCTCTAATCTCTATCACCTGCCTATGATCCTCCGATAACCTTCACCTGATTATTAATCCTCTTACCATAATTGCCCGACTATGGCCCTTTGACCACAACCTCCTGATTTTACTCCTTCGCCCATTATTGCTCTACTACAATCCTCCTACTTCTATCACCCGATTATTATCATACGACCATCGTTACCTAACTATAATCCTCTAACACCATCACTTGAGTTCGGCCCTCCGACCACCGTTACCTGGCTTTGTCCTATCAAATACCATCACCAAACTTTAATCTTCCAACCATAATCATTGAAGTTCGATCCTCCAACCATGGTCGCCCAACTACAATCCTATAACCACCATCACCAAATTATGATCCTTTGACCACCCGCATTCAAGTATGATCCTCATACCACATTCATCTAACTATAATCCTCTGACCACCTTCAACAAACTTTAGTCCTTCGGCTAGTGTCTCTTAACTATAGTCCCCCAACCTTCGAAGCTAGATTAAAGTCTTCTGACCACCTTTCACCCAACTATGGTCCTCTAGCCTCAGTCACACAATACAGACCTCTGACCACTCTCGCCTAATTATGATCCTCTGACCACTATTGTCTAACTATGGTTCTCTGACCACCATTGTCTGACTATATTCCATCGACCTCTGTCTCCTAACTACAATCCTTCTTCCCACTATCATTTAGTTATGGTCCACAGGCCTCGACCACCTTCTCCCAACTTCAATCATCCAACCACCGACATGACTACAGCCCTTTGACTTATAATTCTCTTACCAATGTCACCTTACTATAATGACACACATTGTCATAATCACTCGTTATTGCCAACAACATTAAGATACATCATTGCCTATATAATCAGTGCATGTTGTGTACACCAAATCTGACTCCCTACATCATCTCAATTTATGTTGGCCTTATTGGTCCCTGCTCTCCCCACCTTAAAGGAGAACGACCAAATAATTAGCAAATGACACTTAAAGACACTCTCATGCCATTGAGATCTTTGTACTTCCACCACATTATTCCTTTTATATAGTTTGTATCATCACCTTCCTCAATTACTAGAAAGGATATCATTTGTAATGATGACAAATACTAGCGTAATCATTCCAAGTGGGCTCGACCATTGGTTTTTTCATTTTCATAAAATTTTCACATAAAAATTATAATGTTTCATGCAATTCCTCTCTTATAAGTGTACACGTCAGATCGTCGATGCTAAGATCTTAGCATATTCGTAGGCCTCCGGTGGGTAGTATTGCTAGAATAGAAACCATATTTGTTCATTTCCTCCACCTCATTCTATCCTCCTCCCATTCCGTGCGTGGAGTTAAGCTGTTGCCTAGCTTGTTCGCACTGCTCTCCCTGATCCTGGATTCATCCCCAAGCTCACGCTCGCGACCATTCTGATCTATAATTTTGTGGCGATTAAAACCGTTGTAATAACTAGCACTTCATTATATCTTCCCCATCGGTCGTGAAACCACCGTGGAATATCGTTACGGTGCATTGCAATGACAGCGAACGTGCAGCTGTTTTAAAATCACTGCAAGAAAATTTGTGGCAGGTAAAATTGCCGATAAATATTTAATTTTGTGCTGCAATAGCCCTATTTTTTGTAGTGAGATAATAACTCTTTGACACCACCTCTACGAATATTTTGACATGCAATAATAGTAATACATAAAGAGGCTATCATCATAATTAATACTTCACCAAAATCTCGTGTACATAAATTTGTTGAGAGCAGAACAAAGGGTACATTTTTATGAGAAAAATTTAATCAATAAGGAGAAAAAACCAAGGGCACTAGCCAAGTCTAAATAATTTTGCTATTATGAATTGAAGATTAGAAAAACTTGACATTCCTCGCAATTAGAGACATTGTAAAAGCAATGTAGTATATATGAGTCGTATAAAGCATCTTTATTATTAATTGTAGAAGTCTTTAGGTATCATCACTAACTAGTAATGGTCGATGAAGTTAGTAGGTGACCGACGACCAAAGAGATGAGCCTTGAACTTTGGCGACATTAGGGTGTCGATCATTAGCAAGCATTGGACAATGGTTGATTCCAAACATCAAAAGTTGGGAGACAATCAATTGTGATCAACTTAGTTGTTCTAATATGAGGAGATCTAGATTCAACATTTGAGAAGACATCATTGAAAATATCAATTATTAGTAAGTGATCAACAATCAATTTAATCATTCTTCTAATAAGAAGAGATAACATGAGATCAAGAATTAGGACATCATGAAATGTTCATTGCTAAGGAACATCGAACATGGATCATGGGTCGACTTAATTTCCTTTACTGGAGGGGGAACATCGAACATCGAACATGAAAGCACGAAGCTAGTCATAAAAATTCAATGATTGATAAATGTTGATCATTGAAAGAAATCACATAAGGTGCACCGAGAATTATGAAAAGTTGAATGATTATCAGTAACATTTTTAGCCATTCTTATATTTATCATTAAATTTTATAATGATACATAAATGAATTTGTTTAACCATATTAATTATAAGATTGCTAAATTGAAACATTACATTTATTAATAAGTCTTGAGAGACATAAACAGAGTTTTGTTAAAATAACATAGAATGTAATCTTAGAAACTATGTGCATACTATAATATTAACATTTATATACAATTTTCCATTTTGTCAATGTAAAAACTATCCTCAAGTCTGTTTTCCGTATGAATTCATACCTATGGCTGGAGCTTAACAGCAGCTGTGAGCGGAAAGGATTAGATTTATTACCGAAGCTTGAGATCTTGAACACAAAACATGAAATTGGATGGAGCTCCGCTATTCCGTTTGTCCGAAGTTAACAATTGATTCAGTGCATTGGCACATGATTTTGGACAATTTTAACGAGCAGAAAGCTTCTCCTGGAAGAGGTATGAACTCCCTTTATCTAATATAGAACAGACTGATGAACACAAAAGCAATGGAACGGGAAGCAATCGTAAGGCATGTTCCTAACAGAATTTTCGCTATCCGGAAAACTTTGCCTGCTCAATTTAGTATGAGATAACCATTTCATAAGTTGGCAATAATTCCAAATAGATAAAACAACCAATATAATATCCATAATTTTGAGAATAAGAAGAGCAATACAAAAACTAGGATTATGTTCTGTAATCCGCTTTTTTTTTTTAACTCTAGCAATGCGTAAGCACCTTACGCGCACAAAGCAATGGCTGCAAACAGAACATCATGGCTTCAACCAGCCAAAGTTTCTCAAGACAATTGTTGCTTATAACTTAACCGATATTTAAAAAACCATGACCACCATAGAAACAACCGATCTCCAAGACACAAGGAGATTCTTATGAAGACAACATGCTCTTCCTTTGCCTTTTATTGCTTCTGTTGCCGCCTTCTTTGTCATTCTGTCTGTTCTTTAATTTATGAGATTTCCTTCCCTGCAGGTATTACAGCCAACCAAACAGAATTTTATTCTAAACCAATTTGTAGAATATGGCAATTATTATGAATGAATCTATGAGCCTCAATATCTTTCATACGCTTTATGATTGACTCATCAATAATTTGTTTTGGGAACAATATAGGGTAGTGTGGATCAAATAAATTTTGGGTTCAGTCGGTGATGGTTTATACTTTTATCTTTTGGACAGTGTTCTTCAAACGATATGAGATAATTGTAGCCATGACTAGCATTTTCTTGTATCAGAAAAAAGCTACCCATGCCAGCCCCTCAGTTGATAATTAGCTTACTGGATAATTCAAATTACTCTCATTTCCTATGTTTTATCTCACTTGTAATCAGTTTATGGAAGTTCTTTACTTACACATTAATCCGCATTTGTATCTAAATGTTGGTATAGTGATCAAGGGCATACACCTCTTCTTGGCCGAAAATAAAATTAACCAGAAATTTTCCTGAAGAACTTAACTGATACAATATTTCTTCTGCAATATCTGTATTATTTCCTGTAAAAGCCATTTTCACATAAACAACACGTTCATGCCAAACATACACATTAATCGGCATCAAGGTTGCCTTGACCGTAAATTTGTTCAAGCAAGAGCCCTCGATCCAGATTAGTTCAATCAGTTATCTTTCACATATTACTTGCCAGATACTTTTTGAGTCAGCTTGTTTCTGACTGAGGACGTCTCTGAGTTTGGTGATGCGGTGGTTAGGCTAAATATTGTTTGCGGCACGTCAGTTGTCTTTGAACTTCACTTAAGTTGATTGGTGAGTCCAGTTATGCAGCGAACCATCATGATGGAAGTATTTTAATTCATTAGCTAACAACAAAACTTTTTCAACATTATAACATATATATTGATTTTTTTTGTGGCATTTTATTTTATTTTTAATGATAATTTCCATTGCTGGTCCTAGCACATATGACAAAGATTAAGGGTGGCTGTTAGTAGACAACCAACATCAAACTTAAATCAAAACAAATGAAATGAATCAATATAACATTTTTTTGTACTAGGGTGTTCCCCAGAACTAACACGTAAGAACCTAATTTGATTGATATGAGATGAGTGCTATTCAATCCACCAAGTGAAGTCCCCCAAGTGAGACAACAAAATCTATCTCAATTGTAATGAAAGTCAGACAATGGTGTGCTAAGATGTCACAACTAACTACTAAGTGACATGCCGCAATATAACCCGATTTTGTGATGAAAAATAAGTTAGGCCTAACTAGGTTTAATTCTATGATTAAATTTTGCAACACAAAATATGGGGAAAAATAAGTTAGGTTTAACGAGGTCTAATATGTGTATACTTCTATAACTAAAATCTATCTCTCCCCCTTAATTATGTTGTACCTAGACAAGAAAAAAAATTATTACACAAAATCATAAATTGCATTCTCTCAAGTCTTAATCTCATATATCCAAAACGCCCATTTCTTTGTTTTCATCTCCCACGGATCTCAAAACTCATTATAAGAGTGATTTATCTTTATTTATAAGCTAAAGATTAATTTGCATTTTTTTATTAATTTTTCATTTGAATGTTTTTTGTATATGCACATGCTAGATTGTGCACATCACTTTTTCTCTACATTAAACATAATATATTTTTACCTCAAGATTTTTACTTTTTCTCGAGACTAAAAATCCGACAAAGCCAATTTAACCAAACCAAAACTCATTGAAACCAAACAACAGGTTTTATTCAGAATATGATTTATTTATTTTGAACTTTTTGAGAATTGACATTTATAGTTTGGTTTTTTAAATTGAAAAACTTAAAAGTGAACCTAACCATGCTCACCCATAGACATTGATATGTTCCTATGCTATACTATGGCATAGTAATATTCATATTGTGCTTTAGACCATAATCTCTTAACATTGTGTCTTTACCTCCATCATATATTGTGGTGATACTCGCAGTGTGTACTTTGGTAGTTGATTTTCTAAGTGAATCATAATTTTCGTGGCCTAGTAAATCTATAATCATTATGCTTACCAGCTACTTTATTCATACATCTTGCTAATCTTTATCTCAACAACAAAGGGCACTAATGCATACTTGTGGGTAACATCACTTGTATATATGCATCTTTAATGTATTTTGAGCTTGATCACTCACTAAATGGCATAATAAAAATCTAATTTAGGTTTTTTCAATGCATGTTTCTTTATCTTGTAAGTTATTCATTGTGCATATTGTGCCATAAAATTAGAAGAGTTTCGACATAAGTTGTGAACATTGATTGCATACTCAATTCAACGTCCCTCCTCTCTTCTAACTATGCCTAGATTCCTCATGAGACGCATTTCAAACAGGAATCAGAAGATTAAATTCCATACCTCAGCAGTGAAGGTTTTGAGTGGGTCTTTACTCTTACGGAATCCTTTATTGAAAGCAGTCCGCCTCTTATGGTTCTCTATCCCCATTGCAGCTCTACTGAGCTTAACTGTCTTGCTTGCTTCTTGAGTTGTCGGATCAAGGAGGTATTCAGGAACATCACGAAGATGAGCCGGAGGAGCATGCTTACTCAACAACTTGTCATGCTTCAGCAAATCTACAATTTTACCAAAATTTAAAAATTAGAAGCCAGTAATCTCAGTGTTCTTGGATAGCAGGAAATAAAAGAAAGCATCTACCCAAGTCTCTGGGGTTCTCTTCAAAATGAGCCTTCAATCTGAAAGACAAGATTTTCATCAGTCAAAGCAGCTATGGTGAACAAAGAACGATCAGTCCTACAAGTGAGCATCTAAACAAGAAATCAACAAGCCCTGCCCAAAAATATGAACCTACTTTATTTGATTGCATTAATCAGTTTCAGGATAAAATACTTTGCAAAGTATATACTTACTTTTCTGAATTCAAGATTTCGTTTCTTAAATCTTGAGCACGGGATTCCCTAACAGCAAATCTCGTCACACTTTTGACAACATCCTGAAAAGGTACACATCTTTTATATGGCCTCGACACAATAAGAAAAGTGTATTCAGATATAAAATGATTAAAAAATCGAAGTGAGACGCATATACTAATTAATAAAGGGAAGATACAGTAGACCATAAAACATCTAAATCCAGTGATCCATAGGCAACTTACAGAATTCATTATATAAAAAAATTGCAGAACCAATTACTGCAGTCAAGAAGCTAACAATAAAATAGTTTTAAGTCGGATCTAGATGGGGATAATCAGCATTTTATAGATGCCAAGTGTCTAGGTATCCATTTGAGCTCTCAAAAAGAGACATTTATAAACACAGATGCATATATGTGCCAGCATTTCTAGGACAGAAGCCTGTATTGTCCTAGATATTGTATTCAAATGAGAGGTGTTAATAAAATAAAACAAAAGAATAATCCCGTTTGCTCGAGTATACTCAGAAACAGAACATCAGTTAACCAATTTAACATGGTATATGTTACCTCAGCTCTGTATCGTAAAGATTCCACAGCGTTTGTTGTGAGTAAAGGAAAAGGTGTAATATGGCTTGAGATATCCATGTCTCCGCTGTCACCTAATGTTAGCTTAACTTTCTCAATGATTTTATTCTCCTCAGGGGAAACCTGTCGGCAGTTAGGCAGACAATTATAAGATTTTTAAGATGCAAAAATAATATCATGAATGCCTGAGGCATATTCTCATTAGCTTGGAATTAGTAATCCGAATAGAAACTTCATATTAGAAGACTAAAATTAATTTCAGAAAAGCAGAACTGAAGGGAGAAACAATAAGGAAACAACCAAGTTGGTCTTTTGCGAGCAAGAATGATTTTGTGAAGCTGTTTATCTTTTATTATTCAACAGTCTTGATTCTTATTGGGTCACAGGTGCGCTTACAAGAGAAACAGATGCACCGGTGTTATATGCTCTTCCAGTCCGCCCAACCCTATGTACATAACCTTCAGGACTGTGAGGCATGTCAAAGTTAATCACCTGCATGAAGAATGAGATTAGTTAAATACACTGCAATACATTTTCCTACATTACACTCAGATGCTATACCAAAAAAGAAAATATGAACGCATAATTGTACACAATCTTCGAGAAACAAGATTATCCAAGGCTAATAGTTGGCAAAATGCACATAGTGACGTAGGGAAAGTACTACTTGACAACAGATATTTGCAGCTACTGATAAGAAGGAAGAGTGTGTAAACCTCCAATTTAGCATCAATAACTTTGCTAGCATTAAAAAAAATTATTTTCAAGAAATATTGGAGCCCACACCACTCGTAACTGTGTCGAATGCATTTCACATCAAGTTTTGATGATGATTGCTCCTACAAATCAATATAATATTACTACACCGCGTTTATGGCATAGGTTTCCAATCTCATTATATTCCTGACAGTCATCAAAGAGGGAACTTTCATAATCAAAAGTTGCTTCTTTAAAACCGTCAGGATCAACAACAAAAAAATCATGCATCAGGCATTTCAACACTGTCCAAATGCAAAGCGAATACCATAAGATAGCAAAAAGGAAAAGGAAAAAGTATCCAATAAGAATACCGTAAAAACATTTTTGAAGTCTATTCCTCTGACAACCCCAAATTCAGCGTCCAACCTCCGTCTGAAATGTTTGTTAGAGCCTTTGGATTTGGTCTGTTTGTCCTTGCTATTTTGAACTCTCTCCTTATTGTCATCAGTCGCAATTAAATAATCAAATAGGCCTGCATTAAATTCCTAAAGAAGGCAATGGATGAGAAAAGTATCAGGACATGATTAGTTGTTAATGGACATAGGAGATTTATGCTGACAGAGGAAGCTTGAAGAGAATGATAGAAATAGAAGAAAACAATATCACACCTCAAGTATGTGAGATCGAGAATTTTGCGGCAGTTCAGCATTTAAGACAGCAGACTTTATTCCAAACTGTCTCAAAAGTTAATAGATCAGGATAAAGACATGTAACAACAAGAATTCTAAAAGGACATTTAAGAAAAAACCAGGTCAGTGTTATAATATGAAAAACACAACTAAATGGTATAGTATTTGTTACTCGACCCATTTATTACACCTATAAAAAGAAAGGCAAAGTTAAAGCATATCTTTACTTATTCCATTGGTCTTCAAATATCCAAGGTAAATTGGTGATCATAATCTCTTAAATTGTTGCATATATTCAAACAAAGTATTTAACCGACCACATTGGTTGCATAAATTTCTGCTGAACGTGGGAAAAAAAAACTGAAGTATGCAAAGAAGTCACTGTAACAATAAAAAATATGGGTAAAAGTACGTGAAATTATGATTATTGTAGCAGGTCATGCAGAATCCAGCTTTAACTTGACCATTAAGTATTCGATACCTAAAGTGAAAAATTCAAAACAGACAAAAAAATAAAGAAGGTAGATGGGAAAAGACTACAACAGCACTTAAAATAACAAGACTAATGAATTCTTTATATCATAATAAGCCAAAGAGGAAGCTAAAATATAAGAAATCATATCTTGTATTTTGTCCAATGCATATTCTTGATATGCCCCAATGATTTTAAAATGCTAAAGAACAATTTACAAGAAGGTACACAAATGAAAAGCAAATCTTCCGTAGCCCTCCAAGAACACGTTTTTTCAGTTTAGTACTGCCCGTTCAAACTTGATATGTTTCATATTTAATATATTTACACTATATGCTAAACAAAATTCACCAGGATTATATGCATTCATCAAACATAAAAACTTAATTTTAAAAAATTCTTAGACAGTGTTACAAGGGGAAAGATTTAACTGGAAGCACAAAATTGACACGACTCAAAATATGCATAAGCTTTAAAGAAGATGAATAAAGATAAAACATTAGAAAGTTATAGGAGACATTAAAGCAATTAATTTAACAAATCTTTTTCTTTAAATCCTAAAAATTGAGACACCTAATTATCGGAGAAAAGCAACCTTCAAGAACTAGGGATATGCTCAAGATTATGGCAGTTATAGGAAATCAAACTTATAAGTCATGCCATACAATTAGAACATAACAAGAGAAAATCACATCAAAAGTATATTCAACTTGTTTTTCTTACAAATCAACTATGGAGGATACTTATGTGTTTGGATAAAAACTCGAAAAAATATAAAGAGCATAGTAAAAAACTTCTTATTAATTTTATTGATTTGAAAAAAAAATGATGGTGTACAACATGAACTGGTTTTGTAAGTAATCGGAAGAAAAGGGCACTAAATGTATGATGAAGTCATCCAAGATATGTATGATTCAATGGTGTGCCAAGTATTAATGCAAAGTGGCCAAATAGTTTCAAAACATAATATGATAATACTAAAGATCATCATCATATCCATATATTTTGGTATCAGGTCAAATTGGAGGTTTCTTCACTTCTTGATAAAGAAATTTGGACAAGTCTACATCTAATGCTACTTGTAAAAGGTTGAGTTTGAGGACATTCCTCTTTTTGCTCTTATTATAAAGTATTGGCCATAACTTCTCAGAATGCTTTAAATCACGCCCAGAACAGTGATAACCTAGCAATATTAGCAGTGAAAACCTTGTCTAATAAAATCCAATCTTCTGATGTTATGACTATTGCCTTATCTTCATATACATAGCTTAACTAAAAATTCAGAATCATCTTTGGATTGTATCTTTGAAATAGTGACTTCCTATGTTGCTAGCCCAATCCCGGCACCTACTCAGGTGATTAGTGATCCTATCTCCTCTAATTTATACTTCTGATATTCTCTCTAATGTTGGGGAGATGGGAGATCCAGACTCTCTTTCTATTGCCTTTGTTGATTCAAGCACAAGGTGGCGGAAAAAAAGTTTCAAATTATATATGTACACAGAGGACGAAATAGAAAGAAGTACATTGCCACTCTCCAAAATATACCATGTTCCAAATTAGGCATTTTTAATGGAACCTAGTGGCTTTCTTTTGTCCATACCAATTATTTTAGTTCTTTGTTACTGCTTCATGTTGTTCTTTTTTTAATGAATGAATGATAATTTATCTTACTTTTTGCATTACAAAAATTAAACACAATAGCACATAATATTTGTCAAACAACTAATTTTGATAGGTGAGACCACTTCTTAAGTAATTGTAAATTTTTTTTTACAAAGTAATGAGTATGCAAATAGTAGAACAAAAAGTCAATAAATGCTATGTTTTCAACAAACGAGAAATTGATATTTATCAGTCAATATTATTTCATAATTAAGGGATACCAAAGTGTGATAGATTGTGCACCATGATTCAACACATAACAAGTGGTTTCCTAAAAATCATAGATCCTACCACAATCTAAATCAAATAGATTTTACATGATTTTATCGATCTGATCGAATAGAATTTCTTAGCATACTCAATTCAAGATTGGTAGAAGAATCTCCTAAATATTACAAAAGAGGGAAAGTGTAATCAAGTTAAGATGATACAAATCACCTCTCCTGCACTAAAGAGATTAATAATAGAGGTTCTTATCCTCCCAAATATACCATCTAATTTTTTGAAAGTAGTAAAAAAAAGAAATAGAGAGTCGCCTTAGATGGTTTGGTCACATAAAACGGCGGCCTCCCGATGACTCGGTTAGAAAAGTAGAGGTCTTAGATTTGACTTATGTTAAGAAAGGTAGAGGTAGACCTAAAAAGACTTAGTTAGAAAATATTAGAAATGATCTTTCTTTATTAGATTTAAACGAGAATTTAACTTTTAACAGGACACAATGGAGAAAAATGATTCATGTAGCCGACCCCACGTAGTGGGATAAAGGCTTGATGTTGTTGTTGTTGTTGTTGTAGTAAAAAAAGAAATAGAAATAAAGATTTTATTATCATTTTCAAATAAATTAGAGATACTTTTCTTTTCTATTTTTATTCTAGAGTATTACCACGCCCTTCTTATAAAATAATGGAGGTGTAACTAAGGAATAAATCTCAAACTCAGATTTATAAAAAAAATATGCTTAAAAAATATGAATTCAAGGTTCAATAACTAAAAATATAGAAACACTAAAATGTCAATTCGACTATTTATTTCTCTAGTTTCTCATTCATTCTCAAGTAAATCCTCATTCCTTAAACAACTCCATTGCCACTTTTTAGGTTCTCCTTCATTTTCTCTCTTTCACAAGAATATACTAAGTTCACCTATCAGACAAATCAAACTCATTGAAT
Source organism: Dendrobium chrysotoxum (assembly GCA_019925795.1). Classification (NCBI taxonomy): domain Eukaryota; kingdom Viridiplantae; phylum Streptophyta; class Magnoliopsida; order Asparagales; family Orchidaceae; genus Dendrobium; species Dendrobium chrysotoxum. The sequence continues at coordinate 57,133,786 of CM034303.1, forward strand.
TAAAAAAAAAAGTCAAACTCATTGAATTGAACTCAAGCTCAACCTTAACCCAAAGTCAACTCAAGCTCAACTTTACAAATTTACACACATCTATATGAGATTATGCTTCTAGAGTTAAAGCTCGGTGGTCAAAATAAAATAAGGCCACAATGGAACAATGGAAAAAGATAATATCATAAAAATTAATGTACATGTTTGATCATTGAGTGCCAAAGAATTCAATTTTGTCCGACTTTACAACAAAAATATCAAGCCTTTATCCCACTACGTGGGATCAGCTACATAAATCCTTTTTCTCCATTGTGTCCTGTTAAGAGTTAAATTCTCATTTAAATCTAATAAAAAAGGTGATTTATACTATTTTCTAACCTAGTCTTTTCAGGTCTAACTCTACCTTTATTAACATAAATCAAATCTAATACATCTACTCCTAGCATGGTCATCGGAGGGCCGAAGTTTTATATAACCAAACCATCTAAGGCGACTCTCTCTAATCTTATCTACCACTGGAGCTACTCCAACCTTTTCACATATATGCTCGTTTCATATTGTCTCTAAGAGTAAAGCCTTGAAAAACATTGCATTATGCATTAATAATAAAAGGGTACAACAAAAAGAAGGCAACATAAAGCACTAAACTCCCCAAAACAGCCCAGGGAGGGTGAGACAAAACGCCCGAAGACAGAAAAACATAAAAAGAACCAAAAAACAGCCAACAAACACCTCCCAAAAGTCAAAAGGGAGGCCGCCACCGAATGGATATAAGGCCCACCATCAGAAGAGGAGGGAAGCCACGTCGAGGGGAGGGGGGGAGCACCACAACAGAAGAAGCACAAGCCACAAGGGTCGCAAGGTATTCCAATGCCCCAACGTAGCCACCTCGGCCCATCCGATCGCCCTACAGTCGAGAGAGGTAGGGGCCCACATTATTCACTTAAGGGGATGACGTCCCCGTCGACTGAGTCAACAGCCCCATTCTGCCTTTTGCGGGGGAGAGCAGTTATGAGACCTAATTGCAAAAGTTCCTTTTGAGGTACCATCCCCTTAGAGCGGGGTTTCTTTTGTTTCGTCAAATTAAGAGTGCTGCCAGTAGAGGGCTGAGCCAGCTCAGTTCAAGTTGCCGTGAAGGTAACTGTAGGGGGCGGGGGAGATGAGGCGATGGCTCTAGTGTTGGATGTCAATTGCTTCTTTGGCTAATGTTTACGCTTAACAATATTCCACTCACCGAGCTCATTAGGACGCTCGAAAGGTCGCTCGAGAGGGGCAGAGGCAGACTAGTTCTTAGGAGCTTTGGAGGCTGGGGTGTTAATCATGTCAACAGGTGGCCCGGACGGACTAGCTTGATCTCCCGAGGAGGGTTGAGCAGGTGGGGCGGACGAGCCCGCCTGGGCAGATGGTGAGTGATGTGGACATGTAGAGAGGGGGGGGGGGGGGGGAGGGGTAACCCAATCCGAGGGGCAGCTGTCAACAGTATGCCCGATTAATCCACAAGCAAAACAAAAGTTTGAAAGAATTTCACATTCAATTTTTTGAAAGAAACGTCCTTGAACCCCCTTAATCCAAATGCCTAGAATGACGGGTTTGGAGAGATCAAGTCTAATACACATCCTTGCAAAAGTCGACCGCCCCCACGTGCTCGTATGGGAGTCCAGCCATAGCGGTTTGCCAATGAAGTTGGCCATTCGAGTGAGGTTAGTGACATCCCAGTAAAGCAAGGGGAGCTGGGGGAGACGAATCATACCGAAGAATAAAGGTCCGCTAGAGAGTTTGGTGCATAATTAGGTGTCCAATGGACCATACCAATGAGGCTTCCCGCGACGATTCGAGGACCACTCTGAAGTACAGCATCCCTTGCCTCGGAGGAGTGAAAGATGCAAATGAACAAGGAGGATCCAGTAGTGACCACCTGGAATTCGCCAAACTGGTACCATTGGCATTTAAGTTCGGAGAGGAGATAGGCGAAGGAGACACGGCGACCTACGAGCTAAGCCACTAGGGCTCTTTCAAGCTTTTCCGCATTGCCATCAATCGCCTCCTGGGTAGGGACCAATGAAATACCATCATCATCAGTAAATGCCTCCGTGTCCAGCGTAACCATGGACGTGTACTGGATTTTGCTCCAGGCGAACAGCTCAGACGAAACTGCGACTCCTCCCGCTCGGCGACCATGGAAGAGCACCCTCCCTCATCCGAGAGCCGAAGTTGTGACGTCGGCGGGGAATTTGTCACTGGTCGTGCAATCCCTACTCAAGTTGTTCAACCATCCTCTCAGAGTGCAGCACCCGTCCCGCCGTAGGTTCCATCGACTGCCCTTCCCGCTCAGCCGTTCGCAGGTGACGGTGAAGGGACTTCCCATCCTCGGAGCCCCACTCCCCCTACCCCCCATGGCCCTCCTTGCAGGACCTCCGGGGCAAGCCCCTGCCTCCCCGCCCGTCACCAGGAACCCTTGTCCCTCAACGACCCCCTCCTCGCTGCCTCCGCGTGCAATTCTGTCAGGGCCGTTCGCCTGGACCAAAATCCAGTACATGCCCATGGTTACGCTGGACACGGAGGCATTTACTAATGAAGATAATATTTCGCTGGTCCCTACCCAGGAGGCGATTGAAGGCAATGCGGAAAAGCTTGAAAGAGCCCTGGTGGCTCAGCTCGTAGGTTGCCGTGTCTCCTTCACCTATCTCCTCTCTAAACTCAAACGCCAATGGTACCAGTTCAGCGAATTCCAGGTGGTCACTACTGGACCCTCCTCGTTCATTTGCATCTTTCACTCCTCCAAGGCAAGGGATGTTGTACTTCAGGGTGGTCCCCGAATTGTTGCGGGAAGCCTCATTGGTATGGTTCATTGGACACCTAATTATGCACCAAACTCTCTAGCGAGCCTCTATTCTTCGGTCTGGGTTCGTCTCCCCCAACTCCCCTTGCTTTACTGGGATGTCACTAACCTCACTCGAATGGCCAACTTTATTGGCGAACCGCTATGGCTGGACTCCCATACGAGCACGTGGGGCGGTCGTCTTTTGCAAGGATGTGTATTAGACTCGATCTCTCCAAACCCCTCATTACAGGCATTTGGATTAAGGGGGTTCAAGGACGCTTCTTCTAGAAAATTGAATACGAAGGTCTTGCAAACTTTTGTTTTGCTTCTGGATTAATCGGGCATACTGTTGACAGCTGCCCCTCAGATTGGGTTACCCTCCCCCCTCTCTACATCCCCAAGTAACTCCTCACTGTCTGCCCCACCTACTGCTGCCCAGGCCCGTCCGCCCCACCTGCTCAACCCTCCCTGGGAGATCAAGCTAGTCCGTCCGAGCCACCTATTGGCACGACTAACACCCCAGCCTCCAAAGCTCCTAAGAACCAGTCTGCCTCTGCCCCTCCCGAGCATCCTGATGAGCTCGGTGAATGGAATATTATTAAACGTAAACAACGGCCAAAGAAGCAATTAGCATCCAAGACTAGAGTCATCGCCCCCCCCCCCCCCCCCCAACAGTTACCTTCACGGCAACCAGGATTGGGCTGGCTCAGCCCTCTACTAGCAGCACTCTTAATCTGACGAAACAAAAGAAACCCCGCTCTAAGGGGATGGTACCTCAAAAGGAACTCCTGCAATTGGGTCCCATAACTGCTCTCCCCCGCAAAAGGAAGAAGGGGGCTGCTCACTCAGCCAGCAGGGACATCATCCCCTTAAGGGAATAATATGGGCCCCTACCTCTCTCGGCTGTAGGCAGCCGGATGGGCCGAGGTGGCTACGTTGGGGAACTGGGATACCTTACGGCCCTTGTGGCTTGTGCTTCTCTTGCGGTGTCCCCCCCACGTGGCTTCCCTCCTCTTCTAATGGTGGGCCTTGTATCCGTTCGGTGTCGGCCTCCCCCTAAGCGTCCTCATCTCTGCAACACAACTTAATTTTATACTTCTCTTTTAATGGACAACAATAAAAGATGATGGTTAGACCTGTAATGCTTTATGGTGGATGAGTGGCTTTAAAAGAGAAGCATAATATTGGTCATTAAAAGAGAAGCATAATATTAAGTTAAGTGTAGCAGAGATGAGGATGCTCAGGTGGTGGATGAGTGGCTTTACTCTTAGAGATAGGATATGAAATAAGCATATACGTGAAAAGGTTGGAGTAGCTCCAATGGAAGATAAGATTAGAGAGAGTCGCCTTAGATGGTTTGGTCACATAAAACGGCGGCCTTCTGATGACCCGATTAGGAAAGTAGATGTATTAGATTTGACTTATATTAAGGAACGTAGAGGTAGACCTAAAAAGACTTGGTTAGAAAATATTATAAATGATCTTTCTTTATTAGAATTAAATGAAAATCTAACTCTTAACAGGACACAATGGAGAAAAAAGATTCATGTATCCGATTCCACATAGTGGGATAAAGGCTTGATGTTGTTATTGTTGTTGTTGTTTTAATGGCCAACATTCAAGTTTGTGGGGTACTTTTCTATCACATAACAAGGTCAATGCATTCCACCGTTTCAACCATCCAACTTGAATTCTACTAATAATATGCCCATCTATTTTACCATCATTCAGAACAGTAAACCCGAGATATCCAAAATGTGTTCTCTTATTAATAACTTGATCGCCCAAAGTCACAATCTGAATAATTCAAGTTTACCTTCAATTCCCTCTCTAGTCTTATCAAGTAATATCACCTACATACATATCCTTAATGACTTGAATATAAGCATTATTAACCCCTTTCTTTTCTAGAACTCTCCATAGCACTTCTCTTAGAACTTTATCATATACTTTCTCTAAATCAATAAATATCATATGTAGATCCTTCTTATACTCTCTATGCTTATCCATCAAACCTCTCAATAAATGTATAGCTTCCATAATAGACCTACTCGGCATGAATCCAAATTGATTTTGAGAAATATTAGTATCATGTCGTAACCTATGCTCAACAAATTAACTTAACACCTCTATAATTAGCGCACTCTTGTGCATCACCTTTATTATTAAAAATAAGAATCAATACACTCCTTCACTCATCTGACATCTTTTTAGAATTCAAAATAATCTTGAAAATTTTCGTAAGCCAAGAAATTCTTTCATCTCCTAAGCATTTTCACACCTCTATAAGAATATTATCAGTTCCAACAACTTTTCCATACTTCATTTTATTTAAAGTCTCCCTAACTTTGGTTATACTAATACACCGATAAAAATAAAAATATTTATTTTCATTTAGGATGCTAAGGTCACTAAAATCAATTGCATTCTCACAATCTTCATAGAAAGCTTATCAAAATATCTCATCCACCTTTATTGAATAATCTCTTCTAATAAAAGCATTTTTTATCTTCATCCTTAATACACTTTATTTGAACTAAATCATTAATTCTCCTATCTTTTTGTTTGGCTGGCTTATACATATATCTTTCGTCCTCCTTAGTATCTAATTTATTACATAACTTATATTAAAAGCTAAATTATTTTCATCGCATATTGCTTTCCTAAAATTCTTACGGGCCTCTTTATATCTTTTCTAATTTTTTAAATTTTTTACATCTAAACCAATTTTTATAACAAAGCTTTTTATTTTTTTATCTTTTCTTGCATATTTTGATTCCATCACCAACTATTTTTTACTATTATGAGTTTTTTCTTTTGATACTCCAAGCACATCCTTTGCAACATTCTTAATATCACAAATTATTTTTTCCCACATAGCTTCCTCATGCATAAACAAAATATTAAGATCTTGACTCTTACTCTTAAAAATATTTTTGTTGGTATTCTTTAAATGCATCCATCTAATCCTAGAATAACATTTTACTTTATTTTTTAACCCTTCATCTTAAAGTCCGAAACTAATAAGCAATGTTGGGTTTATAAATATTGACTCGGAATAACTTTTCAATCTTTGTAATCTAAATAATCTATTTTTCTTATAAGAAAATAATCAATCTATATTTTACTATATATATTCTTATAAGTGATAAGATGCTCATCTATTTTCTTATATAAAGTATTAACAATTATAAAATCATAAGCTAAAGCAAAATCTAAAATGATCTTACCACCTTTATTAGTTGCTTCAAACATAGCCACTATGAATGATTTTAAAATCATCTACCTCTCTACCAACATGTTCATTTAAATATCCTCCAATAAAAGCTCTTTCTTCAAGAATTATCTTTTGTATTAACTCTTTCAAGCCATTCCAAAATTTTAATTTTGAATACATATCCAAACCTACTTTAGAACATAAGCACGTAAAATGTTAATAATCTTAGCATCAATAACAATCTTTAAAGCTATAATTATATCTCCAATTTTATTAATTTATAGAACATTATCCTTCAAACTCTTATCTATAATTACACCTACACAATTTCTAGGACAACTCCTACCTGAATGCAATAGTTTAAATCCTAAACTATCAATCTCCTTAGCCTTCTCTCCAATCAATTTAGTTTCCTAATTGCATAGAATATTTATCTTCTTACAAATCATAATATCTATTAATTCCATAAATTTGTTTGTAAGGGAACTAATATTCCAAGTTCATATCCTAATTCTAGTTTAATGGACTATCTTCTTTACCCACATCCATCAATGATGTGGGAACCCTTGCCTATTTAACACTCCATCCGGATGCCAATGCAGCAGCCCTTGCCATACAGTGTGTTGCTTTCAGGTAACACCCTAGCAAAACTATGTCCGACTTTAATGTAACAAAATTAAGAAAATGTTAAAATGTGCGGTGAAACTATGTGAGAAATTACTCTGCTTGGGATAAAATGAGAATCAAATTACTTGAGGACTAGGAATTAAAGAATTAGATCTAGTTTGAGCATGTATGATGGAGGGCAAAAGTGTGCCAAAATTAAAATAGATAAGAGTTAATATGAAAGGATTAAGAAGGAAAGAGGTTAACCAAAACTAACGTGACAGAACTATTAAAAAAATCTACAAAATAGCAATAATACCTAGTGCTTCATTAAGCAATGAATTGAGGATGGTTCTTGAAGAGGACATTAAATAGATTGGATAGGGATAATGATCATAATTAAGCTTCCATCATCAATTGAATGCTTAGTATGTATCACTGTTCTGAAATTCAGCAACCAATAATTTCACTAGCAACAACAATTGTTCAGAAAAGGGAGGGCAATCAAGTTTCCGTTAAAGTAACTATTGCCAAATGCATGAAAAAAACCAACTATTAAGTTTTAAAAAAAAAGCCAATACTTGAATTGCATGGATCATTCCATTTTAAATAGAAGCCTTTAAAAAACACCTCTTAATCTAGAAGAAAGGATTTAAAATTCAGCGTAAGAAGACCCATTTTCAAGTAAAATCAAACTAAAAGTTGCAAAAACGTTAAGAAAATAAATGAATAACACAATACCTGTTCTAAAAATAATTTCAATCTGAACCCTGTGTCAATAGAGTTGACAAATATCAAAACCTTTTTCTGAACAAGCTCTAATTTCAAAAGAGCAAGCATATAAAGCAGCTTGTCATGGGCACTGCACGAAATCTGAAAGATAAAAATGACAAGCTAATTGGTAAGCATAAGATCTTGATAGATTGTCAGAAAGCCCAAATTGAGTCTACCTAAAATACATTTAAAAGTGATCTATCAGATAGGCAGGAAAAACGTCCTAAATGTTTGCACCATACATTCATGATCCATGCAAGTACTCGTACTTGATTTGATACATAAGCGTATTATAGTGCGTGCACACACGCATGTCCTTGTGTACATATATCCATAACTTCAAATATAAATAATACAATAAAAGCTCAAAATAGTTGATGAATAGCAAGTGAAAAAGTTAGAACGTTTGCACACAGCCTAAATAGAGAATAAAGCTTGCATAGAAAACAAGATTTTGCGCACAGAAAAAAAGTCAGACACTATTGTCGGCATATATCAGTAGTCACATGCTCAATGATAGTTTCCAAAATAACCAAATTTGCACTTGAAAAATATCAGTGATTCTTACCAAAAACTGTTGGACATTTTTTGGGATAATTTCATTATTCAGGTGATTTGCATCGGCCAGGGTCAAAATAACTGGATTATGAAGCACAAGTTTTTTCAGTTTCTCAATGTCAGAGCTGCCATGGACAAAAAGAAAAGAGCAATGTAATTGTAAGAATCTTTAAAACAAACTGAAGAATATATAAGTAGTCAATTTAAACTATTCTATCAGAACACCTGGCTATGTAAGAAGTGCAAAATTAAGGCTTCGAATTTTCAACTTTTGTTTTAGATGAATACTTTAAACAGATATTTAATCAACATATATATGTATATTTAATGTATTATAAATTTTAAAGAGAAAAAATCAATAACAGTAACGTTAGTACTACATACTGTTGATTCAAAAAATCATGATCAAATAACGATTAATTGTTGGAGAATCATCATTTTATCCTTACCCAAACTATTTTGGTCAAGTTTACAAATTCTCATTTTCCATTTGCTTCTGCTAAGTGAAGCTTGAGGTGTTCAATCTAATCTTCTCAAATAATCATCAATATTAGTGTAGGACCATCTCTCATCCAGACTACCTGTTAAAGTATCATATTAAATTCAATTTATAATAGATAAATTGTTTTGATAAATATACTAATAATATAAATTCCCAAAGACAAAATTAAAGTTTAACTAATAAGATATGCGACAGACTATCTTTCCGTGCAGTAAAGTATCATCATTCTATAACTCTTTGCACTCCTATGCTTTCCCTCATATGTCTAGGCCTTTTCTATGCTCTCCCTCATGAGTGTTACAAACTCCTGTTCCATCATAATCCCATGCAACACCTCAACAGAATTAACGTGAACAACTGTAGGAATTTATGCGGCCAGCTACAAGAATTAGTATTGAATTAATATGTACAGCAGCAGTAATTATCGTTGAAAGCTGTTGTCAATATAATGTATAGTTGTTTCCTCATTTAGATAGGAACGAAAGTATTAGCAATCAGAATAATTTGCATATAGTTTTTTGTATCGTGTATCTGATATATTCGAATGAAGCAACGAAGCCATCAATTTTAATTTTGTGGGCTCCGAAAATTCGCGCCCCGGCCTCCCCTGCTTGCGGATGGAGTTTTAACGAATTAAGTTCCGGGATAAATTTTGGAAAGGTAGATTGGGTTTGTAGATAAGACACTACCCAGAGATTTCGTCCTCATTTTGCAAGGACTTTATGATTTGAGTTATGGTTTCCTATAGGCGCAAGCCCCTATAGTTAATTACCCCTCCCGATTACGAGCGAGAACTTTCGATTAAGGCTAGTCGTCAATCATATATGTAAAGATACGTGCTATCTGGCATATAATAGCAGCATTGGTTAGGATGTTTAGAAATTTGATATTTTAAAATTGGAAATGCACCATCTTGCATTTAAAGCATATGGTGGGGGAATAGATGATGGGCCCGATCAAGATCTCATGGTTCCGCCGTCCCGGACCATCATGGTCCCTGGTCTACTTAGTTAGAGGAGGTAGTCAACCCAACCTGACAGAAGAATCCTTATCGGCAGCCATGGGTTTCTTTGTCTAAGGGTACATTGCAGACCTGGGATGAATGTTTGTCTAAAGAGACAAATTTGAATCCACCTTAGCTAACAGAGAGCTTTGTGCCCTATCGATTATATCCTATTAATTCATATCTCAAGGATTTGATGCCATTGGAAAACTTACGGGCTTTGGCCATAACCGTAATTTAGTTGTGTCATTTGGCGGCAAACCACCCAGTTCAAAGAGCCCTGGTCATAACCGTTTACATGCGGTGTCATTTGGCGACAAAACTGACGGTTAAAGGACACATGCCACGTCCTTGCTAGCAAGAGACTGCTTGAGAATGAATCCTAGTAATATTCTCGACCAGACATTAGCTCTTTGTGAGCTAAAGTTATTTTAAAATTTTTTCACCTCGGCAAACTATTACGAAGAGTGGATGAATTTTGCTTTAAGTGATTGATGATTGAATTTTGATTTTAAATATTTGTAATTTTGATGATTTTTGGGTTTTGAATTTTCAGGCATTTAGATGGGGCATTTGAAGTGTTTGTGAACCCCTCCGATTGAAATTTTGTGTCAACGCGATCATCATCGAGGTATATAGGAATTTGTATTTCATTGACTGAAGCTTGTCGATAAAGAATCGGGTTCGTTATTGGTTTCGTGTCTTTGTTGATAAATTTTCTTTGTTGAAGACTTTCAAGGCCTAATATGAATGTATTAAAATAAATATCTCGGTCGATGCCGTGACCATATACTTGTTTGATAGTTCGAGCCGTGTCGACTCCTACCAACCCGCATAGAAGGATCGGGCTCAAACTTGGGTTCGTCATTTGACCTGCGTAGCATCCATAGACGTCACGTGTGTATCCATAACATGCTCACCGAGACCCATGCAGGTCTATGATTGCACATGAATTTTTTTGTGTTTGTGCATACATATTATAGTGCATGGGGGGAGGGGGCATTTTTAGAATATTTTGACGTCGATTAGTTGTGCGAGCGATCTTCATTTGAATGCGACGTTCCATTTGGATGCTCGTGAATGGCTTTTGTCCTCTTGTAGGGATGTTGCAGATCTAGTGGCGTAACGTCGCACTACGATCATTTGCCCGTTTTATACAGGTAGATTGTCGTGCACTATTAGTCGCTTTCTGCAAATCAATTGTTGTGCACTAACTAATCTTCTACTATCATTAGTAGATGTTGCTATCTGTTGTAGTTCCATTGTATCCTTCTTGTAGACGACATGTTAAGTGTATAGCGGATTTTCTCCAGCAACTCGTAGGAAACATATCGTACTCGTGACGAGTATCCTACGACTCATAGTAGCTTGTATTTGCTAAAGGTTTTCTGTATTTGTTCATGAATGGCACTTTGTGTTCATGATAGGTTTCCCACGACATGTCTTCTACAAGGGCCCGTAGGTATTTGCATTTGTCGCAAATCAATCACTTTTTGGTCGCAGTGGATCGGCGTATTTGCTGGCTGTTGAATTGTGATTGATTGTAGGAGTGTTGTAACATTTGCAATCTGCTTATTGTCACCTGCATATATATATATATATATATATTACTGTGCATATGATGCATCTTCCATCATTGCTAATAAGAACTTGCATCCGCCACGACCTTCTATCTGTTGCCTTCTAGCATTGGTTGTGAGCAATACTATTGTGTGATTCCAGTGTTTTGTTGTTACTTGAAAGTATCTGCATTCGTTATAATTTATTGCCTCGGGTGTATATATGATGCATTACATACATCATAGTTCTCTCATGCATATTTACTGGCAAATTGCTACATTCACTTGCGCCTCGGCTTTCAGTATACATTGGAAACTGATATTCTTGCTTAAAGGCTAAAGATCTTCGCTCCTTTAACTGCGATCAAATTATATATCTCCTTTGACTTTCATTGCTTGCGGAATTTGGTTGCAGGTGAGTTGTATTTACTACAATTCTCCCTTGTACTTGCTTGTAGGTAGTGTGTTACTTATATGGAAAGTATCCTACAGTGACCCGTAAGCATTTGTATTTGTTATGATCTTTCTACAGTTTGTGTCTCGTCATCCACAGATGAGATGTAGCACGCATGAAATAATTTTCTACACTTATTCGTAGACTTCTACACACATTGTAGGCTTTTATCTTTGCTTGCAAATAACATCTCGCATGAGTATCCATATGTCTAAGAAATTCAACTCAGAAATACATCTCCTGTTGTCACTTGCATGCGGACTGCCATGCACACAACATATTTCTTGTAGTGGCTGATCGATGTCTGCATTTATCCCATGCTTGTTACTTCTGCGTACAAGCAACATGCAGCACTTGCTTTCATATGCTCCTTTATGCTTTTCACCATCATCTGCAAGCGAATTACACTGAATGCGAATCTTCTAATGCCCTTTGTAAGTAGATTGTTGCATGCTTGGTACTTTGGCTTTTAGTGCTTGTGAGAAGTTGATGCATTTATTTGCAAGTCACATCATTCATTCTCTTTGATCTTATCTATGGCAGATGAATCACGTCGGGGATTGCGAGCCTTATATTATTATTATTATTTTAAAGTAGCTTGTGGTTTACACAATGACTTTGTTCATTAATATTCATTTGAAGGCCTTGCATCATTGTTCGCGAACAATTTGGATGCGAGATTCTCCTCCTATCACAAGTCCTTATGCACTTGCTAGCATGGTTGGAAAACGTCACCATCAATCATCCTCATTCTTCTATGATTTGCAGTATCCATTCATGTCTTTGCTTGCAAGTAGATTGTACTTCACTCTTAGTAAATATTAAGGCCTTGTTCACCGTATGCTAAAACTTTATTCAGCATAAGCCCCCTCCTTGTATATTCACGTTTGATTTCAATAATCAAAGTCATCATTTAATGCTTGTATTATGATTGCGCATTTTAAAGTTTAGAGCCCGGTTCCTTGTTTGTTATTTTGAATTATGTTCCCTACGGTCCATGCAAGTTCAAGCATTTTTGCATTATGTTTAAATCAAGTCCCTTGTGGCTCTAGTTCCTTGTATTCAAGTTTGATCGTTTAAATTTGCTTGCATTCTGTTCAAATCAAGTCCATGCTCAGCTCGAGTCCAGGTTCAATCATTGCCCTCTGCGGTTTATTGCCATTTGGTTAGGTTCAAATTCATTTAAGCTTAATTCTGTCATCGTTTGCTTAAGTTCAGGTCCCCTATTATTGTAAAATCCAGCAGCCTCCCGACGTATCCCCCGTTTAGGGGGAATTCCAGGAGTCTGGGCCTCCCGCCATGCTAGAGAAAAGCGTGTACGGTAGGTGTCGAATGACACCGCGGCCGTAAATCTTCAATCCCCCCATGCCAGAAAAACGCGTGTATGGGTCTTCGGGTATCTGTTTGAAATGCGCAGTTTGTCCCCATAGGTGCTGAAGCACCTATGGGTACTTATATTTGTCCCCGCCGCGCTAGAGAAAAGCGTGTACGGGACCTACCTGCCTCGTCATAGGCGCCGCATAGGGTTCCCTTCCCACCACGCTAGAAAAAAGCGTGTATATGCGGTTTTCCGGTGCTCCACGAACACCGAATGCGAGATTTTTGAGTTTATAAAATTATACCTGCGCGCAGACCGATGACGGCGTCAATGATTCGCAAATGCACAAAAGAAAACCCATCTTCTTCCTCTTTTTTTTAACTTTTTCTTTCTTTTTCTCTTTTTTTTCTTCTTTTTTAATCTATCTTTCTCTTTTTTTTCTTTTTTTGTCTTTCTTTCTATTTATTTTTGGCTTTTTCCTCTTCCTTTTTTTTAATCTCTTTTTTTAAGAACACACACACATATATATATATAATAGCCAACTTGATAAAATTAATTAGGAAGGATAAGCTATATTAATTGATGTTAATAAATAGCATTAACGACAAAGATAACAATAATAAGAATAGCAAGATACCTACTCTTTGGATTGTTGGGCTTTGGAGGTATTATAGGAAATGGGTTGTAATTAAGGAAATGGGCTTGTGGTGGGCTGTAGAGAAAGGGGTTGGAAGTATTGGGCTTGAAGATATTTGAGTGGGCTATTTGGGTTAAATGAAAGTGCAGGCCGGTTGGAGATAGGGCACGGGTAAGGAGAAAGCTTCAGTTGGTTCGATTTAGAGCAAAGAGTCGACGGGTATAGGAGGTCAGATGGAGAGGTCCAGCAACTGGCGTGAAGGCTAGGGCAAGGTAGGAGATGGAAGCGTCGGTTTGAGCTGCTTGAGGCGTTTGGGAAGTTGAGGTGTGTGCGATCGGAAGGGAGAAAGATTTGGGTCGGCTATGGAGGTTGGTATCGGGCCGGAGGGAGGTCGGATGAACTTGGCAGAGGAAGCTAGCGGGAAGAAGTAGGATGAGGCTTTAGAGTTTGGCAAGGCCTTTAGCACAGTGAATGGAGGCTTCGGTTGAAGGTAGCGGCTGTGGGATTCGGTGGATAGGGCAGGATCTAATGGAAGAAAGAAAAGATTGGTGCTTTTGCGTGTGGAAGAAGCGAAGAAGAGATATGTGGCAGGGATTTCGGAAGAGATCGAAAAATAAGGCTGCAGATCGTGAGGCTTGCGGAGAGATGTCGAAGCAGAACCGAAGAGTGTCGCTCTCTTCGCATTTTAACAAGCGAGAACAAGCTGCGATCAAGGCGAGCTCGCATGATATCCGGGAAGGGACGTGATTGCAGCGCGATTTGCAGGTTCGATAGTCTGAGGTGTGCGGGATTTAAGCATGAGTTCGGCGGAATTTTAGGGATTTGATGGAGCAGAGGTATCTCTATCTTCCTTTGATGATCTTTTTTTTAATTTCAATAGGGGTCAACAAATTTGTTATCAGGACTGAAAGACTAAAATTTATTTTGTTGCTGGCTGTATCTTGTTTTTGTAAAACCCTAGCTATTTTTCCTTACCGTCACCTTCATCCCTAGCAATTATGTCGACAAAAAACTGAAGTGACTATGTCTACAAAAACTAAAGTGAAAATCCTTCGCAGCAAATAAATCATTCACGGCAACCATTCATGTGATTTCTTCTTTGATCAATATGAGACTGGATGGATCTAATTACCATATTAGGTTTTATATTTCGGAGATGCATCACGCCAACATAAAAGAGAAGGGCTATATTATAGGGAGAAAGTTGCACCTGCAGAGAATGATCCAAGTTATTATGAATGGGAGGCTAAAAATGCACTTGTAAAGTAAATGCTTATAAATTCCATTGACTAACAATTGATATCACACTTTTTGTTAGTGTGGAACTACTAAGGATGTTTGAGATGTCATCTAACAGAAGCTATCTTGACAGCTCTGACTTTTCGTTACACAAAATGAATTGAAAGTCCTTTCAATTGCATCAAGATGGTTGGCCAGTTGACTGTTGTAGAATACTATAATGAGTTAAACTCAATAATTATGGAGTTTGACTATCATAGACCCAATGAAATGATGTGTCCAATAAATATTGGGAAGAAAATAAAATAATTCGTTGATGATCGTGTTTATATAATTCTTGTAGGCCTTGATCACAAATTTGGATCAAGTTGTCTCAGCTTGGCTACCATTCCTTTAGCAAGCAGGGAAGAACCCTACTCAATGGTACACCGTGAAGTCTAGAGACAACTTATAATGGGAACGAAATATCATTATGAAGTTCCAGCCCTTGCCATTCAAAAGAACAAAACCAACGTCTTTTGCTCCTTCCCGACCTGTCTTCACTTTTTTTTTTGCACTCGCTAAAACAGTACAATGCATACAATTGATATTTGTTAGAAGAAGCATGTCTATCCAGAGCGATTCAAACTTAATCAAGCTAAAAGGAAAAATAAATAAATAAATTTGCTCAAATTGCTCTCACCGACTTCTCCCCATCTTTTTATTCTCATGTATCTCAAGTATCTTCTATGGTAGTTACGGTTTGGCCTTCAATTTTATTGTCACTAAAACTTGGGTTAATTTTAGGGGCCACTGATCATATGGCTAGTAAATTTTCTTAATTCAACTCCTTAATACCTTCACGTATTAAGTCTACTCTAGTTGCTAAAGGGACCCCTATGCCGATTTTATGGGCAAGGAATGTCTCACTTTCTCCATCATTCTCCATCATTCTCCATGTCTTTTATTTCATTTGCACTTGATCTCTCTAATTATCTCTTATAATAAAAAAATCACCAACCATCTTAATTTTATTTTAAAAATTCATTCTAATCACTGTGTTTCAGAACAATCTTACTATTTCAAGGGGAGGTGGGAGATCAATCTAAGTGTGGACATGATTTTCAAGTAACAAAAAAGAACGTTAAATAGAGAATATACTTTTGTAGAATTGCCATTTAGGTCAGCCATTTTTCCATTAATTAGAATGTTCATTTCCTCAATTGTTTCATAATTTTCTTTTTTCTAGTTTACAACAACATCAAGCCTTTGTCCCACTACATTGGTCGGCCACATGAATCCTTTTTCTCCATTGTGTCATATTAAAAGTCAAATTCTCGTTTAAATCTAATAAAGAAAGATCATTTCTAATATTTTCTAACCAAGTCTTTTTAGGTCTAACTCTACCTTTCTTAATATAAGTCAAATCTAATACCACTACTTTTCTAACCGGGTCATTGGAAGGCCGTCATTTTATGCGACCAAACCATCTAAGACGACTCTCTCTAATCTTATCTTCCACTGGAGCTACTTCAACCTTTTCACGTATATGCTCATTTCATATCCTGTCTCTAAGGGTAAATCCACTCATCCGCCTGAGCATCTTCATCTCTGCAACACTTAACTTAGTATTATGCTTCTCTTTTAATGGCCAACATTCTGCACCATAAAGCATTGCAGGTCTCACCACCATCTTATAGAATTTTCCCTTAAGTTTGAGGAGAACTTTTCTATCACACAATAAGCCCGATGCATTCCTCCACTTCAACCATCCAAATTGAATTCTACTGATGATATCCCCATCTATTTCACCATCACTCTGAACAATAGATCCAAGATATCTAAAATGTGTACTCTTATTAATGACTTGATCACCCAAAGTTATAATCCCCCCACTAGGTCTATTACTACTAAAATTACACTCCATATATTCAGTTTTAGATCTACTCAAGCGAAAACCTTTAGACTCTAAGGTTGACCTCCATAATTCAAGTTTACATTCAACTCCCTCTCTAGTCTTATCAACAAGAAAAATATCATCAGCAAAAAGCATACACCAAGGTACATCCTCTTGCAAATGTCTAGTGAGAACATCCATAACTAAAAGTAAAAAGATATGGGCTTAAGGCTGATCCTTGATGTAATCCAACTAAAATAGGAAAATACTCGGTCAGACCACCTTGTGTTTGAACACAAGTAATAGCTCCTGCATACATATCTTTAATGATTTAAATATAAGCATTATTAACTCCTTTCTTTTCAAGAACTCTCCATGGCACTTCTCTTGGAACTGTATCATATGCTTTCTCTAAATCAATAAATATTATATGTAGAACCTCCTTATTCTCTCTATATTTCTCCATCAAACCTCTCAATAAATGTATGGCTTCCATAGTAGACCTACCCGGCATGAATCCAAATTGATTTTGAGAAACATAAGTATCACGCCGCAACCTACGCTCCATAACTCGCCCCCATAGTTTTAAAGTATGACACATTAACTTAATTCCTCTATAATTCGTACAATATTGTGCATCACCTTTATTCTTAAAAATAGGAATCAACACACTCATTCTCCACTCATCTGGCATCTTTTTAGTCTTCAAAGTAGTATTAAAAAGTTTAGTACGCCAAGAAATTCCTTCATCTCCTAAGCATTTCCACCTCTATTGAAATATCATCAGGTCCACCAACTTGTCCACACTTCATTTTCTTTAAAGCCTCTCTAACTTAGGTTTTACTAATACGCCGATAAAAATAAAAATCTTTATTTTCATTTAGGGTAGGGTGCTAAGGCCACTAAAGTCAATCGTATTCTCACAATCTTCATTAAAAAATCTAGCAAAATATCTCATCCACCTTTGTTGAATATCATCTTCTAAGAAAAATACTTTTTGATTTTCATCCTTAATACAACTAAATCCTTACTACTCCTACCTCTTTGTTTGGCTAACTTATACATATATCTTTCTCCCTCCTTAGTATCTAATCTATTATATAAATCATTAAAAGCTAAGATCTTTGCATCGCATATAGCTTTATTAGATTCCTTAAGTGTCTCTTTATACCTTTCCCAATTATCAAAATTTTTACATCTAAATCAATTTTTATAACAAATCTTTTTACATTTTATCTTTTCTTGCATATTTGGATTCCACCACCAACTATTTTTACTATTAGGCACTTTTCACTTTGATACTCCAAGCACATCTTTTGTAATATTCTTAATATCACTAGCCACTTTTCCCACATAACATTAGCATCCTCATATCAGACAAAATCTTAAGATCTAAAATCTTACTCTCAAAAATATTTTTATTAATATTTTTTAAATGCCCCCATCTAATCTTAGAATATCGCTTTACTTTATTTTTTATTTTCTGTCCCTTCATCTTAAAGTCCAAAACTAATAAGCGATGTTGGGTATATAAACTTTCACTCGGAAAACTTTACAATCTTTACAATCTAAACGATCTAATTTTCTTTAAGAAAATAATCAATCTGAGATTTACTATATCTATTCTTATACGTGATGAGATGCTCAACTCTTTTCTTAAATAAGGTATTAGCAATTAAAAAATCATAAGCTAAAGAAAAATCTAATATGATCTTACCCCTTTCATTAGTCGTCCCAAATTCATTAGTCGTCCCAAACCCATGGCCACCATGAATGCTTTTAAAATCATCTACCTCTCTACCAACATATCCATTTAAATCTCCTTTAATAAAAACTCTTCCTTCAAGAGGTATCTTTTGTATTAATTCTTCTAAGTCATTCCAAAATTTTAATTTTAAACACAAATCCAAACCTACTTGAGGAGCATAAACACTTATAATATTAATAATCTTAACATCAACAACAATCTTTAAAGCTATAATTCTATCTTCAATTCTATTATTTTTATGACATTATCCTTCAAACTCTTATCTATAATCACAACTACACCATTTCTAGTACGACTCCTACCCGAATACCATAGTTTAAATCTCAAACTATCAATCTCCTTAGCTTTCTCTCCAACTCATTTAGTTTCTTGAATGCACAGATTACTTATCTTCCTATGAATCATAATATCTATTAATTCCATTAATTTTTCTGTAAGGGAACTTATATTCCAAGTTCATATCCTAATTTTAGTTTCATGGACTAGCTTCTTTGCCCACAGGCCACATTCGTCCTTGATGTGAGAACCCTTGCCTATTTAACACTACACTCGGGCCTCGGTGTAGCGGCCCTTGCACACTTATCGCTGTATTTATGTCATACAGCACGTCGCTTCCAAGGAACGCCCTAGCATTAACACAATGTATTGAAGGATTCATGTTTAAGGAGGAGGATGATTCATATGATTTGGAAAAAAAGGGTGAGAATAAAAGACATATTGATGTTGACTATGAACCTAAAGAGAGGAGTGAAATGTGTTGTAAGGAGAAACAATGATGCTAGCATCACACCCCCTCCAAAATTTAAAACCCCTCTTAATAAAACTATCATGCCATCAAATGACTCTTCTGAGATTAACTATGAGATACGTACTTCTTCGCCTAAAACCTCAACTCCAAGAATTCATTATGTAATCTTGAATCCACAAAAGGGACAAGAAATATCGTCTTTGTGATCAAAATAAGACTAATAAGTTGGGTTTCTCCAAATCACCTTCCAATGTTGCTTATCCTATATTTTGATTTTATCTCTTATCATCATTTTTCTAAGACTCACCTAACATTTTCCCTTTCCTTATCTTATGTGCATACTCTTAGTCATTAGTAGGAAGCCCTAGTGGAAATCTACTATGGTAGATGAAAGCCCTCTAGAACTCTAATTGGGAGATGGTCGAAGTACCTCCCCAAAAGAAGACAATGAGGTGTAATCGGACTTTGAAAATAGAAGGTTTATGGAACCATTGACTAATACAAGGCCATATTGATTGCCAAAAGTTACACCTAAAACTATGAAATAAACTATCAAGAGATCTTTGCTTCTATGCCCAAGATGAATATTGGTGGTCATACAATCTCTTTTGACCAAACTGGCCATTAAGATAGTTTGGTGTAAATAATGCATTCCTACATAGTGATATATTGGAAGAGACGTATATGAAGCCTCCACCGAGATTACACCAAGACGTAAATTATGCAAGATGAAGAAAGCCTTGAATAAGCTTAAAAAAAATGACAAGAACATATTTGGAGGACCAAACTACATAATGAGAGAATATGATTTTAAACAAGCTTTGGCAGACCACACTATGTCTTATAAAAGAATTTTTACGAGTTCATGGCATAATTTTCACAATTAGTAACTCCGGTGAGATAAAGAAGGGCTAGAACTATCTAGTTAAAGAATTTGAAACAAAGGACATGGAAACTCTAAGATACTTCTTGGGCAATGCCTTAGCTTGGTTTCAGTGGAGGGCTGGAAGAGAGTTTCGTGGCAGAGCTGGTGGGGTGACCGACTACTATGGGGGATGGACAGAAGAAAGGTGAGATTCCCACTGCCGATACATAGGGGGGAACAATAGTATGCACTGAATTGTCTTGGTCCAAGCAACAAGTATTTTTCTCTCGACAAAAGTATACATTAGATCTCTTGGCTGAAACTAGATACTATGCATGTGAATATATGGATACTCCCATTATGGTAAATTATGGCCTAACAATATATCCTTGTGAAATTTCAACAACCAAGGAGAGCGATTAGAAATTGGTGAGGAAATTGCTTTATTTAACTCACACTATACCTGAGTTGTCATATGTAGTTAATGTTTTGAGTCAATTAATGCACAATCTAAGTGATTAGCACATGAATGCAATGAATCGTATATTGGCTTATCTATATTCATCTCTAAGCAAAGCTATGATGTTTCACATACATGGACATCTAGGCATTGCAAGTTATATAGCTTATGACATAATTGGATCCATATTAGATAAGGATGTATACCAGAATGTGTATCATTTGTCGGAAAACTCAAAGAGTAACAAGCAAAATGAAGAATCACTGATTAGCATAGAAGCTGAATATCATGCTCTTCATCATACAACTGTTGTAGTACATGGTTAATAATCCTCTAAAATGAACTTAGATACAGTTCAAAGGAACCAAAGATACTTTTTTTATGATAACATAATAGCTTTTGAAATTGCAAATAATCCAATAAAACAAGATCAAGCAAAGCATATTGAGCTTAACAAGAACTAGATTAAAGATACCCTAGACTCCGAAAGGGAAAGATTCCTTTAATGTGCAGATTAGCTACCTAACATCATGATTCATGATGTTTCTAGTGGTCCATTATATACTATACTATCCAAGTTAAGCATGTGTGGTATCTATGCACCAACTTGAAGGAGAGAGTTATCGTGGAGTAAACATGTATAGGTACCATAATTAATGTGGAGAGTTGGATTGATTCCGTATAGTTGCTTCCTTATTCAAACTTCCATGTTATATAGGAATTAATATATTGGTTGTCAAATTAATTGGCTACCCTAG
This sequence comes from Dendrobium chrysotoxum, assembly GCA_019925795.1. Lineage (NCBI taxonomy): Eukaryota > Viridiplantae > Streptophyta > Magnoliopsida > Asparagales > Orchidaceae > Dendrobium > Dendrobium chrysotoxum. The sequence continues at coordinate 57,154,940 of CM034303.1, forward strand.
AATAATTTGTTGCATCTTGTATAAATCCCCCATGAGATATAAGAAGAAAGCAATTCAACCATCAATTTCAATTAAGAGCTCCCCAATTCCTCTTATATCCCATACACAACCAATTTGTTTGCTTATATTGGGGATTTTCAGCTAACACTCTCAATGATGAAGAATTAAATAAAATAACCAAAAACACTCCAATGCATAAGTAAATACCTCTTATGTCAGAACAAATTTGGTACGAGTAAAACAACTCAATTTTATGCAATAAATAGAAAAGTATGTTTATGATAGAATCCAAAAGTAACGAACCAACTAATCTAGTCCAACTTGTTATGAAAACTTAATTAAATAGTTGATTTAACATTGCTTACCCTTGGAATCATAAAATCCCCATCATATCAAGCCAGATTTTTGACACAATGCATGGAACTCACAATGCCTCAAAAGAATCAAAATAGAACGTACTTTGAGTTGGTTTGACAAAATTAGTGCACAAATAACTTAGAATGGCTAATGAATCCCCCAACAAACTTTGGAAGATCAAACTAAGTCTTTCAATATTAATCAAATCAAATGTTAAACTAGACCAACCAATCCAGGCAAGCCCATCCCAAAATAACAGAGCATAATGGATCTACTCTCTCAAACAAGAAGTCCTTTGGGTGGAAAATTTACTGAACCTGAGAGGCCACTCCGACTATTGCACCCACCTCCCCACTCACACAATCATCCACAAGCGAGCTCCACGTTAACAACCTCCGATGACATAGAAATGAACTACTTTGCATGTGACTATTTTCATAATTCTAAGACTTCTTCAAATTATTACACCTCTTACTGCCTTACACCACTATTTCGTAAGTTTATTGTCTAGAAATGCTCCTCTTGGGCATAGGAACAGATAAAATTTCACACATAATGATACCTAGTTATATTTGATCTGAATGAAGAGACTATAAGTCTCTTCAAAGTTGTTCTAGTCAATATGTCAGATGAAGCTCTAATCTATCAACAATGCATGAATGATGTTGTTATCGATAATATGGTATTGTTAAATCATAAATTAAAGACATAATCAATGCCCAAGCTAGATCGAGTCCATGTAGGACAAACGGAATAGCCCAAGCAATGTCCACCCAATTTTATTTTGCACTTTCTAATTAAGAGAGATAGATTGAATATGATGTTCATTTTCGGTAGGCATGCTGAAATTTGAGAACTAGTGTAACCGACTTAACCATATTCAAATGTATAAAGAAGCTAAATTCAATTCATTTGAAAAAAAAAACTACAATTACTCTCAAGAAGACTATAATTCCATTGATTATATTTGTTGCTTGCTAAAAAAGTACGTGTTGTCACTAACTTGTTGCACGTCGATGATGTACATGATGTTATTTGTTGTCAATTGGGCTTTCGCTCCATGATGAGCGCATTATTCACAAAGGAAATGTCACTCACAAATAGTATGTTGACTTATAAAGTTACAACAATTTACATAATGTTTCTTGCCAACAGCATTCATGACCCTGCTCAATAATGACATATGTGATGCTTCTTATAACGATGATGATGATGTTCCATAGCCACTTAGCAAAGCACATGACTGCTTGGTGACAATGACATCTAGTGCCACTTGTTGATTTTGCAAAATGCTACCACTCATAGCTGTAAACTAGAGCTACCTCAGACAACGAGACATTATTTGTAGATGTCTTTGTTGCTTATGTTGAAGCAGCACATAGATGTCATCATTTATGGTGATGCTGTCTAGAGGTGTCATCAATCCGAGATTACCTACTTATATTGCAACTCCAATCGATATATTAGACCACCATCATAAACAACCTTAGTATCATATTAACATTCCTCCAACAGCTCAAAAGGAGACCAGACTTTGTACCCATTTATACAGATAACATAGTTTTAGATCTAGGAAAGCCATGCGGTTTTCCCCTCCAAGGTTTTCCATAAAAAAATTATTGCCTATCAAATTGCATGTGTTAAAAATTATAGAGCTAAGAGAAGCATACGATACACTCTCACGCTTAATCTGAATTTCTGCAATATAAAATATTTATGAATATTATGTATTTCACAACATAAATGAAAGCTCTATTTTGTCACCAAAATCAATTTTGTTTTATTCCCCAGGAATGAGTTCATAAATAGAGTACATTAGTATAAATTTAAGCACGATAACATCCAAGATTAGTATGCAAATAAGTTAAGATATTAAAATCTCCTTCATGTTTGCCCTCTCCAAGGACAAAAAGATAGAACTTATTAAATTTGATGCAAAGTTCACATAGGTTTTTTTTTTTTTTTGTAAACCAAGATAATTAAACAAATCTTCTTCTTCTGTCTCTTCCCCACCAATAAACCTCATGAAAATGCTAGGATCTCATTTGGGCAGTACATGGTACTACAGCTCGTGCATAGCATCACAAATGTGATTTTTCAGTGGTTGGAAAGGGTAGTGTGACTTTGGAGATGATGCAAGGAAGATGGAGAAAGATGAAGAAGATGATTAGGGATATAAGTATATTCGAAATGAAGTAACTAGTTTCAATTATCCTTATTTGTAAACGACATGAAAATATATGGAGTTGCACATGAAACTTCAAAACAAATGTACTTTAAAAAAAAAAGGGACCAAAATAAAATTTTTATGAGGAAACATGCAACAAACAATCTAGATGCATATGATATTAAAGAATCAACTTACATATAAAATATGCACAAATGAAAGATATATGATAAAACAACAAAGAAGCATATGTCCATCTACTGAAAGTTGTTTACATATATAGTACCAGCATGGTTATTTACCTTTATAATATATAGAACTAATAAGATAATACAAAAATAATAATTGACATAAGCGTAAATAGAACATATAATGTGGCTAGCAATAATATTTACAAAAGCAAACCTTGATGTGGCAGACATCAGAAGACATTGGCAACGCCTTGGGACATGAGGGACAAGATTCTTCAAGTCATCTTCATATCCATGTGACAAAAGGAGGTCTGCCTGTATATTTCATAGAGAATGCAATACAATACAAAATATAAATACAGTAAAAACCATTGAGATATAATATTGCAGATAGTGTTATTGATTGCCCAAAAAAGGCCTACAGTTGAATCATATATCATCAAAAAGAGAAGAATTCATGTTTGTAAGTGTCACACGTGTTAGTTAAGTACCATAAGTATCTGCAATTAATTCACTGCTTATACCAAAGTAGAAGAAAAGTTAATAACATGTTATTATGTTAATCGTATGGAGGAGACTAAGTTCATTTAGTATTGATGCAAATTCAGAAGTTTGAAATATCAATTTTGAGAAGAGATGGATGGACTATTATAACAAGTTAAAATTAAATTACATGTAAGAAAAAAAAAAAGGTTAACAACCCAAGGAGAACAGGATAATTATTTGTGATGCATTATTTAGGTGCCAATAGGACATGTTATGAAATCATACACCGATAAGTATGTGATAAGATATAGAAATATAATTATAAAAGTTTATTGATTCTATATTTGTATATGATCTAGCAATAGTGACTGTGTTATTTAAGAAATAAATAGATAATGAAATTACTCATAAAAATAGATCTACTCAACCATATATAAATGACTATATACTAAGAAAGAAAAACCTATTGTAAACATCGTAAGCTTAAAAGGAGAAAGCTTAGACAAACAACACTAAATAGCAATTATAGATGCACACCTATGATATAAAAGGAAAAAAATGGTTGAAGGCTTAAAGCCAAACGATAAGACAATGGGATTTAAAAGTACAATGATTAGCAATGATAAAAGAAAAAAAAAATAACTAAAAGTTGAATCAAACTTTATGTGGGATAAAATGGCTACTTGAGTTAAGAAGATTGCTAAAGAGATTTTAGGAGAGCTTTGACATAAATTGTATCAAGGAAAGGAGATTTTATGGTAGCATCAAGAAAGCACAAAAAAGCTATTATAAAAAAGAAATATGTTCTGAGAATGTTAGAAAATAAATATTATTAGACATATTTTTTATAGTATTTGAACCCCTGCCTTCTTTGGAAATATAAGGAAGAAAAGGAAGCCAAAAGAACGGCAGGTGAGGTGCTAAGAAAAACAAAAGCTATAACTTTTGATGATTTACATCGACTAGGTACTATAGATAAAAGGTGTCATATATGTATAACAATTATGACAAGAGAAAAGTCTATTTTGAAAATAAACCAAATGAAAACTTCAATTTGATAAAAATGGCAACTTCCAACACATGATCTTGCTATATATGTTATAAGGTTGGCTTCAACTTTGGAACAACAACTAATATTTGGAATAAAAGAAATGAACATAATATGCATTAAAAACATAGCCATAAACAATCAAATCAGAGAAGGATAGCATACCTCATCCAAAATTAACATGTAAAGTGAATCCTTAATGCATGAAACCTGAATAATTCCCTTAGACAAGCAAGTTGAGATGCATGCTGGAGTTGATACGATTAACTCTGGAGGTCCTGATAGTGCAACAGTCTGTGATGGCACATCATATCAAATTACACAAAAGATGCAAATAGTATCCCAGTACTAATAATCCTCATAATATCAATATCAATCACTAGTGTAATACAAATAGACAACTTGCCATGTCCGCTACTGACATGTCGCTCAAGAGTTGCACAACCTTCAACTGGACCCTGCATAGGTCGAGGAGAGAAGAGGCTTCGGAATGAACCTAAAGAAGGGATTAAAGCATTATCCATCATTAAGAAAGGTTTAAACTCATGAAGCCATCAATAAATCAGTGCAAACCTGGCCACAGAGCTCCCGCGTAGGCAACAGTATGAAAGCGCTAGGACCGGACTTTCTTGGCCCACCACTCTCCGAGAAAAGCTTCTGAAGAAGTGGAAGAAGATATGCAAATGTCTTACCCGAGCCGGTCTTTGCCCGTGCAACAACATCTTTGCCCTCCTATTTATGATGGTTTTTTCCTCCACAGAATCAATGAAAGAGAATAAAAATATAGAACAAATTTATGTTATATTCTGGAGAGAAATAGAAAAGACTAACTAGAATCAAAGGGATGGCCTCGCGTTGGATGGGGGTGGGTTTTGTGATGCTTTTCTTTGAGAGAGCTCGGAGCAATCGCGGGTCCAGACCTAATTCCTCAAAGCTCAAGTCTTCATCCGCTTCAACCTGCTCCTTCTGATTGCAAGGGTTCGCCATGACTGCGGGTTGCGCGCTATAGTTTGCTTATGATGCCTAGGGTTGTAAAGGAGACTAGCAGACTCGAGCGTTACCTGTTATGGGAGAAAAACTTAGGGGCTATTTGGCAACAGGATTTATGCAGGATTTGAGCAGGATTTATGCTAAATCCTGCCAAACGGGATTTGAGCGCCCCGGAAATCTCACGGCGGAATAAATCCTCCGTTTCCCTCTCTTTTCCGTAAATCCCGGATTTACTAAATCCTATAGTTTGGCTGATTTACAGGATTTGGCCGAAGAAGCGCGCGAAAGGTAGAAAGTTATCTTCACAGCCAGCGAGCTCCCGTCGTTGCTTCCGATCAAAATGTCGTAACTTCCGATCCGACAGGAAGGGAAAGTCGTCGAAGGAGCGAAGTCGAACAGCAACGAAGGAGCCGATGAAGCGACTTGTGCAATCTCTACACCTCGCGAAGCAACGAAGCCGAACAGCAACGACGAAAAGAGAAGATGAAAGGCAAACCCTAGAGGCCTATTGTTGATTAACTTAATTAATATAATTTAAAATATTAATAATTAAGTAATTTACTTAAGTAATTAATAATATAATTAGTGCATAAACTAATTATCTAATTTAATTTAATTGAAGAATTAGTCATATAATTAGTAATTAAATAGCTTAATTAATACATCTTAAAATATGTATTATTAAATATATAATTAATAGTATAAATAATAATTAATGAGTAGTAGAATTCTTAAGTGATTAATGAGATAATTAATAGTATAAGTTATAATTAAAACTAACTAAATAATATTTAAATAATTAATAAATTATTAGTAGAATTATTAGTTAAGTAATTAGTTATTTCAAAATAATTAGTAGGATAAAATATAATTTTCAATAGAATAATTACTATATACTATTATAAATAATAATTAAATAATTAATTAATATTAAAATATTTAAATAATTAATGAGATAATTAATAATATAATAAATAATTAAAACTAATTAAATAATACTTTAAAATTAATTAAATTATTTGTGGGAGTATTAGTTAAATAATTAGTTATTTAAAAAAATTAACTAATTAATTAGATACTTACTAATATAATTAGATATTAAATACTTATTAGATTAACACATAAACAAATAATTTAATAAATAATATTATAATTAGTAATTAAATAATTTAATAATTAAGCTAATTTCTAATCAAATTATTTATCATTATAATTTGTTAACTATAATTAAAATTAAAATTAATAAGTAACTTGTACTTAACATGTTATTAAATTCATAACACATTAAATTAAATTTTTAAATGAACCAACCGCCTTAAATCATAGATTATGTTGGCAAATAGTTTCATAGATTTAAAAGGATTTAACAACTATTTTACCAAAGAGTTTTCATGATTTAACATGCCCGAGATTTATTAAATCCTCGTTTTATATGATTTATTAAATCCTACAAAAGTTAAATCATGCTTTTTGTCAAATAGCCCCTTAGCTTCGATTCAAAAGAGCAAAAAAACACGAACGGGTCCAGAATTTCAAACCCTATAACACAACGACATGTAAAATAAAATGAATGTGTCTTGGTGGAGTTAGACATACCAAACAATTTCCGGGCAGGATTTGGGTTGGCCCTGAAAATTCGGGGTACATTCAGATGGTGGTTATGGATGAATTTTCTCCTTATATTGTGCTGTTTGTAAATCGTTAGGTCATTCTAAATTGGAATGCCGCAGCTTAAATCATCATCTCAATACTCCTACAATTAACCACCCAATTAATATGAATGTTTTGCCCTCTTCTGATTGTTATAACATTACTGTTTGTGATGAAGTCTTGACTACTTATGTGGAAGTTAGGAATGGTGGTGAGGTTGTGCTTCCTACAGGTAATAGTGATGATGTGACGGTTGGTGCTCATACTACTCATGAGGTTGGTGTTATTCCGCCTTTGATTGGGGTGGATCGTTGTGGTGATGGTGTTCCTCTTATTGTCGAGGGGTTTTATATTAATGCTGGGGAGCAAGAGAATATGGCTACATTGGTTGAGGGTGATGTTGATTGCCTTAATATAGATATTTTGGTTTCTCCTATTATGGCCCTACTTGAGAAAGCTGATGCTAATTTGATTAGTGATGGTTTGGCTGTTGAGTCTTCTTCGTATGAATTTAATGTGACTCATGGTGCGGTGGCTGTTGACCCTTCTTCGAATGACTTGAATGTGGTTCAAGGTGTTCTTGGTAAAAAGTTGATGAATGTGGGTGATAATGAACTTTGTGAAGTTAAAATGAGGGTGGTGAACATTGATTCTAGTGAGTTGGATCCTTCTATTGCTTCTCTTGTGACGCATGTGTCGGTCCACTTTGTGGGATTAGGAGTGTCTGAACAGCTTGTTGATATTCCAGTTACTTTACTTTCTACTAATGCCTTGTATGCCCATGTCGGTGTCAGATCAGGGGAAAGTGTTAAGGCGCAAATTGATTGGCTTGTTGGCTCTTCATCTTCTTCTTATGAGGTTGATGAAGAGGATGTTTTCGAACAAGAAGGTGTTATGCGAGATACTACCATTCGGGTGGGTTAACGAAGAAAAGGAAATCCAAAAAATAGCTGGTTTTGGTGCCTGTTGACTTGATGTTCTGTGTTTTCTGTTGTTGGCGATTGTTTGAATCTTTTGGATGCGTTTTTCTCTCTTCTAGTGGATTGTAATGATGGGGGGTTGGGGTTGTGCAATCATTTTTGGGCTATGATGTGGCATTTGGCTCACCACTTTGGATCTGTGGTTTGTTAGCAACCATTGGTGGTGAATCTTCTTGTTCTTTTGTTGGACTTATTTTCGATGTTGGCTGTTGTTTGGATTTTTGGTGCTTAATTTTCTTCCCTCCTATGGATGGTCCGCCTGGCATCTGGGTGGTTGGTAGCTTGTGCCAAATACTGAGCCCGACTAGTTTGGACTGTTCGCGTGGCTTCATTTCAAGTGAATGTGTTCATCTCGGCTACGTCCTTCACCCGACCGATCCTCTAATGCTTTTCTTATTAGCTATTACTTTTGCTTAAGTTTTGTAATAGGTAAAACCAGTGGCTTCTAGGATTATTTCAAAGGTTGTTTTTTAGTGAGCTTTGGTTCTTTAAAGACTTGTATCTTTCTTTTTATTTAATGGTTAGGACCCCTTGGGGTTTTATTAAAAAAAATGAATAGATGAGATCGACGAAGGGCAGTAGATTAATTAAATAATTAGTAGTATTATTAGTAGTATAATTAAATAATCTAATTTAATTTAATTAAATAATTATTAGTATAATTATCATTAAATTAGTTTAATTAATATTTGTAATTTATTGGTTATTGTAGCTATTAGTAGTATAATTGTCATTAGATTAGTTTAATCTTTAACTAATTAATTAAATCATTAATATAAGTATTAGTGAAATAATTTATATTTTCAAAAAATAATTAACTAATCAATATTAGTTTGTCATGTGCTCTTTATTGATTTTTCAGTTATATTGTATGAATTCAAGTTGTATTTTTATGTTGTATGCAATTATCTTGAATTTATAGTTATCTTCTTCACATTTAAATCTCTGCCATTTTTTTAAATAAAACCCAAAAGGGCCTACATGTTAATCAAGTAAATGATACAATAACATAAGATACAAAGAGCCACAAGGGCTCCTAAAGCAACAATACAGATATAATTGCCAAAATAGCTCGCCCAAAACAGAAGAAGACACCAACGATGAAGAAGAAGAAGAAACACATCCAATCCGAAAGAGACAACCGAACACCCTAAGGCTCCAAAGCAGCAGCCACCAAGCTAAAAACAAAAAGCTATTTTTTGGATTTCCTCTTTCTACGTTTACCCACCGAAACGATAGTGTCTTGCATACCATCCTCCTGTTCAAACACATCCTCTTCATCAACATTAGAAGAAGAAGATGAAGAGCCTTCAAGCCAATCAATTTGCGCCTTAACATAATCCCCGGATCTTGATTTGACGCCCACATGGGCATACAAGGCGTTAGTAGACAATAAAGCAACTGGGACATCAATAAGCTGTTCATTCACTCCTAATCCCATAGAGGAGACCGACACAACCAGATCAACAGGCGTCACAGGAGAAGCAACAGAAGGATCCAATTTAGTAGAAATAATGTTCACCACCCCATATTAACATCACAAATTCCATTAGGATCACCATCATTAACTAGTACATTAGAATCATGAGGAATGAAAGGAGTAGCAGCCACATTAAGTAAGCAATTGTTCTGAACACAAACCTCAATAACATCATCATTAATACAACATGTAAGAGCTTCACAATCCACAACTTTATCCACATTATTGCCACAGGAATGAGCTAACGGCAAGGCAACAGTCAAAGACCCATCAATCCCATTAGCAGGATCACACAAATCATCCGTCGAGGGCACAACCAAAAGCCCCTCCCCACCAGTAAGCAATAGGGGTGTCAATTTTTGACACGACCCGAAATCCGACCCGAACCCGACCCGGAAAAATCCGGGTTCGGGTCGACCCGTTTGTGAAACGGGTCGGGTCCGGGTTCGAATTTCTAACCCATTTCAAAAACGGATCGGGTTCGGGTTGACCCGACAACCCGCGGGTCAACCCGTTTTGACCCGAAAATTGAACTATCGCGTCACTCGCGTGCCAGATCCGTCGAGTCCGTCGCGTCAGGCATCAGGAGTCAGGACCGAGGACGTCGCAACATCGCGTCGCGCAGTTGTCCGCGAGGCGTCACCGTGTCAGGACGACAGGACGTCGCAGCTCGTGCTCTGCGTCTCTGCCTCAGCCTCGCGGCCCTCGCTCCCGTGCTCCGCCTCCGCCTCGCAAACTCGGCTCCGCCTCCACCTCGCCTCGTGCTCCACGGCTCCGCCTCTGCCTCGCAGACCCGTGGCTCCACTGCTCCGCCTTCGCCAGCCCCGCAGCGGCGCATCCTCGCGGAGTCGCAGCGAAGACCGCTCCGCCTCGCCATGTCGAAGCCGGCAACCTCACCTTGCAATTCGGGTTCGCGTGTCGGGTCGGGTCAACCCGGCAACCCGTGCGGGTCGGGTCGGGTCCGGGTTTAGTTTCCTGACCCGTTTACCTAAACGGGTCGGGTTCGGGTTGACCCGTCTATGTCCGGGTCAAGTCGGGTTCGACCCGAACCCGACCCGTCGACCCGAATTGACATCCCTAGTAAGCAAAGGTTCACTAGAAACGGTCTCAACAGGCTTACTACTCAAGGGTAAATTGTTACCATTATTGACAGGCTCAGCACCCACATTAGGACATGCAACCAAATGTGGGTGCAGGAAATGACATTCCAAATTGGAATGTCCCAAAGATTTACAGTGAGAGCAATACGACGGCAAATCCTCCATAACCACATACTGGATAAAACCCAAATTGTCAGGACCAACCCACACCTTATCGAGAAATTGTTTGGAAACATCTAATTCCACTAGCACACGTGCAACCGAAGGTCTAGAGCCAGTGGAGGTGGCATGATCAATTTTAAGGGGCCGGCCAAAAATGGACCCAAGGCCATGAAGAATCCTAGGCAAAAAAAGATGAGGTCTCAGATTTGGGAAAGACACCCAAATCGAAATAATAGGCGACTCAACATCAACATCAAACGAAGGAGACCACTTAATCAACCTCATATAACAATTATTGATAAAATAGGAGCGGTGGCAAAGACACGACAATAATCCAAATCATTCACAAGCTTGATTAAAACATTCTTTGGATTAAGAATGGTTATAGAAAAATCACCGATGAGCTTAAGGTTGAAAAAAAATTGCGAATAGCTTCAAGGGATGGTCGATGGGTAGGAAATTTTCCAACCAAAGCAAAATCAAAAGGCTTAGCAAGTGCAAAAATTTCGGCCTCTGAAATCCACAATGAGGGCAAACCACGGTATGTAGAGATTTTCAAGTCAGGAAAAGAGGAAGAGCTACCGGATAAAACCTCATGAAACGACCTAGAAGAGGTGTTGCCATCCAGAAAATCGGGATCAACTAATCGTTTACTGACCATCGACAAGGCCCAAGAGAGCACTCAAGAAAAACATCAAAGAGAAAGGCAAGAAACTACCCTGAAACGGAAGCGAGGCCACGGACAAGGCCGGCCACGGACAACACCACGGAGCAAGGCCATGGAGAAGGTGAAAATCCACACCGAAGAGGCACTAGGGCAGAGCCCTAACGAAGCGGGAATGCGTCGGGTGGAAGTAGCGCGATCTTACTAAATCTCTAACTGCCATAAATCCTGAAATATGTTACCAAACAGTTTCTCAGGATTTAACAGGATTTAACATTTGTCATACCAAACAGTTTTCAAGATTGAACACCTTCAAGATTTACTAAATCCTGATTTATAGGATTTACTCAATCCCACTAAAGTTAAATCGGCAATAGGATTTATGCACGCATATCAATCATGCCAAACAGGATTTAAGGAGCTGATAGATCTCACAGCGAAATAAAACCTTTGTTTCCCTCTTTTTTCGTAAATCCCAGATTTACTAAATCCTGGAGTTGAACGGATTTACAGGATTTGGCTGAAGAAGCACGCTAAAGGGAGAACCAAAGTACCTTCACAGCGAGCAAGCTGTCGTTGCTACGTCCGATCCAACAGAAAGTACGATGAACTTGTGTGACTTTTGTTGACCTCATTTTTGTATGAGGTCACTAGGACCCACTTGGGATTCTTTTTAGTGACCTAATGATGGAGAACTGTCCATCCCTCAGTCATAAAGGTCCTAATAAATACCCAATTCAATCCTAATTAAACCCAGCTCTACCTTTCAACTCAATCTTTAATCTAACCTTCAATCAACATTCAATCAAATTCTAAATCATATCCAATTAATTTCAATCATTCATTTGATTTTCATTGATATGAATGGTTCAAGGTCAATCATTTAACTCTTAAATCCAACCCAAATCCAACATTCCAAATCAAACCTTCAAGGTCAAGGACCTAGGTCCTGAAACCCTTTATGGGTGAACTTTTTGTCACCTAGAAACCTAGTCAAGTGACCTCCAAATCATGATTCATCAATTGCATATTGTCCAGACATGTCTCTGAGACCAATCCTCCAAATTTGAGCTAAATTCAACACTTCTAGCCCCTCAAACTGAATCTTTTCCCAAATGCTACAAAACCTTCAGTTATTTACAACCTATGCCACTGGACTTGCTATCTAGAGCAATTTGACCTTGGGACCCTCTCGAAACCCTCCAATCATAGTCATGACTTTTGCTATAATTGGTTGACCAGTAAATTGCACTTTTCCAGACCCAGTTTGACCTAGTGTTGACCAGGGGTCAAAATGACCAAAATGCCCTTTATAGGGATTTTTGGTCTTTTTCCCGAAGTTCAACATGACCTTCCCATATAAATATTCAAAACCTATTCCAATAGATCCTAAATATCATTAGGAATATATTGGACCCAAACTCAAGTATTGGTTTGACCTGGTTGACCAAGTCAACCAAGGTTGACCAAAAATGCCCCTTAAGATTTTAAATGTCAATTTCAATCCAAATGACCTTACAAATGTATGAAATCACCTCCATTGATCTCAAAATACTCATTTGAACTTGTTTGACCCAAAATCAACCCATGATTTGACCTGGTTGATCAAGTCAATCATGGTTGACCAAATCAACCCTTAACCCACATTAAGGTCAATTTCAATGCTTGAACCCATTTTAAATCAAATCAATCCATCAAAATCATTCAATTGGACACCCTTGATATGTACAAAGCTTTCCAAGTCAAGCTCCCCCTTGGGTTGACTTGGTCAACCCATTTGGAGGAGTCAAAACTCTCTCCAAGACCCTTTCAAGCCTATGGAAAGAGGCCAAATCATGGCCACATCACCAAGCCACCTTGGCAATCCATGGCTTAATCCAAAACATGCTTAAACCAGATAGAAATTGACCCATTTTCTCTCTTAAGAAGCCCTAATCCAACCCCTTAAACCAAGCCAAGCTTTGGTTCACCCAAATGGGGGAAAAGGTGTGGTCCCCTTTCCCATGGACCAAGAGATGTCACACTCACCACCAACCCTATTCCCTAGCATTGGGTAGCTTAGGGGACACTTGTCATTCATCCAAACTCCCTCCAAACAAATCAAGACCATCCAATCCAAAAGTCAAGGGTTAAGGTGGGAGAAACCTAACCTAAGAGAGATTATTCATTATTCACTCTCCCTCAACCCTCTCCCAACTCTCCAGTAGCCTCCAACCTTCCTAGAGCTTTCCCCATCCTCTCCATCCATCTCCAAAGCTTTTTTAAGCTTCTTCTCATCATTTCTAAGCCTCAAATCACTATTTTAGTGAGGAGAGAGCATTCTAGAGAGAGAAAGAGGATTTTCCAACACAACTTTTGATCCAGAAAGATCTAGCTCTTGGTGTCTTCATCAAAGTTGTAGAGGATCACTGCAGCTTTCCAATGAGCTCAAGATCTCAAAAATCCGATGGTTGGATTGTAAGTTATGCTCATTTTAAGTTTAAATTTTAATTTGAAACTGCTCAAAAATTTCATTGCTTGGGGTCTCCAAACTCTAGGCAATGAAAGTTTATGTTCCCATGAGCCTATGTTTCAAATTTTGTTAAATTTTGATAAGTATTTTGAAAGTTATGAGTATTTCAATTTTCCAGTTCATTTTGAACTAAAACGGCCTTGATTGATCTCGATCGTCCGATTTTCTATCTTTCCCGATCGGACGGCTCGGGGTTAGTGATGGCGTGGATAGGTGATTGATAAACAACACTTCGCATGTCAAAATGCCACACGCCACCGTCGTTTTGGCGCTGATCATTGCCAATGATTGGCGTTGGTTATTAATGGATTTAAAAATTCAAAAAAATAGTCATAACTTTCAAAATTCATAGTAAATTCATTTCTCCACCAAATTAAGTGTTTTATGGCTCGTTGGAAAGATAATTTAGCCTAGTATTTATTAAAATTAATTTTGTGTTGATTTGCTTATTGTATTGTGAGATATTTTTATTTCTTTAAAATCAGTTTTTTGTGATTTTCTCACAATCCAGTGGTCAATTGAGCCCCAAATTTTGGTGAAATGTATTTGGGTATCTTAGGCATGTATTATAATTTTCTTAGGTTCAGATACCCATTGAATTGCTGTGATGTAAATTTTAAAAGTAATGGGTCCTTTTTGGACCCAAAAATTTGAAAATTCATAACTCCATTTTTCTATAGAATTAGGCTGCATAATTTGTGTGGTATGATTGCATATGTATCAGGGTTAGACACACCAAATTTCATGCCTATTTGAATAGTAGAGACACCTAGGAAAAATAATTAAGGAAAAGTCTAAAAAATTTAGAAAATTTCTAAGAAATTGTACACACACCGAATAGGGGTGAAACTTGAACATAGTACATTTAGTGATACCATGTACCTCAGGTTTAAATTTCATTGAATTTGGAGGTCATTAAGTTAGAAAATTAATTACCCAAAGTTTTAGCCCTTTTTAGGACCCAGAAAATTCAAAAAAACATAATAAATCCAAATTAAATCTAAAAAATATAAATAATATCTCAAATTGACCAGAACTTAGTCCTCTACCTTGGAAACATAAAAGCCCCTGGATTGGACTCCTAATTCAACTTTAATTTGACTTTTAATGAAAATTAACAATTAATTAAATTAATTAATTAAAAATTATTAAAAATCCCAAATAATTTCCAAACACTTGGAAATGCTCCTATGGGTCATTACTGATCTTTGGGAGTGATTCCATGCAGTTAGGGATGAGTTTGGATCAAAGTGATCAAAACCTTCATAATTAAGCAATTTTTAAAATTCCAATAATTAGTGAAACTTTGAAAATTCGTAACTAATTACAGAAAAATCCAAATTAAACAAACTTAGTGTCTATTAACTCCAATTAAGGTCTAGTATTTTCTAAAAATTTCAAACCTCTAAAATCTGGTCAAAGTTAAAGTCAACTTTTCGATTAATTGTAGTTCAAATCTAGACCTAAACTTCAAAAAATCATAACTTTTTATAGAAAATCCAAATTGAGTGTGCTAACAGTCTAACAACTCATCATAAGGTCTAATATTTATTAAAAATTTGAAACTTATAAAATGAGCTTTAAATTGAAAAGTCAACTTTTGAACCCCTTAATTAATATAATTAAATAATTCCAATAAATCCTAAAAATCAAATAATTCATCAAAATTCCAAAAAATATTTATTTGATTAAGAAAACATTCAACCAACACTCAAATGCATAGCAATCACTCCAAAGATGAAGTGTATTAGAGGGACTACTGCAGGGCTAAGTGTCCAAAGGAGGCTTGGCTCCTCGAGCCTGGTGGCACAACGCCACGAATGGATTCAACGGAGTGTTAAACATCTAAATTAAGTTACTTTTAATTACTTAACTAAGTTAAAATCTTTAATTCAACTATATCAGTAAGGTTTATAAGACAGACTACTCCGGGTTGCGGGGCTAAGTGTCCTAAGGAGGCCTGGTTCCTCGAGCCTGGTGGCACAACGCCACTAACCTGTTGATGGAAAATATAAAATAATTTAATTTTTAAAATCAGTAATTAATTGAATTAATTAATATTATTTAATTCTTTTTTTAACAAACTAAATCAACTTAATCAACCCCGATTGCTACTAGGTAACCCAAGCCTATGAGGCTATTAACTTAGCCCCAAGAAAGGTGAAATAAACTTTACGGCATCGATGAGCAACAAAGGTAGCAATCATTTAATAATTAAAATATATTTAAATCAAACTTTAACTCATTAATACTTAAACTCGAACATAATCTTCTCTTTTAGCCTTCAATAAACTCAAACATTAAATAACTTCAACAGATTACCCAGCTTAGGATCTACCCCAGTCACACGACCTACTACACACACTTTAGATGGTTTGCTAGGACAACTGACTCTAGATCTAGGCTAGGCTGGTATTTACTTTTCTACTGTGTGTCAAATTTTCTAAGTTTTCATTGCATATTGTGATTGAAATTGATTGATGTGTTTATTTACTTTTACTGCACTCTGTGGATTGATGTGATGGGCGACTAGATTACCCTTAGGTTAGGAACGATCTGGATGCTCACTAAATTTTTTGTAGGTGGCCAAGCCCGTGCAGGACAATAAATGGGGCTAAATAAATTATAAATATAAATGCTACAGGTGCTTCATCTGCTTAGCCCCCAAATAAAAAAGAGCGTGGCCAAGTATATTTATTTTTCTGCATATATATATATATACAACTGCTTGGGATGTGATTTAATATTTAAATGCTTAGGATAACCATGCAGGAGATTCTAGAATTTTCATTTTCATATTTATGTAATTTATTTGAGTATTGAGTTGTGAAAGTAGCACTTTGAGTTTGGGATACATAGATCCAAAGATTGGATTTCAAAGAGGAAAGGATATCTCTTTGGGGGATAGTCCTTATCCATTTAGAACTTCAAATTTGGATCACTTTACTACCCAAAGTGGAAAGAGTAACCTTCCCCTCAAGGAAAGAGTTCTATTTTCCATTTAGGTATCCGATCACGAAGAATCCAAGGAGCTCGAGGAGGAGAAGACCGAGGAGTTGAAGACAAAGAGTATCCCACTCAAAGTCACTTGCATCTGTATTAGGATTAGAATCCGGGTTGTTGTTAGTGGTGCCCGACCACTTTTAATTTATGTAAATCTGGGTTGTAATAAGCAAGGTAATTTGCCTATAGACATTTACTTAATTAATTTGATTATTTAACGTGTTATGATTTAATTTGATTGCGTATATGATTGCCTGTTTTTCCTAGTTCTTTGGCGCTTGCATGTCGTTTTTGTTTTAGCCTGGACTTCGCTAGGCTCTCTAAGGACTAAAAGTATTTTTACTCATAACTAATATTTAAAATTTTAAGATTTAAATAACATAGAAACTTAACGACCTAGGGAATAGTCGGAATCGTCCGGGGTCGCATGCATATTACTGCATCTCTCTCCCTCCTTGCTATAAGACACTTCCCCGCCTGCGGGTAGAGTCCAGATAATCCGACCTATGAGGATGAGGTGCTGGACTGGGGAAGTCTAGTCTTTTAAAAAAAATATTATTTTATAAGCCTTTTTTTAATCTCATGCATACCTTATTTGGAGATTTTAACCAGCATGCATCACATTAGAAACTAATTAAATTAAAATTTTAATTGTATTTTAATCTAAGCATTCCACCCAACATAAGTCAAGGGGTCAATTAGAAATCTGCTCTAGATGTCGACCCCAACTTCTTAAACCAATCTTAAATAACATCCCTGATCACTCTGCATCAAAAGACCGGACTCATGATTTTGAGGCGTTTAGGTGGTTTAGCTGGCTCCCCAATCCAGGCCAGGATAAGCCCAAATTTTGCACTGCATTAGTTAGGTTCAGATCACTGTGGTCCAGTGTCCAAATTTAGAGTTAGGATCCGGGGCAGATTTCTTTTTGAGTCATAAGACCCCAACCTCCGGGAATATAATCTCAAATTTCTAATAAAATGCTCAACTCAAATCAAATCTTCTCTCAATCCAAAATTTAAACCCAACACCTAGCCTAGGATGGGACACTTCTGAATTATTTTCAGAATCCTAAAGTGTCTCCTATTTTTCTTCCTTTGATTCCAAAATAAGTGTTCAACCTTGCTCCAATCCCATTTGAAATTCCAATTTCATCTCTTTGATATCATTCCTAGAAAATCTCTAAACAAAATTTCTGCCGTTATTCTAATCGAGAGTTTTCGTAGAGAGTTCAACCTCTCTACGATGTAATTAACTACGAGGGCTTGCGCTCGTAGGAGATTTAGAACTCACATCTGATTTTTCAAAACTAATTTTCAAAACTCAATTAGTCCTCTTTGGGAAAGTTAAATTACTAACGATCGTTAACGTTATGTTCGAACGATTATTAACAAATAATATCTTCTCCCTTCGGGGAGATATATCTTTTGTTAAAATGAATTCGAATATAAAATTAACGATCACTTCCCTTGATTATCGTAGCTCGATATTTGACTGAACTATATTGTGACCCTTCAAGGCCATGTGAGGTCCTCTCTTGAATCCGGTTATGATATTCAAGACGGGATTCTTAATTCTAAATCTGAACCCCATCCTGAAATTTTATTTTCACCTCCTAACGTGGTGTAATATTTTTGATGGGATGTTTAATTTTATAATCAAATTTTAATATCAATTTTAAAATTCCCAAAGAAGGCTAAACTTTTCAAAACCCGCTTTCAACATAAACAACTTCCAATTTGACAAGAAGGAACGTGAAAGAGGCGAACAAGGCTTGAGCGACTTGAGCGACTCATTCAAAACCCTGCCTCATGCAGGAGCGAAGAACGCAGGAGAGAAGAAAGAAAAGGAGGAAATCGTCTGTAATTAATTAGGAATTAATTTATGTAATTTAATTAATATAAATTAAAAAAGCGGTTACCTTCGCAGCGAAAGGGGAGAAGAATATATATCATTACCTTCCCAGCGATTGAGCCCGCGAAATGGGAGAAGAATATCATTAACAACGCCGTCGAAGGAGGCCAAGTGCTGACTCTTTCAAAACTCTACTTCCCGCAACATTCGAAGTAGAAGAAATACCAATTGGAAAAAGGTTCTTATTCAGGCAATTGCGGCGCGCGGTTGACGCGACTTCGAATTGGGATGTGGATGGGCGGCAATTTGACAGTGGATGCGGCTTTAGGTACATATTCATTTAAGCTTAGGGTTTTTATATCTGCTTTAAAAAAAATTTTATACCTAGCAAAGGCCGCAATTTTCTAAAAAAAAATTTATACTAAAAAATTATTTTTTATCACAACTTTAAACATTTATTTTTTTCCACATCTATTTTAAAAGAAATAAAAATATTGCCCTAAACTAAGCGTTAATGTGATTTTTTTAGAGATTTTGGAAAGGAAAAAAGTAATAGAGTAATATTCTAATTAGGTTCAATTAGAAGTAGCAATAATTGTTTACAATAAATACATTTTATAATTAAAAACTAATAAGTCTATTTTTTTAATTTTAATAAAAATTTAAAATAATAATTAAGGGCTTAATTACGATTTAAAGAGTTTACATGTGTTATTTATAAATTAATAAAATTTTAATTATTGATATGGATGGTGAAATTAAATCAATTACAATATGTATTTATTTGAAAACTCTTGACTTAAAATTAATTTTTATTTCGATATTAAGTTTATTTGTAGTAATTGTTATTTATTATTTGTAATTTTTTGTGCATAAATCACATTTCAAATAATTACCTTAAATCCTAAATTATATTGTCAAACAGTTTAGCAGTATTTTACATATATCTTGCCAAATAACTTTCAGGATTTAATGTACTCAGAATTTATTAAATTCAAATTTATAGGATTTACTAAATCTTATTTGTATTTAAACAGTCCCCTAGTTTTTCTTTCGAAAATTGGACTCCAAAGACCTTATAACATTATAGGGATGTAGGGTTTTAACAGGATTTAAAATCTATCCTGCCAAACAACAAAAAAGGCACCTTAAATTACACATGAATATTCAATCCCATTTATACCAAGGTAGCGAAAACCGAATTGGATGACGAAATGGATAAAAGAAATGTTCAAGTTTCAATGGTTCGACCAGAGTTGAATCGAAAGAAATAATAAATATTAAAATTATATAAATAAGAAAGAAATCATATAATAATAATATAATAATTATACAATGAATAAATTTGTAATTAAAAAGTAATCAATTACATATAAACTTATAAATTTAATATAAATTATTATTAATTTATGTTATATATTTACTTATTTACATAAAATTTATAAGCATAAATTATATTATTTTCACATTATAAACTTGAATATATAAATAATTCATGTTAGATTATTTATAATTAATAAATACATAAATATTTATTTTAGTAATATATATTTTAAAAAATAAAAAATAATACAGCTAAACAATTAAATATAATTAATAAAAAATAATATTATTCCCATTATTAAAGAAATAATTTAAAAATATATACTATATGTGTTTTGAAGTACAAAACTTCAATTAAGTTATCTAGCACAGGACCTAGGAGCTTTGTCTAGTTTTGTTAATATAGCTTTTTTTTGTTTGCAAGTGTTAGAAACTCACATGAGATTATGGGATTATGTGGATATATTTGGTTGGTGAGTCGTTGAAAAATGATCATTATAAAAATTTAGAGCTCATTATAAAATTAAAATATTTAATGATTAAATTAATTTAATGTTTTTATATTAAATTAACTTATTTAATTATTTAAATAGTGTATCAAAGAAATCAGCCAGCTCTTGAAAATTAGGACTAATTTAACGGTTGACCAATTGAAATGCGATTCACACAGATTTGATGTTGGTCTGATTTTTAAGACGAATCGAGCTTGTCATATGACCAAATCACGAAAGAATCGATAAGCTCAATCTAATTTTCAAAACAAAAATTTTTACCACATTTTGCCTTAAATCCCATTCGGGTATTGGATATAAAATAACTGTTGGTTCTCCATTGAGCACGTATAGCGGTTGAAGCTTATGGGAATTTGAGGGACATGATTTTTGTAGAGAAGTCCAGTGTTTCTAGCATAGGCAATTTTTTAATTATTTTAATTATTTTATTATTAATTGATATTGATTAAATAATATATTATTAAAAAAATCAAACTTATCTAAATAATTAACATTAAATTAATTTAGAGGTTGTTTGGTTGGCTGTAAAGTGAATGCAGTGTAAAATAAATACTTTGAGTCAGTTTGGTTTAAAATAAAGTGAATGCAGAGTAAAGTAAAATCAGTGAATTATGAACTTTCTTGGAATGATGAATGCATTAACATCAAAATAATCAAAATTATAACTTCATTAATTTTAAATAAAAAATGATTTAGATTGTGATTCCAAATACCATTTTATTTGAAGTTGTCGGGCTTTAGATTGCGGTTCCAAATTCGATTTTTATTTGACGTAGTCAGGTTTTAGATTGGGACTCCAAAGACTATTTTTGATCTTTGCAAGCAAGGCAAGGCAGGGATGGCGACGATGGAGATGGAGATGGAGATGGAGGAGAAGTTGGCAACGGCTAGAGGCGAAAGAGGAGAGACCACTTTGACGTCCAATGCTTCCTCCTTCATACTTGGAGAAAATAATCAAAGTTGTGAAATGAACCTACCTGAGAAACTAAGGTCGGAGGAGGATGGTGGTGAGAAGGAAGAGAATAGTTGATGGCAGAGGTGTCAATATTTGACATAACTTGAAAACCTGACCCGAACACAGCCCAAAAATTTTGAGTTTGGGTCAACCCATTTGAGAAACGGGTTGAGGTTTGGGTTCGGGATTCTGACCCGTTTGTAAAATCAAGTTGGGTTCGAGTTGACTGGGAAACCCAAACCCAACCCGGGTTGACCCGGGAACATCACGCGTAACCTCATCTCGTCGGCGTCGTGGTGTGATCGTCTGCGCTAGCCTGCCACTATGTCGTCAACGTCAACCTCCTCTGCACTGACTTGTCACTATTGTCGTCCAGTCAGACAGCAGCTTGAAAATTTTTTTGGCTATTTTTTCCACAGGAAAATACTTCTGTTTGCTTTTTTTTGCCAGAAAATTTTTCCTACACGGGTTTTATAGGTGGAAAATTTTCCATCGGAAATTCATCAAAAACTTTAAAATCTTGCGGAAAATGAACAATTTCCGCTAGTAATAGGTGATTTTCCTATAGTGCTTGTTGTGTGATAGAAAAATCCCTCTCAAACTTAAGGGGAAATTCTATAAGATGGTCGTGAGGCATGCAATGCTTTATGGTGTAGAATATTAGCCATTAAAAGTGAAACATAATATTAAGTTAAGTGTTGCAGAGATGAGGATGCTTAGGTGGATGAGTGGCTTTATTCTTAGAGATAGGATATGAAATGAGCATATATGTGAAAAGGCTGGAGTAGCTCTAGTGGAAGATAAGATTAGAGAGAGTTGCCTTATATGGTTTGGTCACATAAAATGGCGGCCTTCTGATGACCCAGTTAGAAAAGTAGATGTATTAAATTTGACTTTTGTTAAGAAAGATAGAGATAGACCTAAAAAGACTTGGTTAGAAAATATTGGGAATGACCTTTCTTTATTAGATTTAGATGAGAATTTGACCCTTAATAAGACACAATAGAGTAAACGGATTCATGTAGCCGAACCCACATAGTGGGATAAAGGCTTGTTGTTGTTGTTGTTGTATGCATTTCATATAATGTCAAATATGTTGAAGAAACAACTGTAGCTAACAATTAGAAACATAATACATAATAAAGAACTATAGTGCAAAGAAGTTCATCTTCTTCATCAATTCATTAAAGCAACAGTTAAAGATATATAGGCATCATTACATAAAAGCTGGAAACAGAGGAAGTTATAGAGTAACGATTGATATTGCTGAAGAAAGTAAACCAATGCTTGAGATGAAAAAACTCTGAAAAGGTGTAGGCCATCTCTACAGAGAAAGTGGAAAGGTAAGTCGGTGTATCATAAGTGCAGCAACTTATCTTAAGTAGCTTATTATTTATCATCGCCCCTCAAGGTAAGAACTCGTGAACTAATTATTAACTTATCTCGTAACTGAATAAACCGAGAAGGAAGTAGAGATTTTGTGAAGAGATCAACCGATTGGTCTTGTGAAGCAATGTGATGCACATAAATATGTTGTTGTTTGATACAATCTCGAATGAAGTGATTATCTTTTTTAATATGTTTAGTTCATGCATGAAAAATAGGATTATTAGCCAAGGCAAGTGCTGAAGTGTTATCACAGAACAATGTTAAGTTGATACGAGAATTCAAAACTCCAAAAGTAAACGACATAACCAAATTATATCAATGCCAGTAGTGGATAAAGCTTGATATTTGCCTCAGTGGAAGATCTAGTAATGGTAGTTTGCTTTTTAACACACCAGAAGACTAATGTAGAGCCATGGTGTATAATAACCCATGTTAGAGCATCGATCAAATTTATAATTAGACCAATCAGAGTCGGAGTATGCATGAAGTTCAAATGTAGACCAAGAGATTGGGAGTCCAATATGTGATGCACCATGAAGATATAAGAGAACTCATTTTAGCAGATGAAAATAAATAGTAAACGGTTTATGCATGTATTAACATAAAAATTGAATGCAAACAGGATATCAAGCATCAAATACTGTAAGGTACCAACTAATTATTAGTAGTATTCAAGCTGAGAATAAAATTCAGAATCAGCTGTAATTGATGGAAGTTTGGTTGGTAAGCCAGTTAGAATGGATTTGCAATCTTTCATTCCAACTCTACTGAGCAATTCTGTAGTGTACCTAGCATGATTCAAGTAGAGACCAGTTGCTGCAGAAAGCACTTGAATGCCCAAAAAATAGCTAATGGGACCAAGGTTTCTCATAAGAAATCGTGAATGCAAGTTTTGAAGTAGAGAATCAATGGCCTTGGCATAATTTCCTGTGAGAAGGATATCATCAACATACACTAGAATGTAGAGACAAATTGAACCATGGTGATAAAATAATAACAACGGATCATTTGTACTTGTATTGAAACTGTAGTTTTCAAGATACGTGGAGAAGGTAGCAAACCATTGGCAAGGAGCCTGTTTGAGTCCATACAGACCCTTCTTAAGCAAACAAACATGATTAGGGAATTGAGAATCTTGAAATCCTGGGGGCTAAGACATGTAGGCTTATTCATCTAAGTTGCCATAAAGGAATGTGTTTGAAACATCAAGTTGAAGAATGGTCCACTTGTAGGTGATGACCACAATAGAAATATGTGTATTATTGGAAATTTAGCAACCAGACTAAATGTTTGATGATAGTCTAAACCATACTCCTATTTAAAATCTTGAGCCACCAGATGAGCTTTATAATAAGCAATGGTTCCATCGGATTTGTATTTTGTTTTGAACAGTCATTAACATCCCAAAGCATTTTGTTCAGGAGAAGGAGGAACCAAGGTCTAGGTTCCTTGTTTTTGAAGAGCTTCAAATTTTGCACTCATAGCAGACCTCCAAACTTCATGTTTAATAGCTTCAGAGTAACATGAAAGTGAAGTAGGAATAATATTAAGTTGGAGATCAAATATAGGTTTAGGTTTGTGTTTTCCTATTTGAAGCCTAGTTATCATAGGATGCCGAGATAGAGCTTGTGAAGTGGATGGATGAATGGGATCAGGTAGAGGAGAAATTGTATGAGTTGTTTGGGAATTGGACTGAGAATTTGATGAGTGTTGTTGGAGAGATGGGGAAGAAGAAATATTTGAAGGTAGTGATGGAAATGATGTAGATTTTGGAGTGGAGCTATGAATAGGTTGTAAAGATGTAGTAGAGATATACTTGATTGGTAAAGAAGGTACATTTGTTGATGGAGCATGTAACATTGGAGTTGGCACCAATAATGATGGTGGAATGGTAGGTCTAGGAGTTGTTGAGGATGTGGCCAAGGAGCTTGATATGGGAAAATAGATTCATGAAATTGGGCAGGCTGAGATATATAGATATGCCAATGGACTGATCATAATTTTAGTCTTTAGCTTCAGTTGTATGTCCAAGGAAGATGCATGGCTGTGACCTCGACTGAATTTTATTTCTTGTTTTAGAGGGAAACCAAGGGTAACATAAACAGCCAAATATTTTGAGGTGATTGAAGTTAGGAGACTAACGATGCAAGCACTCATAAGATGAAATATCGTGAGTCAATTTAGATGGTAACATATTAATTAGGTAGGCACCTGTAAGAAGGGTATCAACCCATAAAATAGTAGGTAAGTGAGCATCAATAAGAAGTGCTCTAATTGTTTCTAGTAAGTGATGGTGTTTACTCTCGGCAACCACATTTTGCTCGGGAGTATAAGGACAAGTTGTTTGATGCATTATACCACATTGTTGTAGTTTGGATTAAAAAATGTTGTTCATGTATTCACCACCACCATTGGAACAAAGTATTTTAATTGATGATTGAAATTGTTTTTCCACTAGAGATTTGAAATGAAAAAATATATATCCAATCTCAAATTTGGAATGAAGAGGGTACACCAAACAATATCGTGAAAAATCATCAATAAATATTAGGTAATATTTATAAGATTGAAATGACAAAATTGGGGACAGCCCCCATACATCAGTGTGAATAATTTCTAAACGGTGAGTATTTTTTGTTACAAATAAAGAGAATGGTAAACAATGGGATTTTGCTATAGCACAGGATGAACAATGCGATGGAGTGATAGATGACTGTGAAGAAGGTAAAATAGCTGAAAAAATTCGTTCAGTGGAGTAAGATGGGTGTCTGAGACTTATACCAAAGATTTGAGGTAGAGGTTGTTGTATGAATAGCTTGAAGGGACATTATAGGAGACTGCTGAGAGGTAGACAATTTAATGGGGTAGAGCCCACAAAGATTGGGACCTTTGAGGAGATTCTGGTGAGTCAAGGAATCCTTAATAGTAAAATCATGAGTATAAAAAATGGCATAACAAAGGTTGTCAATAGTTAATTTATGAATGGAAAGTAGATTATGCGAGGGTTGAGGAACATGGAGAATATTACAGAGCTGAAGCTTACGAGATGGGGTAGGTAGAATACTGGAGCCAGAGTGTGCTATGTGAATCATTTGACTATTACTAACTTGGACTCGAGCATGTCCTATGTAAGGCTGGGCAATTTGAAGGGCTGATGTGGAAGACGTAAGGTGTGAGGATGCTCCAGTGTCAAGGAACCAACCAACATTAAATGTAGTGTCTGAAGCAATATATGCATGGGAGTTTGGCTGAAAGTTTTAATCAGCTCAATGCCAACATTGAAAAGCAGAGTGTCCTAATTTATAACAGACTTGACATTGAATAGGAGGACGTGAGCGACGACCTCCAAGAGCTGAATTGGGTGAGTGTGAACCTCATGTAGCGTAGGAGAGCATCCGCGAGTAGGGAAACCACGACCATGAGATTGACCGCACACAACAGCAAGTGCTAAGGATGATTTAGCGGCAGTAGGAGCGAGAAGGTCATAAGCTGAGTCTGTAACTATACTTAGTTCTCACTGCATAAAAGGACATAGAAATCATACAGGCTTATAGGATGTAATTTTATACGAATAGTTATTTTAAATGCACGATATGAAGCTGGTAAGCCATTCTACAGTATAAGATGATGTCCTCAGCATCAATTGTAGAGCCAACAACTATAATAGCATCAACATTTTGCTTTACTTCAGTCAGATACTGAACCATGGATTTTTTCCTTCATTTGAAGCTGATGTAGTTCATTCTTTAGTTGAAGAATATGGGAACGGTTGGTGGATTGCAACCGATGCTTAATAGTGAGCCAAATGTCATGACATTAAAGCCCTACATGGGATCCTAGTTGGGTGCCCATTGGGTAGCTATGCTCTACGCGGGCGGGCTTCACCCACCCACATCCACCCATGGTGACTTTCAGGATGCCCTACCCACCCATGCCCACCCACTTTTCATGCTTTTTGAATGCAGTCTACCACGGATTGATGGCTTTGAGGCTTGTTGCCCTTTACTATAACTGCAAACTTTCAAGTTGCATATCAGAATGGACCATGGTCACATTGCATAGTGTGATGCACGGTTTAGTGCTGCACTATATGTAGTGAGGATTGTAGTAATATATGACATACAATGATTAATAATGTAAATCGATTTATCGCTTGATATTGAGTACCCACCCATACCCACCCATGAGTCATGGGCATACCCATACCCACCCATACATTGGGTATGGGTGGGTACTTGAGTGGGTGTGGGTATGGGTACCCAATGCAGGGCTCTACATGACATGAGTCAAGATTGAGAAGATAAGGTAATAAAGAGCAGTGAATGGTTGAATAGAGAGCTGCTGCCAAATTTTGATCTATAAGAGTTTAAGTAAGGAACTGTGGATTAGTGGTAATGGTATTATCATATGATATAAGTTGTTTGACTGGTTTGATAGTAGAACCATCAAGGTAACCTTCAAATCCATTGGCACAAAATAGTTTTAAAATCTAAGATTTCCAAATATGATGATTATCTCTAGTAAGTTGGACACTGATTACATTTTTTATATTGACCATGAGAAACTTGTTGAGGAATAGGGATATCACACAATGTTTAAGATGAATCCACTGGGTGAAATATGGAAGACTCATTAGTAGCCATGAGAGAAAATAAACTTCATGTATGTATAATCGAGATAAAGAGGGGAGGAAAGACTTGTATAGCAGAGGCTGTTTTAGCTCTTATACCATGTTAAAGAAACAGCTGCAGCTAAGAGTTAGTAATATAATACATAATAAAGAACTACAACAAGCTGTTCTTAGTGCAAAGAACTTCATCTTCTTCATCAATACATTAAAGCAACAGTTAAAGATATATAGGCATCATTACATGAAAGCTAGAGACATAGGAAGTTATAGAGTAACGATTGAGATTACTGAAGACAGTAAGCCAACGCTTGAGATAAAAAAACTCTGAAAAGCAGTTGTACAGAGAAAGTGGAAAGGTAAACCGTTTTATCATAAGTTCAATAACTTATCTTTAGTAGCTTCTTATTTATCATTTTGTGCATGTGTGCTATCATAATTACTCACATATATATTATCTTTGGCACGAGGGGATCTTATGTGTTTGTTGCAGGACGTGGCCGGAGGTTTTGTTCTATAATTTTGGTAGAGGAGTTTGGCATTGGTTCCCAAAGTTTCCGCTGCTTTAGGAGAATTGGACAGGTGGATTTCGCTGGTTCTCTTTTACTTCAGATCTTGATGCTATGATTTGAATAATTTACTCTTCTTTATGTGATTTTTAGTTAGTTCCTGAAAGATGTTTTTTTATGATTTTCCTCTGTCTATCATTTATTTGCTTGTTGCAATGATTTAGCTTAGCGACCCTTTTGTTCTTTGTGATTTAAAATATATTAACTTCCAGAGTGAATCTTTATCTCTAAATATGAATTTCAGAATGATCTAAAAAATATTTTTTGGTTGATACAATATTAATATAGTTAGTGATGTTAAACATCATAAGCTAAGGGGATATCATACCTTTCTGTTATGCTTACTGCTTATTAGTTTGCTCTCCACTACTTTTATTTCCTTTTATGTTATTTGCTAGCTTGATCTAACCTTTTACTAGTATTACATTTTCTAGTCCTTAGAGAGCAGGGGACATATATAGTTGTATTGCTTAAGAAATTATATAGAAGAAAATATAATCCTCAGTTTACCAGCTAAGTGTTTTGCCTTGTTACTATTTTATTTGTTGGCTGCTTGAAGTGTTCCTATTTCGATTACCTACATCAGTTTTGGTATCAGAGCTTTGTGCTTGGAGGAATGGTGGACAATAGTAGACAAGGGACTAGCGACGATGATCGCAGTCTTGATGCCCTATCTGTTTTGGCTATCAGTGGATATGTGCAGGGAATTTCAAGCTCTCAGGGCGGAGATGGGGGGTAATCTCCCCAACAGGTTGCATATATAGGCCACTGGAAGGCATGACCAAGATTGAGACCATGGGAAAAGACGTGCGCCAATTACCTTGGAGGTTACCGATTCGAAGGAAGATGATCCTGGACATTTTAATGTGGAAATGCCAACCAATTTTGAGGGCGAGAATTTATCGGCTCAGTTTACTCACTGGAACAGGAGTGCTCCTTATGGTCACTCTCAGGGAGAATTTTGGGTAAAGCTTGATATCCCATTTTTTTATGGCCGACTATACATTGAAGACTATTTGGATTGGGAGAGATCGGTAGAGACATTTTTTGAATACATGAAAATTGTGCCAGAGAAGCAGGTGAAGTATGTAGCCTGTCGACTGAAGGGTGGAGCAAGCACTTGGTGGTTATAGCTCCTTCAGACCCGACAGAGGGAAGGGCGTGGTCTAGTTCATAGTTGGCATCAGATGAAGCAACTTCTTTGCTCACATTTCCTGCCCACATATTATGAACATATGCTATATCTTAGGTACCAACACTGCATCCAGGGAACAAGGACTGTGAATGAGTACATAGAAGAATTATACCGCCTCAGTGCCTGAAATAAACTTAACGAGAACACCAATCAGATTATTGTTTGATATATTGGGGGACTTAAAGATGCCATACAAGATAAGTTAGAGCTAAATTCATTTTGGTCTCTATCACAAGCAATTAATTTTGCTTTAAAAGCTGAAATTTAGCTCACTAGGGGATTCAGACAACATACAACTAGACAGCTATATGCTAATTACCATGTTAACAATGCTAAACCCACTACTTCGGTTGGCAAGGTACTTGCGGGTACCCCATCTCCCATTACTTCATCCCCTCTGTCACAACCGGGACTGTCAACAGGGCCGCCTGCAAACCCAAAGTTGTAACCAAAATTGAAGGCTCCAATGCAAGAGAATCCCTTTGCTAGGCCTGCTACCATCAAGTCTTATAGATGTTTCCAATTGGGACACAAATCTAATGAGTGTCCTAATATGCATCAATTACAACTCACTACCGCTGAAGGGGAAGAAGTACAATGCAAAGCTGAAGATCCAGACCAAAGTTGGAGGAAGTTGCACCAGATGTTGGTGACCCATTGATTTGTGTCATGAAAAAGATGTTACTGGCCCCTCGACAGCAAGCAACTTCCCAAAGAAATACTATTTTTAAAACTAGGTGCACTATCAATGATAAGGTGTGTGACCTACTAATTGATAGTGGTTGCACCAAAAATATTATTGCCCAATCGGTTGTGCAAGCTTTGTAACTCAAGACCTCTAAAAGCCCTCATCCCTATAAAATTAGCTGGGTAAAAAAAGGGATGGAAATCATAGTATCCAAAATGTCTCGGGTTACATTTTCTATTGGTAAGTATAATGTTTGTGAAGTGCTTTGTGATATTCTTTACATGGATGTGTGCCATATTATATTGCGGCGACCTTGGCAATTCAATGTCAAAGCTATCTATTATGGAAGATCAAACTCCTACTCCTTTAAATGGAAAGGTAAGCGCCTCAAGCTGCTTTTGTATCCAACTGATTACAATGGACCATCTAAGAATAAACATGCTGTGATGCACATGGTTTTCGGATCAGCTCTTATCCAATGCAGCAAGGAAAATTCCATGTTATTAGCTATGGTCAGTAGAGAGCAAGGCCCTCATAAAATTTCCTAGCAATGTGCTAGCTGAGGTGCATGAATTACTGCACCAGTTCAACGATATTGGTACCGAGACACTACCAGCTTCACTGCCTCCACTCCGAGCTCTTCAACATCAGATCGACTTGATCCCTGGAGCTTCACCTCCTAATCTGCCGTACTACTGTTTGAGTCTGAAAGATCATGCGACACTTCAAGAGCTTGTGGATAAATTGTTAGAAAAATAATTAATACAACCTAGCTTGAGCCCATGTGCAGTTCTTGCATTTCTAGTACCGAACAAAGATGAGTCATGGTGAATGTGTATGGATAGTAAGGCAATCAAGAAGATTACGATTAAATTCAGATTTCCTATTCCACAAATTGTTGAGCTACTAGAGAAGCTATCTAGGTCAGTCATTTTTTCTAAACTCGACCTACATAGTGGCTATCACCAGATTCGTATCCGTCCTGATGATGAATGGAAGACTGCTTTTAAGACACATCAAGGGTTGTATGAGTGGAAGGTTATGCCCTTTGGACTATGCAATATTCCTTCCACTTTCATGAGGTTTATGAATGAATTTTTGAAACAATCTTTGAATAAGTTTTGCATAGTATACTTTGATGATATATTGGTTTTCAGCCCTTAATTAATCGCACATTTGCAACACCTACAACAAATTTTTGAGATACTACACTCCAACAAACTGTACTTAAATTTGTTTAAATGTGAATACACCAACGATGCTATCTATTACTTGGGCTTCCTTATTACTACATATGGTGTACGGGTTGGCCCTCAGAAAATTAAAGCCATCTCTGCATGGCCAATGCCCCGATCATTCTTTAATATGTGCAGTTTTCATGGCTTGACGAACTTTTACCGGTGCTTTATAAGGGGATTTAGTATATTGGCTGCACTACTAACAAATTGCTTGAAATCTAAGCGGTTCTCCTGGATGGAGATTAGCAGGCAAGCTTTAAGGCCATCAAAGTTGCACTCTCATCCGCCCCTATTCTTGCACTCCCAGATTTTGAGAAGCCTTTTACTATTGAAACAGATGCTTTGACTACAGGCATTGGCGCTGTATTGATGCAACAAAACAAACCTATTGAGTATTTAGTGAGAAGTTATGCCCTGCTTGCTAAAAATAGAGTGTATATGAACAAGAACTCTATGCCGTTGTACATACTCTCAAGCACTAGGAACACTGCCTCTTGCATCAGAATTTTGTACTCCACAGTGATCATAAAGCATTGCAATATACTAACAACTAGAAAACACTCAATCTCATGCACGCTCGATGGATTCTGTTCTTATAGAGGTTCACTTTTGTTCTCAAACACAAGTCCGATTCTACAAACAGAGTTGCAGATGCTTTGAGCAGACAATCCACTCTATTGGTCCAGTTAAGCACCGAAATTACAGGACTAGAGTGCCTTAATGACCTATACAATTCTGACAAAGATTTTAAGGAAATCTGGGCAGAATGTTTGGAGTATAACTCCTTTGGAGAGTATTCAATTAGGCATGGCTATTTATTCAAACAAAGTGCCCTTTGCATACCAGAGTCCTCTTGGCGCCACCAGATTATCCTAGAAATACATTGGCGATGGACTTGCAGCTTACGTCGAATATGATAAGATCATCGAGTAGCTGCAGCTTCGATTCTTATGGCCTCATTTGCATCGCGATGTCACCCGGTTCATTGAACGATGTCTAATATGCCAGTTTTATAAAGGCGGTAAACTAAACACTAGTTTGTACTTGCCATTCCCAGTTCATGACATAATTTGGGAAGACCTTAGTCTTGACTTTGTCCTTGGGTTATCAAGAACAAAATGAGGTAACAACTCTATCATGGTTGTAGTAGATGGATTCTACAAAATGGCACATTTTATTGCTTGCAAAAAAAAGATTTGACGCTTAACATCTCTCAATTATTTTTCAACGATATCGTCCGTTTACATGGCATTCCTCGCAGTTTAACATCATACAAGGATGTTAAATTTATTATTCATTTTTGGCACGAGTTATGGAAGAGGCTTAACACTGATATCAACTTAAGTTCAGCTTACCACCCTCAATCAGATGGACAAATCAAAGTGGTAAACCGTACCTTGGGCAGTATGCTACGGTGTTTAGTCCAAGAACACCCCAAAATTTGGGATGATCTGTTAAGCCAAGCTGAATTCACCTATAATAGCAAGCCCAATCGATCAACAAGTACCTCTGCTTTCCCTATGGTTTATACAAGGGGGCCCAACCACACAGTTGATGTTGCCATTCTGTTCAAGTGAACCAGTCAGAGTGCAGCCTAGTTAATTGATCAGTTTACTCAAATGTTACATGTTATCCGCATCAAGCTTCTTTCTTCTAATGAATCTTATAAAGTGGCTGCTGATTCTCACCACCGGCAAAAAAATTTTAAACCTGGCGATTTAGTCATGGTGTGCCTTCGTCGTGAACGTCTATAATGTGAAACATATATGGAAACAAGAATTGCTTAGGTATTAATAACAAGTTGTTAAGCTTTGCTAATTTAAAACTCAATGTTTCACCTAGTTAAATTCTAAGATTGTTCTATTGAAGATAGTGTAATGGCATACAGTTACAACTAGATTAACAGAATAATTTAAAATAACAACAAACTCATAGTAAAGCTAGAGGTATAAACAACAAGAATCCACCATTTAACAAATAGAAAGTTTCACCTTGAGTTATCCTCATTTTCGCTCTTGATGTGGTTTAATGGAAGAATAATGTTAGCAAACTTAGAGATGACACCAAAAGATAGAAAACACCTACAATATCGTCCAACAAAAAGGTGGCCGAAGGGGAAGAAGTTGGTGGATGTCCGATAACTTGCCACTGCATGGAGGTTCTGTGTTCTTCAATGACAGATGACAAGGTGAAAAGAATTCGATCGACATAGTCATCGATATCCAAGTTAAGGTTGAAGAAGGGAGACAGGAGGAGATCTACTCTTTCTTGAAGATCATACACGAATCCATAGTTATGCTCAGGATCAACCATTCATGGGGGAAGTAGGCTAAATGGCAGTGTATCTTCTTCCTTGGGATGTAGGTGAAGCAAGGGAGGGGAGAGGGGCTTGGGGGGGTCGACCAAGACTTAGGGAGGTTCCTTCAAGTTTAGCTTTAGAGTTAGAGAAAGAAGAGGAAGCAATTTAGAAATCTAAAATTTTAGTTCAGATTTTTAAGGGTGGGAAGGAGGGAAGTATTTGAAATTCAAATCTCGCTTAATGGGGGCTTAATTAAGTGAGAGTGGAGAGAGGAGGCGGCGGCTTAAGTGCGGGATTAAGGGGTTTTAATTAATAGAGGGGGGCAGGGGGGGGGCAGGGGGGAATTAATTGGAGAGAGGAAAGGAAAGGGAGGGGACCGGCCAAAGGAAGAGGGAAAAAGGGTGTCCACATTCGATGTATGTGGACCATTGCATTAATTGTTGATTGGAGAATCAAATCTGAATTAATTTCATATTTAAGGTGATTAAGGGACCTCCTAAAATAGGTGTAGGCTATTTATGAAAGAACTTAAAATTCAAACTAATTTAAATTTGAATTTGGAAACTTTCCAAATAAGATATGGGCTAAATTAGGAAAGTAGTAATGGTGTAATTGAAGGGGAATCAAGAGGTTGGGGATGGGTCGGCCGGCGACTAGGGATGGGGATCGTGGCTTTGGGTGTGAAGGAGAGGCGGGCGGTTGGATGTGGTGGATGTGGGCTGGCCAGCGGGCTTGGGGGGAGGTAGTGGACTTGGTCGGTAGGTGGGGCGAGGTTGGAGGGTTTTGGCCGGTGGTTTGGGTAGAGGGGATGTCTTGGCCAGAATTTGGGAGGGGGATTGAAGTTTGTCGGCGCTATAGGGTGGAGGAAGGGGAAATAAGAAAAGAAAATGGATACGATCCGTGAGCCCAGCCTCTACTGGCGGCTGACGGGTATTGCTCGGCCCTTTCCTAGGGTTCTCTCTTCTCTCAAGAGCTCACAATAAAGCAAAGAACCAACAGCTAAAATTTTCATTAAGCGATCATCAACTCATACAATAGTGAAGGCCTCTATATGTAGGCCTTGAAATAAAAGAGAAGCAAAAGACTAAAATGCCCTTTGGGGTACATCATGAACTAAACCCTCTCGGGGGTACAAAGGTAAATCAGAACATAAATAAAATAAAATAAAATACATAAATGCATCATAAATAAAGACTCTGAATCGTAGCCGTCGATTTATGATTCCTCCGATAGTAGACATGTCAAAATCTCCTGCTGATGTCCTCTTTAGTCTAGCTCCAGGCGCATACTCCAAATTGGGTCGTCGCAAAGTTAATCCATTTCCCGTATTGTAGAAAATTAATGTTAATGCCTACATCATTGATCTACCATCTGATTTTGGCACATCTCCTACATTTAATGTAGCCGATCTTCACCCGTATTACCCAGCCAACGATGCCCAACGTCCATCTCTGTCGAGTCAACAGAGTTTTCTCTGGTGGGGGAGACCTGATGTAGAACATCATAAGCTAAGAGGATATCATACCTTTCGGTTATACCTTTCTGTTATGCTTACTGCTTATTAGTTTTCTCTCCATTACTTTTATTTCCTTTTCTATTATTTGCTAGCTTGGTCTAACCTTTTACAAATATTACCTTTTCTAGTCCATAGAGAGCAGGGGTCATATATAGTTGTATTGCTTAAGAAATGATATAGAAGAAAATATACTTCTCACTTTACCAGCTAAGTGTTTTGCCTTGTTACTGTTTTATTCGTTGGCTACTTGAAGTGTTCCTCTCCCGATTACCTACATCAGTTAGACAATAAATGAACACTTGTTTTGGCACTATTCCATAATTTCTTATTTATTTCAGCTATCAAGATAGCTTTTTCTCAGTTGGTAAAATTTTGAACATCTTTTGGACAACAAAATCATTGATTTGGATGACATATGAATAATTGGAATCTCATTATGTTAGTCAACGATATAAATGACACATCTGATTAAACCTTAATCATACAAATATCATTTGATTCCAACTGCACAGTGATGAGTTTACGACATTGAATTGCTTAATTGCTTATTGAGTCTAAGGCTTTCAATGAAAATAAATGTTCACTATTTTAAATTATCTGATTTTTAAACTACAGCAGAAGATTATTATTATTTTTTAAATTTCAGCAAATTTCTTCTCAACATTATATTTGGCATGCAATAAACATGCTGCTGTTGCAATCTTCATTTTACTAAAACTCTCTTTTTTTGGTTTTTTGCTAAAATTCAGGGTTAAGAGTTATTTTCTTGTATCTGCTTTTCAATTTCTCTTTTGACTATTCTTATATTAGATGGAATACTTCTGTTTAAATTTGGTTAGATTTTTCCTATGATTTAATCTTTTTGAGGAGCCATACATATTTCTGGCTTAGATAAACCTGAGAGCTGTAGTCCTTGGAGAGTATCTCTAAAGTTAGACTATTGATGTTATTGTTGATTTTGCTTAAAATGGATATTGACTTGGATGCATGACAGATATCTAGATTTAGGAGAATATTTTACTTATATTCGATTTATATTTATGTCATAGCATCGTGCAATGAGGAGTAATTCCAGTGAAATGGACTTATATTTTATCTGGGGACTTTAGTCCTATGCATCCCTAAAAGGTTCTTGGTCAGATTAATCTTGATGTTTTGATCAAGATCCATGCTTCTGTGATCCCCCTGCATCAAGAATGGAGAGATGATGGTACTACTAGCTTCTAAATCGTCCCGTCACATTAAGATATGTGAAGATATTTCCATCCAATTGTCTCTCAAAGCCATCACATAGAATCAATTGTCTGATTTGGTTCTCCGATTACTTAATTCTTTCATCACCGTGTTCATCATCTCGGAGAGCATGCTAGTCCAACACTTGAATACGATGTAGCATAGTTTTCCACCATCCACTAACATAGATGACCAAAATATCCTTTAAGTTATGTTTTCTCACATTATAGGTAGCAAAACTTTGGCTTTTATCAATCTGTTGTTTTGGTGGAGTAAGCTATGATCAGCTGGTATCCTACTGTGAATATTCAACAACTTTAAAAAAAATCTGATATTTTTTGTCGGTTTAAACTGCCACTTCTAGCAGTGGGTTTAACCGCTAGTAAATCTAGCGTCACCTTTTTGCTTCCTCAGCGGTTGTAAAATTGCTACGAAATAGTTTGCAGCTAACAACAATTACTGTGATTTTGCGGCGAATACGTAATCACTACAAAATTTTTTGTGGCGTTAAAACAGCTGCCACAGATTAAATTAAACACTGCAAAAGCCTAATTTTTTAGTAATTACTCCACATGTATGATGTAAGTTCATGCATTATAAAACTTTCAAAAAGTCCATAAGTTCAATACATGCATCACCATTTCTTAAAGATTGAATTTCATGTTCTTGAATATCTCCGCCACATGGAATAAGAAAAACTTAAGAGAAAACTCATAGAAGATAGCGATTGTAAATGATGGTGACCACAAGAGGAATCTTCCTCTCTACTAAAAGGAAAGAAATTAAGTAAAAGAAGATAGTCAAAAGCTGTAATGCATAACAAACGTAGCATTGATCCATCATTTTGAATGTACTTTGTGAGAACATAAAACTTGAAAGTTTGAAAGAACATAAAGCAGCCCAACTAAAGATCAGCGTACTATTAGCAAACACATTGTGCTTAAAACACGTTAAAAAATTACTCCATGCTGCAAATATTCATGGAGTAATGGGACTGATCAGCTCGAATCATTTGTTTCCATGCTGGAAATTACCATTAATCACTGGCTTCTTATTTAGTGATTCAAAAACATCCATGTTGTGTTGTGAGGATTGGCAAAGTTCCACTTTATAATCATAGCAACTTCTACTGTCTTTAATATAATTAAGTTGTATTTCAAATGGAGGAAGAGTATCAATATTACCTCCACTTACAGCTTTGTTCTTTATCGCAGAGTCACCTTGTAGGAGAGTATTACTTGCTATGATGTTATTGACATCGTATCAAGTAATGTCTAAAGTTTGTTATTGCATTGCGCTACCATGGAAGTTCGTTAAGGAATTGTTAAGTGCTTCACTTGTTGCCTGTTGAGTTTTTGAGGAAATTAATCAAGCTAGCCATGAGTGGTTTTTGTTGTGAATGATAATCAACTATATGAGTGGAATTGAAGTCATTTAAAATAGCAGAATAAATCTTTTACTTAACAAGCCTTATGAAAGGTAGGACTGTGAGAATCTAGAAAATAAATGCATTTTCATAAAGCAATTTTATGTTTGCTAAAGAGCGGGATTTCTTAAACTTCATAGAAACTTCAATGAATGAAAATTTGATTTAGGCCAAAGTGGTTTAACTGAAACAATATGATCTATAGTTGATTTGCAATGGCTAAAATTAGATCCATGCTTGTTATGTTCGATTCAACTTATATGGCGAAGAGCCTAATTCATCTAAATCATAGCTCGATAAACAAGCTTAGTTTAATATAGCCTTGGCTTGAGCTAGCTTGATCCAAGGAAAGCATTTATTTTTTAAATTATTTTATCATTGAGTGAACTTAATAGTTTCTAAGCTGAGAATAATCTTTTAGCATAAATAATGTCAAAACTTACGTAACAAAATCGAACTCATAAATTTTGCTGAGAGAATTTCAAGAAAAAAAGGATAAAAAATCATCGAGTCATCTGAATGCTAAAAAATAGTGCATAATGGATGTAAAATGTGAATAGGATTGATTACTCATATTTGTTCATGTATGTAACTCAGAATGTATATGATAGATTCCAATCAATGATCTTGATCAACAAGATCATGTGGTCAAAGTGGCACTCTCCAAAATGAAGTGTTACCCTGTAAAGCTGTATCTAACACTAGCCAGTGGGAAAATGGGTACCCTCCCTTGTGGAGATCATAACATGCAGACTCAGCCTAGAAAAACATTTTTAACCACCCTTTGTAAGCTCCTTCAAAGAGGCTTCCAAGACCAGCTTACGCTCTTAGGATCACTTACCCAACAAAACCAGTTCTTCTACAATAGCTTTTTGATATGAAGGTCGTCGCCTACCACAAATATCCCCAATCAAACTATAAGAAGCACACACCTTAGAAGCCTATGAATACAACTTCATTGATTCGACTTGTCCTTGATTCACAACCATTTTCATCCAAGGGACTCACCTCTCTATCAAAGTGACTAGCCTCTTATCTAAGAGGAGGGGACCATGTTAGAAATAGGGGTCCATGAGTACATCATTTTGTTAGTCCGCATAACGTTTATCATGTTAGCTTGTAACAGACCAATCCAAGACTAGAGTTTTTGGGAAACTTTCATATTTTCTTCTTTCAATTAAACTTAAAACCAAGAATAAATAGCAAAGCTGCTAATAATTGCTAATGTACAAAAAACAACTCATTCATAAAGTTTCTTTCATTTCTCATCAAAATATATTTATAATAATTACACTATAGTACATAGTTACATACTGAAACACAAAATATAATAATTTAAATAACTAGCCATGACTGTACAAAGGCTTAAAAAAGAAATACATATATAGGCTCAGACTGATCATATCCTAACTCAGCTACTCAATTGGCTATTTCCCTTTCCTAGACCCTGAAAGCAAAATACATAACAAACTGTGAGCCAGCATAGCTCAAGAAGTCACACTTATCGATCTAAATTTTAAATTGTTTTATTTATTTTAAAAATAATTAATAAATATAATTATTATATTGAACCAGATTATCAGAATAGTGTTTGCAGTTATCATAAATATAAATAATAGTGTTGAGAAGTAAATAAACAAGCACTCTATATATCAGAATAGAAAGTAATAGATTTCTCTCAAAGCCTTATACATTCTATCAGAATAGATTTTAGAATTCTAACCCCTATGAATCTTGTGCTAGCATATCAGAAAATAATCCCTTATGACTTTTAATGTCCAATACCAGAACACAATGTGCATAAAACTCAAGAACAGAGTGTGCATATAGCACCAAAATATCTATTTGGCATCAGAATATGCATTTGACAATATAATATAACTTCCTCTACACATATCAAATCTCCTCAAAATCACATATTTAAATCATATAAGCATATAATTCATTGCAATGCAGTAAAAAAATTTAAATAAACTTATTTTAGAATTAAGCATAATGTTTTAACAGCAGGCAATGAAATATACTATTGTGTAGAAATTCATTGTTTCAAAATATAATCAAATTACCAAAGATTATTCAGAGTATTATTTTGAAGATTTAATTGTACTATAGCATTATTTTTCAGACAATTAAAAAAGAGCACTTCTCAAAACCCCTAGTTTAAAATTTCCAGAAAATACTTAAATGTCTAGAATTAGTATCTCTATAAAATGCAAAAAGTTACGCTGTGAATATTTTATAGGTGTAAAGTTATTCTTATTTTTAGACTAAAGATTTTAATTTAAATTAGAAAATTCAAAATTTTTTATATTTTTTTAAGACGAAGATAGGTAAAATGCAACATATCTTGAACCATACAATTTTCAGAACTGAGTCGTTAGCTGAAAACGAATCGAAATCACCCAAAATTAGCTTTCTCTCTCTAGAAATCCTCCCCTCTCTCTCTCTCTCCCGCCCCAATTGACAGCTTTTAAGGAATCGAAATGAATTCATTTAGTGGAAAATATATTTTATATTTTAAAATTTGGTCGAGCGCTACAACGCCCAAGCTTATGCACCGCAATGCCACCCCCAGTGCCATCGCGCTTACTTAATTTTACAAAAATCTAGAGAACTCGGCGTCGCGGCGCCGCCATCCCCAACGTCGTGGCGCCCTAGGGGGAAAATTTTCATATTTTTAGAACATACAAACAAACTCTCAAGATTCACTTCAGAACACATGCAAGCTTTCACATACATACAAAATATTCTCATACACATGCAGATGCTAAATGAAAAAATTTAATGGATTACCTTGAATCACATCAGATCAGAATAGGTCAAAACAATGAATTGATATGTATGTGCTATAAGGCATTAAGGCTAGCTTCCTAGCATAATACCCAACATTTCCCTTGCCAAGTCCTTTAATATCCTAATCAATCAGCCAGCTCAAATGAAAATCATTCATCCATCAGTGTCTTACTTTTTTTTTCCAATGTCTAGATGCCTTTTAACAAGTACCTCTAACATTTTTCATAAGCCCCATAGCTAACCATTTCTCAAACCAATTGACTATAGGCCACTTGATCTAAGATATTTTGATTGGGTGTTTGGCATCATGTCACCTATTGAAGGTCTGGTCAACAATGAGAAATAACATTCAAGTTTAACTTAATTAATGACACCTCCATATTGAGAAATTTTTGCCCCAACGTATCAACTATCTTCATGTGAGGTGTTTGTTTTAGCATTTTCTTTCTTGAAGCTCTCTTCTTTGAACCATTTAATATCATCTCATACAATCCTCTTGAAGAATATGTATAATATAGAACTATAATAAACATTGAGAGCTTGAGCCTATTATGAAGCTCAAAGAATGTAAATCAACACACCCAATAAAGCCAACACTAATGGCTTCCTGTTTGAATGGTGTTGGATACATTTAATGTGTTATATAAATTCACAATTATTCTCTTCCTAAGCAAAATGATAAGCTAATTATTACTTCTATTTTATTGCTCCCACCACTTTAGAAATCCTCCAATTTCTAGGGTTAAAGTAGGAAAACAAAAAAGAAAGGAAGATAAAATAAATATTATATTGCTGAAATCTATTAGGAGCTTCCATTATATTGACATTTCTAGATCATATACCCTAGACCAAAGAAAAGAAAGCACACTAAATCTTGGTGGTAGATTGAGAGTTATTACGAGGTGTGTTTCTTGGAGATCTCTATCCTAGACATTTCTACTCATTGATGTAAAAGACAATCCACTTCAAT
This sequence comes from Dendrobium chrysotoxum, assembly GCA_019925795.1. Lineage (NCBI taxonomy): Eukaryota > Viridiplantae > Streptophyta > Magnoliopsida > Asparagales > Orchidaceae > Dendrobium > Dendrobium chrysotoxum. The sequence goes on from CM034303.1 coordinate 57,196,317, forward strand.
GTTAATTTTATTCATCGAGTAGAGACACAAATATTGTTGATAATGCCATTAGTGTCTATTGAATGGTGTATTTCTTGGATTATCCATTTTTAAAAGTTTATCTTAAACTCGTCTCAATGCAAACCTCTCTAGTACTCAAAATTAGTTGATCTTGGTAGATATAATAAATAATATGAGTATTCAACCTTCTTCTCATTCAGTAAGATACATGTAACTCCAATATAATTAATTATGAGAGTCTTTTCAATAGGTTTATGGGAGTTAATGTGATTTATGATAAGACCAATTTTAAACACCTCATTATCTCTGAAATCTATAGGAACATTTGATAACTTTTAATCAGATGACCCAATAATTCAATCAACGTTGTCCTAGATGGTTTAATTCATCATACCATAATGGAACCAAGCTATCCCTAGCCCATGAATAGGTTCAACCCACTCAATTGGACCATATCTCTCAAAAAAGACTACATCACTTGAGGAAATTTAACTTATTTGAAATCCAATGAACTATCCACTCACATTAATTAGACCTATTGATTCATGATAAATCATCCTTGAGATTTTCTTGAGTGATCTATGCACAACTCTTAAGACACTTTGATTTGATCCTTCTTAATCTTGTCATATATCATTCTTAATATTGTTATTTTGATTAAAATTATCTTAGATATCAATGATAGCTTTACATCATAGCTTTGTGATCTATCATTCATTGCCCTAATTTTGGTTTTTTTTTTTATAGAAGTTACATTTTAAATGATAGGTATGCTTTGGAGGTTGATCGTCCTGTTGCTAAAGATTCCTCGCATGGAAGGGGTAAACGTGGTAGGAAGAAATCCAAATGGTAGTTTTTTTCTCTCTACTTCTATGGATTGCATTTTTTTGGGTTGGTTGCCGATGGTTTTTAGTTGGGGTTGTTGGTTTGGCTGAGGTTTTGGTTACTGTTGGGTCTCTTGCTTTCCTGGTGGTTGTTTCTGTTTTGGGTGTTAGTTGTTTGGTATGTATCTTGGACAATGATGAGGTTGCATTTGGCTTCCCCCTGTTGGCTGCGGCTCGCTGGCAACCTTGGTGGTTCCTTTTGGGTGGACGACATTGCCTTGTGGATTGTTGTATTGTTTCTTTTGTGTGGATGCTAGGTGGTCTTCTGTGGCTATTACCTCCATTGGATGGCCATTGCCTAGTTGCTAGGGGGTTGCTGTTTGTAGCTAGTTCCTGAGTCCGTCTAGCTGGTTTGCCCTTTCTTTGGTCTAGATCTTTCTCTGCCTTGTGTTGGTCTATTGTTGTGCTTTCCCCTTTTTTATTGAAAATTTTACATTTTAAGTTATCATGTATAACAATACTCTCATTGCACAACTCTCAAGACATGCACTTTTTTTATTCTTACCATAATCCATCCTTAACATTATAAATTAAATTGTCATTTATAGTTATATTCTTCTAGCTAGATAATTAATATATAATTTAAAATAATTAAATCGATCATATCTAATTATTTAGGTATTTTGTTATTTAAGGCTTATTTTTGAGATATTTTATATGGTTTAATATTTTATTTATTCCAATAATTAGAATCTTCGTTCATATGTAAAATATCATCATCCCGAAGTGGAAGTACGTACATGCAAGTTTATTCGGTTGTTAATCAAATTTTGAAAGCCAACAATCAAATCTTTGCGATTGTACTCACAAATATTGAAATAATTTTATACTCGAATCCCAACTGTGAGAACATGCATGCATGATGCAGCAATGGCTCTCCACATCGGTCATCCATCATGATATTATCATTAATTAAGAAATGTTACTAAATCAATAAACTAATCAACATTAGTATCTTTGCATGTGATATAAAGCATGCATGCAGAAAGGGATGTGCATGATGAGTTTTTTTATTTATTGAATTTACTTTTGTGACAAATATATATAATACATAATTAATTTATACAATTATTGTCCAATACGGATCTTAAAATAAATTCACAGAAATTTTATCTTTCAAGAAATATTATTTATTGAGATGGAAAATTTGAGTAAGAACTAAAATTAATCATAATAAAATTTTGTATTATTACATTACTTTGAAATAAAAATAAAAATTAACCTATTATATATATATATATATATATATATATATATATATATATATATATATATATATTATTTAAAATGAATTAATTAATGAATTAAAAAAATCCTAATTAAATTTAAATTTAAATAAAAAAATTTTCCTCTACAGCCAGTTTAGTCTGTAGGGTTCTTAGCAGGTAACCGCCCCAGTAAACGAAAGAATACTATGACTTCTATTTTGTTCTCTTCTCATCACTTGAATGGAAAATATATGTTTTTATAATGCCTATGCGACAAATATTGAATTGTTTATTATAATTGTTAACGTATTATTTTAATAAATTTCTGATTTGTTTGCAACGAAAAAGAAAATCAAATGTCCATTTCTTTATGAAAAATGTGAATGACAAAGCACTTATAATTAAAAGACGATTGAAGCTTAGTTTGTCGGGTTGACTGACTGTTCAACTTTAATATACTCCAGAAATAAAAAATCAATGGATCTAAGATACGGCGGGATTAATCCAATGATATGGGGTTAGCTACGAGCTTAATCTGCTCGAAATAAAATTTTAATATCCAATTACCGATAACCCTTTCAAAAAGCACATGCAGATTAAAAAAATAAAAAGAAAAAAGAAAATGGGAAGGCACTTCTCTCTCTAGTGGTTATGTAGCAGCCAAGGCATTTATTCTTCCGAGTAATCAGAAAGCGAAGCCGAAAGGCAAACATGTGCATTGGGGAATGTAGCTGCCCTTCCAAATTTTGAAATGGTTAAAATTAAATAATCACCTATTAAATAAGCTATTAGGCTATTAGCTAAGCTTTGAGGCTTTTAAGACACTGGAGGTCCAATCAGATAAGCGTCATTTATTTATCTTATTTCTTTATCTAAGGATCTTAGTGAATGGATGGTGATTTCGAGTTATTTGCGATTTTCTTTTCTTGGTTTTGGTGATTAATTTCCCTTCAATTTAATTAAAACTAGTTTGAAAATTATTATTATTATTACTTTTTCTTTTGTTTTGATAAAATTTCAGATAATTTTTTTTAATTTGAATAGTTATTAAAATTTTATTAGAATTTTATCATGCATACTCCATCTAATTTTATCGTATTACATATTGAATCTTAATAATTTTTTATAATCAAATGCATCTTAACTATTTAATAGTGAATATTTTTTATTTGAGTATCATGCGCACCAATATTATCATACTACTCAATCATATCATTAAAAATGATTGAACGAACCATCATCATCTTCTTGACCAAGATTATAACGATCTTATAGTCATTAATCGTTACTTTATTTCTCATTTTGAAAAGACAATTAATTAATTATATAGCATTATCTTAGGAGATTATGATGTAGCTCCACTTCTTTTTTATTTGTCAAAGGACCTCAATTATCTTGATAAATAAAATATTGGTCTATCACATAATTCAAAATCAAGTGATTCAATATAGGTTTGGAGGCATGTTTATAATTCATTCAAATCATTTGAAAATAATCGATTAAATCAAAGACCTAATCTTAATGGTTTTAATGAGAGGTATATTTAGAGCTTCTAATAAAACTCAAATCTCATAGCATGATTTTTTTTTATTTTTAAAATTGAAGTTTGAAATTGGAACAGTTATGTTCATTTAGTACAATTAGATCAGTATCATATGAGATTTTATCTTTGCTGGATTTCTTTAATTTATAACATTACATGGTATTAAAATTTAAAATTTGTTGCACAACTCCTATAAACAATTTAAAAAGAAAATTTCAAACAAAATTATCATGCAAATAAAATTTACTAAAATATTAATAGAAATTGTTGAAATGTTGACAAAAATAGTCTAACAAGATCATGCTAATAAAATTGACAGCGTGCATGTTAAACCCTAAATTATCATATCAATCATCATATTATTAAATTTTAAATAAATTTCTATGGATAAAACTTTGAAAAAAAAAATGCCACCTACTAAAAGAAGAGAGCCTTGTTCCCAAGAAAATCATCTTCAAACAGCTGCTGCAGGACTAGTAAAAAAAATGTCACTCTCAGGTCACGTGACATGTATTTTCCGGGGTGTGGGGATGCTACAATTATAAACTTTTGTTTTCTTATTTTCCATGATAAAAGCTTTAAAAGAAATGAAAAAAAAAAAAGTGGTCTCCACTCTCCACATATGCATGTGCGAAGTGGTCCACGATAGACCTCGGGCCATCCGACAGCCTTCATCCCGCCGTCCATCTGTCTCATTTGATTTGATCTTGGCCGCATGTTCCATTGATGGACCACAACAGGGGCTGGTACATTTGCTCCAAGGTCCCCCAACCAACATGCCTTTCGCTCTCTAGACCCAACAGGCCAACATATTATTTTTTTAATAAATTTTAATAGTGAATTTGATGTTAAATATTTATAATTTATTTGTTCCATTATTCATATAGATCGACTGTTGGATTCATCATTATTACAAAGAAGACCAAAAAAAACCCCTAAATTGAAGGATAATTATTGAATTTATATGAAAAATCAAAATTATTTTTCATTATAAATATATTAGTTTTTCATTTGTTATATGTAGATAGCCTTTTTAGTTGTTTCTCATACTATATATATATATATATATATATATATATATATATATATATATATATATATATATATATATATATATATATATATATATATAATAATTAATAATTTTAATTATGTTTGAAAATAGTAAATGGGCATTTAACTATAATGAAAATGTTTCATGAATTAAAAATTATATTTAAGAAAAGCTACGATCAAAAGCATTTGGGCACCACAAGCAAATTGGGAAAGCTTGATTGGCAAGATAATATATCTCCATCGCTATCATCCTGATTCACGACTTCCTACCCTCCGACCAAAGAAAAGAAAGGGAATTTTAGTAAATATTTGATAGGAATCACGCTGTTATTATTTTTATTTTTTGAAAAATTTTGATTGATTGCATGACAGTTTAATTCCCTGAATTATCTTGGATAAATTTATTTAAATTTTGCTTTTTTAAAAACAGTGACGATGAAACTCAAGATATAAACTTATTTATTTAAAATTGATGCCTATCAACTTAAGATTCATATATATTTCAATTTTAGAAGTGATGATTAACTAACTCAAACTTCACTTGTATAAAAAATGGTTGTAAAATGATTATATAAAAATTAACTTTTTTTAAAAAAAATTGTTATAGAAAATAACTTTTAAATATAAAAAATTATTAAAAATAATAAAAAATAGTGACCAAATAAAAATTGTGGATACAATCTCAAAATCAAAGCAGTAAGAAATCTGTCCCAAACAAAGCCTTAGTTATCAATATCTACCATCTCATGTTTTTTGGAATTTTTGAGCGAATTAAATACAAACTTACATACATATCACATATACAAGTTTCAAATTCAAGACTTCTAGAATGCTAGTTAAAATTCTCGACTAACAAATCAAATTGGGCTGCATATCAATATTCTTTCAATTATAAAAGGAAAAAAAAGATTTATTATTAAAAGTAAATATAAAGAAAAAAATGATATGAGAGAAAGAGATAATAAAAAAAGAATAAAAAACAAAGCGCACACGAAAGAAGAGAATATAGAAAGAAAGGCATTAATAATGTATCTTTACAACAATTGGCTACATTCTCTCTTAATTGTATATTTGTCTCTATTTATGTAAATATAATCTCATCATATATTTTTAAAAATTTTGAAAAATATAGGATCCCTATATAAAAATCCGATCAAAATATATAAATAACTAGTGTTAATTTAGAGAATTATACCACCTCAATCATCGAAATTTTGATTTAAAAAAGGTAAAAGAAATTGGTTAAAAACGTGGGTGGTCCTGCCGCTGAATTAGATGGATAGGTTAATGTGGTCAAAGTCAAACCAAAATATTCCAAGTTAGATCAACTAATGATGAATATCTCGTGAACACAGCAGCTACTGCTGAATACTGAATACTGCAGGAATAGTGCAGGAATAGTGCAGGAATACCGAATACCGATGCAGCTCCCCCGACCCAATAGGCCAATACCCATCCTTTTCGACATCATTAATGACTAAATCCATTTCACGAAAAAACATTTCAATAATATCTCCCACGCACGATAATCTTTTGAAATGCACAAATGCTTTTAAATCCTAAACTAATTATAATTAATAAAGGCTAAAAAAGTGGTCATTTATTTTCTTTCTTCGAGTTCGTGGGTTTATCACTGCCTTATAATAATAATAATTAAAATGGGAAAAATAAGAGTCAATGCTTCATACTCAAATGAACGTGCAGTTTATAGAAAAAATTATATTGCATTTTTCAGTCAAATCAAATGTAAGTTGTACGAAAGTATGATTAAAATTGAAGCATCGCATGCAACTCACATGCCCGCTTCATATTATCAAATGTTTCAAGACGCTTCCAGCTGAGTTGTTTAGGCTTTTAATAAGGGTCACCGTAAATTAATTTATTAAAAAGTTATAAAATAATATTTAAAATTAATAATATAATTAAAATGATTTAACATATAAAGCAAATTAAATGAATAATATTGATGACAAATCAATTTGATGATCATATTACACAATAATGATGAGCATATTAAGTACGTGACGGCTCTTCAAATAATTTTCTTTATAGAAATAATAATAAAACAAATTAAACAATTAAAATTTAGCTCAAATAAAAAAAAAGTATGTACACACATATATATTTTTTAAATTCTAAAATATATTTGAAATAAATCAAATCAATTTTAATTATGTGTCCATAGATCATTCGTAATATTGGCAAAAGCTACTCAATCAATTTGAGGGAAATCTAACTATAAATCGTACACCAAGATAAATTAACCTCAGAGCTACACTTGAGTTTTTTTTTTTTTTTAATTTCTATGAAATGAAATCGACCAACATCTCAATGATCATCATGAAATGAATATCTTTGAAGAAATACTTAGTAAATCATTAAACAATGCTACATATATAATATTTATTATTATCAACTTAATATTGAGTCATAAATAATTCATATTGTCTTGTGTGATTTATAATTTCTCATGTTTGGTGGTGACAAATTGATGTTTGTGAATAATAAAAATAACAAACAACTAAAATAATCACAGGCATGTAAACTAGGCTTAAAAAAACATCATTATATAAAGACCCTCATATATTAATATTGTTGCGTCCTGGAGTATTCGCGGCGGTAGAGAAATATAAAGCTTAGCATCTTAGTATTGTACGAAAATCCAGCACACAATCAGATGAAAGAGAGAGGGTGTAATATTCATATGAGACACCAGAGTTTTTACGTGGAAACCCCTGAAAGGGCGAAAAACCACGGGACCTGGCCCAGTTTGAATGAATCCACTAGTATTTGCAGTTGTTTATAAACGAGGTCCTCCGTTTTGGGGAAGGACTTGGCTTGATATAGCCAATATACATCATATAGAGTGCATTTCATGGTGAGAATTAATATATACACATTTGCTAGGTCGGCTGACCATAGTTGGCAGACGACGGAGGTCAGAAGGACCGTACTTGGAGGGAGACAGGGGTCAGAAAGACCGTTGTTTGCTGATGGAAGTCGGAAAGACCGTAGTTGACAGACGTTGTAGGTCAGGGAGACCGTAGTCTGAGGATAGAGGTCGGGAGGATCTTTGTTGGTCAGGCGATGGAGGTCGGAAGGACCATAGTTGACTGATGTTGCTGGTCATAAAGATCGTAATCAGATTACAGAGGTCGGAAGGACCTTATTTGGTGGGGTGACGGAGGTCAGAAGAACCGTAGTAGGCTGGCATTGGAGGTCAGAATGACCTTAATATGATGTCAGAGGTCAGGAGGACCTGAATTGGTAGGGCGACGGAGGTTGGAAGGACCGTGGTCGGCTGGCGTTGGAGGTCAGAAGGACCTTAATATGATGTCAGAGGTCAGGAGGACCTGAATTGGTAGGGCGACGGAGGTCGGAAGGACCGTGGTCGGCTGGCGTTGGAGGTCAGAAGGACCTTAATCTGATGTCAGAGGTCAGGAGGACCTGAATTGGTAGGGCGACGGAGGTTGGAAGGACCGCGGTCGGCTGGCGTTGGAGGTCAGAAGGACCTTAATCTGATGTCAGAGGTCAGGAGGACCTGAATTGGTAGGGCAACGGAGGTCGGAAGGACCGTGGTCGGCTGGCGTTGAAGGTCAGAAGGACCTTAATCTGATGTCAGAGGTCAGGAGGACCTTAGTTGGTGTTCCGATATAACTTTGAACATCAGGTGATGCTTCGGCGGAAGTTCGGACCTCAGGCGGAGGTCCGGCAGAACTCAGGACGTCAGGTGGTGGTCCGGAGAAGAGCAGGGCCTCAGGCGGTGGTCCGGCGAAGAGCAGGGCCTCAGGTGGTGGTCCGGCGAAAAGCAGGGCCTCAGGTGGTGGTTCAGCGAAGTGCAGAGCCTCAGGTGGTGGTCCGGCAAAGAGCAGGGCCTCAGGTGGTGGTTCGGCGAAGTGCAGGGCCTCAGGTGGTGGTCCGGAGAAGAGCAGGGCCTCAGGTGGTGGTTCGGCGGAACTCCGGCGTCAGGCGGTGGTCCGGCGAAATTCCGGCGATGGTCGAGGAGGAGCGAGGGGGCAAGAGCTCTCTCTTTTTCTCCTTAGGATTAGGTGTCTTTTTCAAGAGGAGAGGGGGCTCTATTTATAGATTTTCGTGAGTGGCATGGCCCGTAAATAGGTGGAAGATCAGGGGTAGTTAGGGAGTGGTTTGAATGGACGGCCGATATTGAACCCCTTGATCATGAACCGTTTGATGGATATTTGAAGGACTTAGAAATGTCGGATTATGGCAATCTTGGGCTCGTTGGATTCATCTCGTCGAGACGCTCGATTCGACTATAAGCATGTCACATTTGGAGACCGTTTGGTAATCCAAATTATGGTTTGAACTTTCCAACAACGCTTCAGACCCTTGATTTAGACCCATTTGGGCTCGGATTGGGTTGAATTTGGTGTCGTTGGGTTCGTATTTCCGAGACGCTCAATTCGACTATATGTTTGCTGAAATCAGGGTTCGAATGGTCTCAAATTTAATTTCAGAATCTTCCAACTTGATTTTGCCTCAAGATTCGTGCCCGATCAAGATAATTTTTTGATGACGTATCAAATATATATGTTGGGTGATCTTGCATATATGGTGATATCATAAGCCCCATTCTCCACATCAATCTACTCTATCTTATATTGTATAGAAATCTAAATATTTTGACTTCAAAGTTTACTTAGGTGGAGTATAGGCATTCCTCCATCAAAAGGATATAAGATTAATCATTGAGTTTTCATTTTCTAATAATTTGAGTGTTCGTTGAATTATAGGCATCTTTTTGTTTGAATGAATAATAATCCTACGTAAACATTAATTTTTAGATTAAAAAAATTATTAAAAAATAGCAAAAAATCATCGCTTATTGATTTTCCAACGAAATTTTCGCATAATACTTTATATTAGTAAATCCCTCATCATAAATGCTTTTCGAAGCACAAAAAACTCAATAGAAAGATTTATATCCATTGTTTTTGTAGAAATTTTCCAACCAAAAATTCATCAGAAAATTGTGCTGATTTAAAAAATATTAGCAACTAATTGTTGTGCAAAAAACTAATTATTAAAAATTATCAATTACCTTTAAGTACGAAAACAAAATAGAAGATGAGAATATGAGATCCCCTACTCCCTTCAATAAAAGCAACCCACAATTCCTGCAAGATTAAATAACAATATTTAAATATGAATCCTTTAAAGCTATAAGAATTGGGGAACATAAAATTCTTAAAAAAATTATCGACAAAAAGTTAAATTTAGAAATAAACTTACATCTAGATATTCTTATAAGAGCTTTAATTTTTCGCAATTTTCAGACCTTCAAAATACATAGTAAAGTGCTTTAGAAAAATAGATCTAATAAAAATCCAGCTACTCATTATAAGTAAGAAAAAAATCAAATTAAATTTTAAGAAGAAAGAAATAAAGAAATACAAGGAGAGGCAAGGGGTTGGACAATATAAACCTTTTCAATGTTGGAGGACTTACTCAACCTTTCAATCTATGGTCGAGATGTAGCAGAAAAAGCATTCTGTCAGCTTTTAGGTGGTTTTTAAATTTGGTTGTGACGGCAGTCGGAGCGGCGGCTTCCGTAGAATAGCCGCCAGAGATTTCCGACGGCATTATTGGTAGTTAGACCGCCGGTATGTTGCAGCGGTGTGACTCAGGAAATTTTTGGCTGATGGGCCGCCGAAACACTACTAGACATTCTGCCGGATAAGGTGTGAAACTTAAGTAGAACCGGCGCATTTTCGGGGCTCTGGAATACTGGTGGTCAATCCACAGGCTTAACTGCCGAAATTTTCGATGGTCCCAAAGCCACAAAAAATGTTGCTAGTATTGATGATTTTCCAATAGTACTATTGAGCTTGCCTAGAGACAACTCATCATGGCTCAACAACTCCTGCTCTCCCTCAGCCAACCAGGAGATAACATATGTCTTAGGTGTACTACATAACATTATACCTTTCTTACCTTTTTGGATGTAGCCTATCCCTCAACCCTTAGACCCATATACATAAGAGGTGAAAAGGAGAATTGTAATAGCTCGTACTTTGACCTAGTCAAATAATTTTTTTTAGGAGTCATTATAAGTCCAAATCATAAATCATCTTCACCATAACATAGATATTATAATGATTCAATTTCACTAATTTTTTATAATTTTTAGGCATTGGTGTAAATATTCAAGAAATTGATATCTATAGGTATAAGTGACGGTTTTGGGATCGTTAGATGTTTGTTATGTAAATTGATTTTAACAAAATTTTTTAAATAAATTGTGTTATTTTATGAATATTTTTTTTATAATTTTGAAGTTCTAAAAGGATTTATATGAATTTTATGCTAAAAATTAATTAAATTATATCCTTCAATTAATATTATATTATTATTTTATCATAAAATCTAAAAGCACTTACTGTTTATTTCTTAAGTCATTTACCCCTTTCTACATTTGGCTTAATAGAGAAAAATTAGAGGAAATTAGAGAGAAAATAAAGGAGAGAGAAAAGATAATTTAGGATTTAGAGGTCACAGAGTAATTTTTGTTAGTCAACCCTGTTGGGAGATTTACTTGTCACATTATAATAAATCATTATCCTATTTTTGATCTCAATAATTTGGTATTTTGAAAATTTTATTGATCAAATTTATATTTTTATTACTAAAAAATAAGGATAATTTTGTATTTGCAAAAATTTGACTGCGTAATTTTTTATATATTATAGAGATTGTGATTATGAACCTTTTGAGTATTTATTCAAGATTTTTTGCCAGGTGATTTGAAAAAATAGTTATTTTTTGCTAATTTAAAATTTTATGTTAACATCTAAAATTAGTGATTTAATTCAATTAGAGCTTCAAAATATTATTATATACAATCTCTAATAATTTTGTTATGTTTTGAAACTATAGATTTTTGCTCAGTAGTATTTTTGTTGCCTGCCATTAGAACATTTTGACACTTTCTGAATTAAGCCTAATTATGCTTTATTTACTAGTGTAATGTATTTGAAATGAATATGAGTATGTGATTAAGTAATAGTTATTAATGTTATAGTACGATGATAATAATGTGTGTTGGAAAAAAAAGTAAAGATTGGTTAGTTTGATTTCACTAACATTGGTTGGAGACTGACCGACCTATACAAGATGATGGACTAACGAGCTTTCATTTAAATACCGTAACTTGGTGCTATGCTCTACTGATTTTGTGTGATACTAATTAGGAGTTAAAAAGAGATGATTCCTACGCTAACTGGCAAAGAGTGGCGACTTTATTTATTGAGCCAACATTTTATTGATACTGATATGATACTGAAAATTAAAACATCAATTAAGATAGGACTTCTTACTCGTTTAGTGTGACTACTGAAATGAGGCATTATTCTTATTACTGTACTGATTTATTATTAGTGCACGAATTTACTATTACTGTTTTATTTTACTGCTTCTATTACTATACTTTTATTATTATCAATATAGACATTAATATTATTTGATACTATTAATTCACTGTACTAATACTAAGTATGTGACATACTAAGCATGTAATACACTTATTTGATATTGATATAAAATACTTGGATATCATGTGTATACTCCTAAATGATTTTATTATATTGATATGATTTCAATAGTCTTTACCTATGCTTTTGTTTTACCGCTTTATATAATTTCTCTACTGATTGATATCACTAATATGATGATTGCTTTAATGATTTGACACCCATAATAATTTATTGATTTCTCTATTATAGTATTTACTAGCTTTCATACTGCATCATTTTATTTGTTACAGACTTTACTACTACTACATGTGTATTTTATTATTTCTAAATTATTTTGTGATTATATTAATGCTATTTTTATGATTTGACTGCTAATATACATATTGGTCATTTGCAGTACTTTGAATTCAGTTATAGGATTTGATTACTTGATGGGCTCTTGAGCTCATTATATGTGGTTAAATAATTTCAGATTAGGGCAAAGAATTAGATGTATGAGATTGATCCGATCAGGATTCTCCAAGATTACTGTTAGCTTATTTCTTTCGATCTTTTAGTTATTCTTTTGTACTCATGAAAAAGTAGTTATGATATGATTGTATAGATCCTGAGTATTATATATAATATTTTGGTCAATGAATATAGATGCATATGAATATTTTGATTAATAGAATTTTTTTCTACTGATAAGATAAAAGAGAAATAGATAGCCTGGTGTTGATTTTAAAAGAAAAAGGAATAATTATTTCTAATTAGATTCTAGGGCATCACAGAATTTTAGATTTTTTATCTCCTAGTTAGACTTTTTGCTTGGTTGATTCTAATGTATTTTGTGCTAGCTTGATATTTATAGTTTTCTTCTTGAATATTCAATAGATTCTCCCATACTCTCTAGCTCTACTCTCCACCCTCTATTCTCAAGCTTAGGCTCCAATTTGCTAGCTCACTAAGTAGGCCTACTAATAAAGTTGGGTATGTAATATTATCCACTATAATAGTGTTCTGAACTGATTTGGTAAGTCTTAAATGTTTGCATTCCTACACTTTTTATTTTTGTGAATGTCTTTGTATGTTATAAGTGCATCAATTCTATCTTGGAGAATGTCTCGAGGGCTATGTGTGTCAAAAGTTATATGTTTTAATTTTTTCTTTGGGAGTATTGTGGCACCATGTTGGGGAGTACTGCAGCAGCTCAGCTCTGTGTATTTTCTATTTTGAAAAATTAGAAAAATGAGAATTTTGAAGCAGCACAACGATGCTAGGGGTGGCATTTATGGCGTCGTACTCTCAATATTTTTGGGGAATTTAAGGAAGGATTGCAACGCTGGGTGTCTGAGCGCTACGATACTATGAAATAAATTTTATATAAATATAAAAATTCACTTTTCATATTTTTTCAAAAATATTTCTCCCTATAGTAGCCATCCACAGAGAGAGAGAGAGAGAGAGAGAGAGAGAGAGAGAGAGAGAGAGAGAGAGAGAGATTTTAATGAGAGAAAGTCCATTTCAGATAGTTTCGGGTTATTTTTTTCCATCAAGACAATTGGAGAAATTATTCAAATTAAGGTATATTATGCTTACCGTATCTCAATTCTTAATAGTTCAGAGCTTTTGGGATTATCCATCTAAATTCTAATATTTCAACATAAAAATAGATAGATTTTGCCATCAAGCGAGCTTATGCCATATAACTTTTGATATATTATAGTTTATAATATTTCACACATTTTGGTATATTATTTATAAATGTTCACCATATAGTTTTGATCTAATATTAATTTAAGTTTTTTGAAAAATATTTTAACACTCATAAATAGTGTCGTAGCATAATAGAAGCTTTAACACATAATTGTGAGCAATGTGTGGTAATTTGGTTACAATCTGAAAATGTTAAAATTTATGTGCGGAATTATTCCAAATTTCTATTTGTTTTGCTAGCAGTAGGGCATTCTTTGAAACTCTATGATAAGTCTGTATCTTAAAATGTAATTGTTTCTATGTTTACATATATGAATGTGTGAATTACAGAAGTTCTAATGATTGACTGAGCGTTATATTATGATGTGTTGGGAGTTATAAGAGTCTATAATTCTGAATCTAATGTTTGAATGAATTATAAGAGTAAAAAATTATGAATATATGTGATACCAAGCATTAGGAGTTATTAAGGCATGTTATCTGATATGCTAACATAAGGAGTCATAAGGGCCTAAATTCTGGTATATGTTAGGAGGTATAAGGGCTTGAGGGGAATGAAAGTGATATGTTCTAAATAGCTGATGTTATGTGTTTAATTTTTATTATATGTGATATGGTGTACCATATTTATTATTTTTAGTTCTGTTATATGTTTCATGCTTTGAATTGTTAAGTCTGTTCTAACATGTTGTAGATTATGGCATTATTTTGAGTAATCTATTTTTATTATGTTCTGTTGAAGGTTTTGTATGAATAGTTTGCTTTACCTTCTTGTTCTGCTATGTGTAAATTCTATTATTTTATTTATCAAAGGTTCGATGTAGCCTTCGGAGCCATGATTTGCTCATACTAAATATTATGCACCTATTTTAGGTCAAGGCAAGGGAAAAATGCAAGTTGAGTAGAAAGAGAGGTTGCAAGTTTTGATCTATTTTGTGGGTATGTTTTGTAAGAGATTTTTTGGCGGTCAGTCATGGTTTTTCTATGATGCATTGTATTCTTCAATGTCATGTACTATTTTTAAAATAAACATTTTGGTGGACTCATTTCTAAGATAAATAAAAAGGATATTTGATGGTGTGTATTTTTTATATTTATCTGAAGCAAATTAGTGGCTCCATAGTCTATAAATAATTAAAAATTCTAAAATTCTCTCCAAATAGGTATTGGGAAATTTATCATGTTAAAATTTGACATGATATGACCTGTTTTGTATGTTAGTTATGTCTGATTGGGTTGTGATAGGGTATCACACATGGACATATTTGGATCCAACAATTAGCCTTCTCACTTTTGTTAATGAAGACACATAAACCCCTCTATGTTTTGATTTTTGGGATGAGTACCTTCATGGTATTGTTAGTTCTACCTTTGAGTAGGGCCCTCTCAGGGAGCTCGAGGCTTATCTATTATATGAGTTAAGAGAACTTATATTTTAATAAAAAGTATAACTCTTATTTCCTTGCACAACTCTTTGAACTGTGATTTGATAGTCTTCTCAAATAATATAGTGATATTGAATATTCTAGAGTATTAAAAATATCATTATTTTGTTATACTTGATCTTCTAAAGTTTTTTTTTTGTATGACTTATATTCATTTTCTTGGCTCATAAAACTATTACAGAAAGACGATGCCTTCTAATGCAATATCTACATTTCTTAACTATTCTAGTATGACTAAGTGTTTCCCTATCAAAATAACTTATAGCCTCCTAAACTTGCTATGAAACTAAACAAATACACCCTCCTAACCTCATAGAATCATTGATCTTTCATTTGAATGATATTATAATTTCTCGTCATTTATCATCCTTTTCAACTGAAGATATCATCCTCTAAGCTTTGCAATGAATGACATTTTATATCATTTATGGAATTAAAAACACAAATGAAAAGCTTATTGATTAAGTGTGATTTTAATTGTAACGCTTAGACTATCATTAATTATATAGGCTTGCACCATGAAAAATTTTTATTGTTAAATTAAAATATGTTTAGTTCTTTGTATCATAATGGGCAATAGCTTATTATTATTAGTTTTGTGTGGAATCTGACTATGTTGATCAATTGAGTTATACTATTACCTCAAACCTCAATTAAATTTATCGTGCTCGCTGGGGGGATGCAAGGAGCCCTCCCCCTGCTTGGGTTCGGGTGCTTTGCATCTAATTTTTTTTTAAATAACACCTCAATATTATGTATCCGAGAGCTCCGATGCTGTGCACCCGAGAACCCCCCCCCGACGCTATATTCCTGAGCGCCCTGGTGCTGCAAAAGTTTGATGAGAGAAATAATGGAGAGCAGAGGGCCTCAATGTTATAAATTCAACGTCGCAGCACTGTGTGATGCCGAAGCACTATGGGTTTGAGCACCGCAACATCATGATGACAGAGGCTTGAGCATCGCAATGCTCCAAATTGGCACCACAGTGCTTTGAGGTGGACTAAACAGTTTTCTTTCTCAATTTTCTTATGGGTGGCGTCCCTTGGGGTTATTAACTTGACTTTCTCTTATGTTTTGAGTGTGAGAATGATATAAGAGAGTAGAGAAGCAATGAGAGAGTAAGAGAGAAGAGAGACATGTATTTATTTCTCCCCATTTTTATAATGGATTTCTTGGTGTGTTGTGGCTCATAATTTTTCCCGATTTCGTATTTTTCCAGGTTAAATCTTAGTGTACTTTACTTTCAGCTGCTTTTCTATTTTTCTTGTTTATTTTATTGCGTGGTTTTATATCCATCCCCAACAACTAGCTAGTATCAGAGTGAGGTTATTTAGTTTGAGTGAGAGTAATGGCCAATGAAGCAAGGTACAAGATTGAGAATTTCAACAATTTGAACTCGCATTCTGGAGGATGTAAATTGTATTTGCTATATAGAAGAAGTTATATTTTTTGTTGGAAGGTATAACTAAGAAGCCAAACTCTATGACTATGGATGAGTGGGAGATTCTTGACCAGATTACACTAGGTTTGATATGTCTGTCCCTTTCCTCATCTATTATATTCAACATTGTAAATGAGAAGTCTACAATCGATCTTATGGTCGCACTAATATATGAGAAGCCATTAACCTCAAACAAAGTTTCTTGATGAAGAAGTTATACAACATAAAGATGTTGAACAATACTCCAATGGTAGAGTACCTAAATAATCCAAACATTGTGATTAGTTAGTTGTGTTCAATTGGCATCAGGTTTGATGATGAAGTGAGAGCATTGCTACTGTTATCTTCATTGCCAGAAAGATGGGGTGGAATTATTACTACTGTGAATAACTCTTCAGGAAGTTCAAAGCTAAATTATGAGGATATTGCGGGGTTAGTGCTTAATGAAGAGATTTGTAGGAGGGTGAGTGGTGAATTTTTAAATCGGGAAATCCTAGTTGAGGGAGATCTACTGTGAATTATTACTACTGTGAATTATTCTGAATGTTGAAGCAAGAGGAAGGATTTTAGAGAGAAATCCTAGTTGAGGGAGATCTAAAGCTAGTAGAGGAAAATCTAGTTCAAGGAGAGAGAAATTTATGTGCTAGAACTGTGAAAAGAAGGGTCACTTGAAGACAGACTGTATAGTTTCAAAGAAGGGCAGTGGTAGAGGTCAAGATAAAATTCACTCTGTAAATGTTTCTGCAGAAGAGTTTCAGTCATATTCTCTAATTTTATTTTTGGATAATTCTGAATCTTGAGTTATAAATTCAAGTGCTTCTTTTCATGTAAGTCCTCACAAGGAGGAATTTAAAAACTATACTCAAGGTGATTTGGATAAAGTGTATCTGGGAGATAAACGATCCTTAAAACATTATTGGATATAAAGATGTTGGTATCAAAAGGCCAGATGAGTCAACTTTGAGACTCAAGAATGTTAGGCACATTCTTTATTTAATGAGTAGTTTAGTTTCTGTTAGTTAACTTACAAACTCAGGCCATATGATATTATTCACTGATGATTCATAGAAGATGACAAAAGGGGCTGTGATTATAGCTCATGGTAGTATTGAAAGCACCCTATATGTTATCAACAAAAGATTAAATTTTATTAGAGTAGCTGATTCAGATACTGATAGAGGTGTTTGGCATCAAAGGCTTGGCCATATGAGCAAGAAATGTATGCATTCACTTCTTACTAGAGGAAAGCTTCTTGGTTTAAAATCTATAAATTTAATTTTTGTGAAGATTATGTATATGACAAGCAACATATGGTGAGTTTTCCAAATACTGGTTAAAAGATCAAGTTAAAGAAAAGTTGAAGTATGCATATTGATGTATGAGGACTTGCGCTAGTTACCTCTATAAAAGGATCTTCATATTTTGTTACTTTTATTGATGATCAAAGTAGAAATATATGAGTGTACTTCTTAAAATATAAGTCAGAAGTGTTTGATATTTTCAAGAAGTGGAAGTTCATGGTTGAGATTGAGATATATTTGAAGCTTAAGTGTCTTAGATCAGATTATAGTGGCGAGTATTGTAATAAGAATTTCAAAGAATATTGTACCTCAAACTCCTTCTATTAAAATAAAGAGATCCACCATAATCTCAACAAAATAAATATGGTTCACCACTATCTCCTTCCTTATATTATCTCTTGTTGACGGATAGTGGTGAACCACTGTGTTATGATGAGGCCATTCAAGTTGATGATTCAAAGAAGTGGGAGCAAGCCATGGATGATGAGAAACATTCATTTGAGTTGAATCAACTTAGGAATTAATAAAGCCACCAAGTTTCAAGAGAGCACTACAAAACAAGTGAGTTTACAGGTTGAAAGAAGAACCTGATGATAGCAAGCGCTACAAGGCCAGGTTTATAGTTAAAGATTTTTAGTAGAAAGGAGTGGACTTCACTTAAATTTTTTCTCTAATGGTGAAGATTACAATAATCAGAGTTATACTGAGCATGCTAGCACTGGGGGATTTACATCTAGAGTAGATGGATATAAAGAGAGCATTTCTTCATGGTGACCTTGATGAAGAGTTATGCATTGGGCAACCTCAGAGATATGTGGTTACAGGTAATGAAGATTTGATATGTAGGCTCAGGAGGAACCTAAATGGACTAAAGTAGGCACCAAGATAGTGGTATAAGATATTTGATAAATTTATGTCAAATAATGGGTCACAAAGTGTTAGGTAGGCCACTATTATTTTTTCAAAGAATTTAATAACTACTATATTATTCTGCTTTTGTATGTGGATAACATGCTGGTTGTAGGGTTAAATATGAAGAAGATAAGATATATGACGGAACAATTATCAAAGGAGTTTGAAATGAATGATCTAGGTCCAATAAAGAAAATTCTCTGTATGAGAATAAGTAGGGATAGAAGTGTAGGTATACTAAAGTTATCTCAGATTGAATATGTTGAAAATGTGCTTCAAAGATTCAACATGAGAGAGGTAAAGCCAGTTTGCACTCTATTGGGTAGTCATTTTCTACTATCTATGAAATAATCGCCTAAAAATGAAGCAGAGCAAGGACTGATGGGGAAGACTCCATATGCTTCAGCAGTTGAAAGTTTGATGTATACTATGATCTGCACGAGATCTGATATAGTATATGCGGTGGGAGTAGTCAGTAGATTTATGAGTAACCCATGCAAACTTTATTGGGAGGTGGTCAAGTGAATTCTTAGGTACTTGAGAGGATTAGTTGGTAAAGTTCTTTGCTTAGGGGATGCAGAGATTGATATATAGGGATATGTAGATTCTAATCTTACTGGAGATCTTAATGGTAGGAGGAGCACAAATAATTATATCTTCACTTTGGGAAAGACTTCAGTGAGTTGGGTTTTTAAGTTACAGAAGATTGTTGTGCTCTAAGCCACATAAGCTGAGTACATTACTATTACTGAGGCTTACAAGAAAATGATTTAGTTGTAAAGTTTATTAGCAGAACTTGACAAGGGGCAAAGGAATAAGAAGTTGCATAGTGACAGCATAAGTGTTATTAGTCTTGCCAAGAATGCTGCATTCCAAGCTAGAAAGAAGCACATCCAACTTCAGTATCATTTCATTCGGTTGATTCTAAAAGATGATCAATTATCTTTGGAGAAGATACGTACGACCAAGAATCCTACATATGCTAACGAAGATGGTGATAGTTGATAAACTGAAGCAATATGTAGCTTCAGTTGGTCTTTCTGGAGGATGAGAGCAGGGGTGAGCCATACTATAGGTATTATGATTGGTGAAATAGATTGAGAGAAGGATTGATTGCAATCAATTTTCAAGTGGGAGATTATTAGTTCTGTGTGGAATCAGAATGTGTTGATCAATCGGGTTATATTGTTGCCTCGGACTTTAGTTTAATTTGTCGTGCTCGCTAGGTGGGGGAGGTGCGGGAGGTCAAAATCATTTTTATTCTTTTATTCGGCGCAAATAAAGAATAGGAATCAAATTGAGAGAGATGTGATGAGAGAGAAAAAGGAACATAGGTTTTGGAGGTCGTAGAGCTATTTTCGTCAGTTGAATATGTTGAAAAATTTTCTTATCTCGCTATAAGAAACTATTTCCCTATTTTTTATTTCAATAATTTAGTATTTTTAGTATTTTTTTAATTAAAATTTTGTTTTCATTACCAAAAAATGAGAATAATTTTGTATTAATAAAATTTTTATAACATAACTTTTAGTATGTGATAGTTCTCATAAATATGAGTAATTTAATAGGAACATATTGCATTTTCACCAGTTAAATTAGAAGATATGATTTTTTGAAGTAAATACATAGCATACAAATTTGTTAGATTTTTCTGTATTTATAAATTTCTGCATTTCATACATGATATTGACTTACATTACATAGAAAAGATAGTATTTACATATAAGCAAGAGAATGCCGACTATTAACACTATAATGAATACGAGTTAATGTTGGTGGAAGTTTGGAAAAGGGTTTTTAAAAATTTAGTTTTCTTTGAAAATTTTAAATTTACTTTGGATTTTAATTTCTAAATCGAACAACCCATTAGAAAAAAAGTATAGCATCTCGAGGGGTGTAAATAAGATTTCAAAACAGGGTTCAGATTTAACTAGATTCAAGATAGAACTATACATGACCTCAGAGGGTCAAAGTGAAGTTCTATCTAATATCTGGCTACGATAATCGAGATGAATTATTATTAATTTGATATCCAAAATTTTATTAATAAATGATATATCTCCCTAAAGGAAGGAAATATCATTCATTAATAATCATTTGGATATGACGATCATGATCGTCGTCGATTCGATTTTTTTCCAAAGAACACTAATTTGAATTTTAGAAATCAATTTTGAAAAGGTGGATGTGGGATCTAAATCCCCTACGAGCGCAAGCCCTCGTAGTTAATTATATCATAGGAAATCAGAATTTTCTACGAAAACTCTCGATTAAAATAATGACAAATTTTGTTTAGAGATTTTCTAGAAGTGATATCAAAGGGGTAAGACTAAAATTTCAAGTGAGATTAGAATAAGATTAAGCACTTATTTTTGGAGTCAGGGAGAAGGGTAGGAGACACTTAAAGATTTTGAAATGATTTAGAAGTACTGTCCCAACCTAATATAAGTGTTGGGTTTTAATTTTTGGATTGAGGAAGACTTTAGTTTGAGTTGGTTGATTTATTAGAAATTTGGGATTATATTCTAGGAGATTAGAGTTTTATGATTCAAAATCTACCTCGGGTCCTTAATCTAAATTAGGCACCGAACGATGGTGGCCTGAACCTAACTAATGTAGTGTAGAACCTGGACTTACCTCAGCCTAGATTGGGGAGTCAGCTAAGCACCTAATTAATTTTAAATCCATGAGTCCAGTCATTTTATGAAAGAGTGGTAGGAACATTTTTATTGAAGTTATTGAGAATTGGGACCGACATCTAGAGCTGATCCTAATTGGTGCCTTGACTTATGTATGGTAAAAATGCTAAAATAAAATGTAATTAATATTTAGACTCTTTTAAATATATTTCTAATGCAATACATGCTGATCAACTCAATTAAATACATAAAGTTGGAATGAAACAATTTTAAAATGGCTTAAAAATAGATTTTATCCTAGAGATTATACAGATTCACCTTGATAGATCTGCACCCTCATAGGCCAGGTGGTCTACCAAAATCTGCAGGCAGGGAGGTGCCTAACAAAAGGAAAGAAGAATGCAGTAAAAATGTTTGTGTGAATTTTTAGGAGTTAATGTGAATTACTTCTTAAAAATAGATTTTATCCTAA
The DNA here is from genome assembly GCA_019925795.1 of Dendrobium chrysotoxum. Taxonomy (NCBI): domain Eukaryota; kingdom Viridiplantae; phylum Streptophyta; class Magnoliopsida; order Asparagales; family Orchidaceae; genus Dendrobium; species Dendrobium chrysotoxum. The sequence continues at coordinate 57,218,409 of CM034303.1, forward strand.
GCTTACTTCTTAAGTCGTTAGAGTTTCTATATTATCTAAAAATTTTTATTTTAGTTTTGAATAGAAAAAATTTATCGTACCCTCACGAGCCTCTACGTGTCCATGCTAAAATAAAATCGATACACAAACATAAAAAAACTAAAAAAAACAGACAAGATCTTATAGGCAAGCAGAGCAAATCAAACATCAATAAAATTAATTCCTTAAAAGTTAAGTCTGTAAGCAAGTGCCCCATTTATTACAACCCATAATTATAGAAATTAAAGGCAAACCAAACATCAATTTGATTGAATTGGATTTTTTTTAATTAATTATAATTTTTCAAAGTTTCCTTATTAATGAATTATTATTAAAATTAGTTAATTAGAGAGGATTTTTGGTTTTTGATCCAAACCAATTCCAAACTCCTTGAAATTACCCCCAAAGGTCAAAAATGACTTAAGGGAATAATCCCAAGTTTTTCGAGAATTTTTGGAATGTTTAATATTTTTTAATTAATTTTTTGAATTAATTGTTCATTGATCATAGAATTTAAATTAAGATGAAATTGATGGTCAACTGATAGGGGTTTTATTTTTCATGGGTTGGGAGTTCAACTATGGTCAATAAAAATATTTATGTGAATTTTTAGGAGTTAATGTGAATTAATTATGATTTAATTAAGGCTTTAGGTTAAATCTAAAGGGGAATTTTGGGGTTCCTATTTAGTGGACCAAATGGATCCCAAATCCAATGGATTTTGGATCATGAGATCACCTGATCTCAAGGTCTAAACCTTCTGAATTTGGGGTCAAGTGGACCTATCTAAGGTGGCTAACCAAGCCACCCAAGGTAACTTCTAGGTCACCCTACAAAATTCCTAGATTACTACCCTAGGCTTGGATTGGGGTGCAATCAGTGGCTCTAAACTCCTTAGATTAAGCATAATCAATGCACCAAAATTCAATTCCTAATTCTCATTGGATAAATCATAGAGGCAATTTGAAATCAAGGGTCAAATCATGACCCTTGACTCCAAATTAACCAAATGGTGCCCTTACATGGTTCAAACAGTGGAGATAAAATTTGGACATATTAGAGACATGCCCAAATTTAATCTTCCAAAGTCCCAAGCCATGGAGATACCAAAATACCACACAAATGTAATAATACCTTAAATATTCAAACATAAATTAACATTTACATGGAACTGATAAAAGCTTGGGACCATAGAACTTTTGAGGATCTCTCTGAGATCTTTTCAATGAGCTTAAGAACACCTAAATCGGCCAAGTGGACAAATAGATATGATTTTTTAAAGTTTTTCTTATTTTTAAAAATTTTAATTCCTGAAATTACCCAGTCAATCACGCTTTCCACGTGGTCAGCCAATCATTGGCAGCTAACTGGGTAACACATTGAATTAGCTGTGGCCGTCCGATCACCAATCAAATGGATGCAATTAAATGGCCTCTGAAACCACGGGATCTAATCTGAGCCGTTGATTGAGATCAACGATTGGGATTACGTCATCAACCTTCCGCAGGCCCCCGAAACTATTGGGCTTTTTCGAAGTGATACGAAGAATCCTACTGGTGGATCTCAACCAAAATTCATAGGGAGGATCAGGAGACTACAAACCATCAATCCAACGGTTAGATTCCGATGGATTGATGATTTATTTCACACTTGACCGATGCTACCTAACGAGGAGCTCGGGAGAAGAATTTTACGGTGGAGAAAGCCCCAACGAATGGGTTTTTCTTGTGGGAAGCCTGAGTAGATGAAGGGGAACACTTCTTCTTCAGACATCGAGACTGTAGGATGGCCAAAAGTAGAACTTCGAGCGAAGGGCGAAGAACTTTTAGTGGATTTCACTCGGGATGATGGGTGGGAGTGGCTAGGAAGCCGGGGAATGAGAGGGAAATCCTCAGGGAGCTCTAGGGAGTGATTTCAAAAAGCTAGAATCCAATGAGGACGTTTTGGTGAGGGTGCCCTGTTCAAGCTATCCCCATGTCCATGAACAGTCGAGATTGATCAGGGCAGCCGTTGGATGGCCTCTAGGTGGAAGGGGATATGTCCTCTAAGCCTCGTGAGCTCAAAGCCGATGAGATTAGGCTTTCGAAGCCTTTGGATGAAGCCCGAGACTGAGGGGACCATCGGAGCTGAATCTCCATTGGTTCCGGCAGCCGCCGGCCAGGGACTGGGTTAGGTTGAGCTAGAAAGACTGTTGGGGCCCTAGTGAACTCAACTAAAGGGTCAATTGGGCATAGGGGAGCCTGGATTGCCAATGGGGCTTAGGTTGCCCCAAACCTGTATGATTTGGGTCAACTTGAGCCCAACCCAGGTCAGGCCAGGGGGTGATATTGAGGTGGAAGGTGCACTGGGTCAAGGGGCGCCCAATACAGGTGTCAATTGGATTCAATTGGGTCCATGGTGGGAGATGGCTCGGGTCAATGTAGTTTTGACCACTTTAGGCTAGCCTAGAGGTTGACCCAAGTCAACCCAAGGGCTGGGCTGACTAGGGTAGGTGCCTTGGGTTTAATTGAGCCTAGATTGAGAAATGGCTCAACCCAAGGTGATTTTGGCCACTTTGGGTTAGCCTAATTCCCAACCCAAGTTGACCCAAGGGTTGATTCAACTAGGGAATGTGTATTGGGTTTAGGGGAGCCCAATGCTACCATTAGTTTGATCCAATTGAGCTAGGGTTAAAAATTGGCTCCAGGGAGACCTCTCTTTGGACACTTGGGTCAAGCCAAATGGCTAACCCAAGTGGGCCCAAAGCTTGGGCTATCAAGATGGGTCTCTTTAGGACCCAATGGGTCACCCCATAGATTTGAATGGGTTTGGAGATGTCTTGGTCAAAGGGTTTGAATGTGTTAAAGTGTATGGAAGGTTTGGTCAAACTTGGTTGACTTAGGGTCATGGGTTTGGTCCATTGATTTCAAGTGGATCATATGAACTTAATGGGAGTGGTCCCAAGTCAAGGGCAGGTCATTTGGTTTTAAATGAGTGTTTAAACCCTTAAGAGTTTCTTTGGTCAACCATGGTTGACTAAGTCAACCAGGTCAAACCAAGGTGTGGGTTTGGGTTTAATGTGTTCCTAAGAATATTTAGGATCCATTGTGATAGATTTTGGAGGTTGGTAAGGGAAGGCCATATTGAAATTTGGGGAAAAGACCAAAAATTTCTTTAAAGGATATTTTGGTCATTTTGCTCCCAAGTCAACCCTGGGTCAAATTAGGTCTAACAAAGTGTAGGTTACTGATCAATAAGTCATAATGAAAGTTATGAGCATGTTCAAGGGGTTTGGGGGAGGTCCCAAGATCAATTTCTACAAAGTGGGAAATCTAGTGGCATAAGCTGTAAATAATTGAAGGTTTTACGACTTTTGGAAATCAACCTGGTTTCTATAGTTAGAGTTCTCCAAATGAGCTCAAATTTGGAAGGTTGGTAGTAGAGGCATGTCATATCGACATGTAATTGATAGACTCTAAATTAGATGTCAATGAACTGGGTTTTAAGGTGACAGAAAAATCACCAGAAAGGGTTTCAGGACCTGGGTCCTTAACCCTGAGGTTTGGTTTAGAATGCTGAATTTGGGTTGAATTTAGGAGTTGAATGGCTGGACTTGGCTTATCCACATTAATGGAAGTCAATTGGATGATTGAGATTGATTAGATGTGATTTGGAAGTTAATTAAATGTTGATTGGAAGCTGGGTGAGGGATTGAATTGGAGGGTGTGGTTGAGTTTGATTGAGGTTGGATTGGATCTTATCCAGGACCTATATGATTAGGAAGTAGACAGATCCCAATCATTGGGTCACCAGAAAAAAATCCACTTGGGTCTTAGTGACCTCATAGAGAAATGAGGTCAACAGTTAACTCTTAAACTATAATACCTTGCACAAGAGGGAAGGCCGACGGGCTCTCCTTTAAATAAAATGTTGGTGGTTTAATCCTAGTTGTAGCCTATAACCAACTGACTGCTGACAGATAGAGTTGACGACTCTTAAATGATTATTGAAAGCCACATGTGAAAATAAATGATTAATAAAAATAATAAAAGATAAGACGAGATTGACATATTAATAGATATGACAGATAACATATATACGAAAGAAAATACCACATTAAAGATGGATTGTCTTGTCTTTATTTATATTAACTAACTTATAGATAGAATTAAAATTGTATTATTATTAATATCGATACAACAACAGTATCATGATGACAGAAGCTTGAGCGACACAATGCTCTAAACTGGTGTCGTATTCTTCGAGGTGGACTGAACAATTTTCTTTCTTATTTTTCTGAAGGGTGGCATCCCGTTGGATTATTAACTTGATTTTCTCTTGTGTTTTGAGTGTGAGAAAGGCATAAGAGAGTAGAGAAGCAAGTAGAGTGTGAGAGAGAAAAGAGATATGCACTTATTTCTTTCCATTTTCGCAACGGATTTATTGTAGTGTGACTTTGTGATTTTTTTTTTAGATTTCAAATTTTTAAATATTAAATCCTGGTGTCCTTTACTTTTAGTTTATTTTCTATTTTTCTTGTTTATTTCATCTTGTGGTTTTACTCTCATTCCTAACAATTATTATAATCTTTTGAATTGGTTTTGCCATTTATTAATTTATTTAATTTTGATTATATATATAATGACATTGAAATTTGAAGAGAATATTATTATAGTATGTTTAAAAAAAAAATTCTTCATTTACTTATTTTGATTTTAGATATAAAAATATGATAAATTTTTTTTGCAAATAAAAATAAGATACACATTTCTAATATTTAATATAAATTTATGGAACAATTTGATTTTTTATGAAATATAAATTTCTCAAAATAAATTATTTGTAATGTATTAAAAATAATAATATATATAAGCATGTGAAAAATATTTAAAAAGTAAACATAATAAATTTTTTATATGAGTTCTAAGTAAACGATATATTTTAATTTAATGCACGAATTTATATTTTTTTACATATATAAATGTATAAAAAAAGAAATAAGCAAATCTCGTCTTATTTAGGCCCAGTTTGTTTGAGCATTTTTTTGCCTTCTTCGTTTAAAAATGGAAGATTTTTTTTTTGTCAGATATTTATTTGTGACATTTTTACAGAAATATTTTTTAGAGAACTGTATTTTTTTTATACTGTTTTAAAAAACTTTAAGATAACTTTTTATCTTTTTAAAAATTTTATTTTCTTAAACAATAATTTTAAGACTGTCTTTTCGAGAGCAGATAACAAAATGAAGCCTTATCTGGCTAGTATTCGATGCAGTATATCGACATCTGACATCACCTTCTACAATTATTTGCTGGAAGCGTACATGCTGCCATAAGAAAACCAGCCTGGTTTCCTGACTTCGGAAACACTACAACTTAGAAATGCTTCTAATCCACCAGCAACTTCGTTTCCTCTCATTTCCGTTTCACATCCCTTCAACTCATGAACTCCCCCCTCCTCATTCTCATCTCAGCTCACACTAGACATGGATTTAGGTTGTTCTCTGAGCTCTGATGGCTTGGTCTCTGTCTCTTCTGACCCCAATATTCTTATCCCCTCCTCTTTTTTTCCCTTGGAATCTGAACCCAGCAAGCAAAGGGGACTGCTCCAATCCAGTTTCTCCAAGCATGGAAGGTCCATTGTGGTTGAGGACAAGGATGAATACTGGAGTCGTTTGAAGACGGCTAGAGGTGATACAATGCTCACAGCAACAAGCAAGGCGGCAGCTTGCCTCCTTAGATCCGGCTCTCATACCCTTTTCCCTGATGGAGAGCAAATGCTGAACTTTTCTTCATGGAAACCAGAAGCTTTGGTGCTGAATAATCATTGGAACTTACCTTTCTTCAACCATTCATCATCATCTTCATGCTCTTCAGCTTACCCTACCTTCAGGAACGCAGGTATAACAAGTCAGAAGGTATAAGAGGAGTTGGGTTGGTTATTTTAGTTGTTTGTCTCTATCAAGTGATACTGATTGGTAAAGGCGTCTTTTCCATGGGCGTTTTTGTTCTTTGGGTCTTGTCAAAGTGAAAAAGTTGAGATTTTTTTTTTTGAAAAAGTTGGGATCTTTCTTTCCTGACCTCTGATGGTCTTGTCCTCAAAGTTGGAGTCTTGGGTGGGCTGGATGCCCCTTCTGTTCTGATTATTTACAAGGGATACTGAAAGGAAAAAAAAAATTGTGTAAAACGAAGATCTGAGAAGAAAATTAAGGAAAAATGAAGTGTTGTTTACTTTCTCATAAATTTTGTTTTCAAGACCTGGAAGGATAAAGGTGAAGAACTTATTTCATGTATAGTTAGTTTGTATGATCCTCGACAGAAAAATCAAACACCACTAGAGAGGTTTTGTCCCTCTTCTCGCTCACGTTACAGGGTCTATTTCTACCTTTTGACTCCTATTTAGGAGCCTCTCCTAGCTGTAGTTTCGACCTGTCTGTAATGCTACATGGTTTAAGTAGTCATAGTCCTCTTTGATATTATGCTTATATCTATCTACCTTCCCTTATTCAGGAGTGTGCTCTGACAACTCAACCCTTAACATGCATGGAGCTGTGTCTGGGATCAGAGGACCCTTCACCACTTCTCAGTGGTTAGAACTGGAGCACCAGGCTCTGATCTACAAGTATATTGATGCAAAAATGTCAATACCATCGAATTTGCTCATGGCAATCAGACGAAGCATCAACCCATCTGGGTTCTCTTCCTTCACTGCTGGACCTTTTAGACAAACAGGCACATGTAAGCCTTTGTTAATTCAAAATGAGCTGGTGACCAGTAGGTAAAACATACATGTTTTGAATGATGAACTCTAGAAAAATAGTTTAGTCAGAAATGGTGAAACTTTTTTTACTTGTACTATGCTCACCTCATTTTATCTAATACGCCGTCATATATTATCTCCTGTGGTCTACCTAGTTAATAAGGTGTCAGTTTCTTTTTCAAATATTATGAGATCCGAATTATATAGGTAGCTTGGCTGCTACTGTCCGTAGCATTGTTATTTTTAAAGCGTTGCTTTGATAAACCTACTCAGTAATAATTCCAGTTTGCATTTGTTCTTCTTGGTTTTGACTTCCTCTCTTGTTCCTAAAGGCTTTACTTAGATTGAAAGAGAGAAGGAAATGAAATGGAATTCCAATAATACATTTGTTGATTATGAACCCAAGCCATTGATTTAAGCTTTTTCAACTCTTAGCTTTCATTTATTTTCACTCAAATTCAGAGCCATCAAAACATATGCTAGTATTGTTTATAATGAAATGGTCGTTTGCAGTGGGATGGGGAAATTTCCATCCAGGTTTCTCTGGAGGTGCTGACCCAGAGCCTGGTAGATGCCGTCGAACCGATGGAAAAAAGTGGCGGTGTTCGAGGGACGCAGTTGTTGATCAGAAGTACTGCGAGCGACACATGAACCGCGGTCGCCATCGTTCAAGAAAGCGTGTGGAAGGCCACCTTGGCCATGCTGCAAAGGCAGCTGTGCCTGCCATCACTTCTTCACAATCCGCATCAGCTGTTTCCAGTGGTGGTTCTTCTAACAACCTTACCACTGCTCAGCAGCAGAGCGAAAACTTAAAATCAAGTGTGACAGAACCTTCATCCTTGCAATTGGATAGGTAACTTATGGACTTTCTTAAGAAAATAAACATTATTTTTCTTCGATTTGCAGTTCATCGAACAACATGTCAAACATTTTTTTAAATTTAAAGTTTCAATGAAGAAAGATAAATAATTTGCTGCGTAACAGGTGTTCTGGCTATGGCCAAAACCCTGAATCAAACAAGAGGCAGAATCTGAGGGGACAGCGGGTGATAAAATTTACAATTGGTTATGTTTTTACTTTGTTTGTGCACAAGTTTTGGCAAAGTTATTTTGCTTATTTTTTGGTGATCAGTGTAGGATATAACTTCTGTTATTTATTGTCATTAAGCATATCCCATATTCCAGCATCTCTCCAGAATATAACGTGGAGTCATGGAGATAACCTTAGGAAATTGGATTTCCATTAAAGCCCACATAAGAAGTATGGTTCATTCAGTAATTATTTAGAGTCTTTGGAATGTTTAATTAGTATTTCGAACAGCTGAGTACCACATCATAAAATTAATAACTCTTATGGAAATCCTTCTAGTAAACATGAACAGATTTTAAAGTAGTTCTATAAGCAAATTATGAATCAATAATATTATGCATCTCCTATTATGAAGCTAAAAAGGACTATAATTAGCTGCAAAAATGAATGGAGAATCATTTATTTTAGCTCCACAACAACAACAACAACAACAACAACATCAAGCCTTTATCCCACTACGTGGGGTCGGCTACATGAATCCTTTTTCTCCATTGTGTTCTGTTAAAAGTCAAATTCTCGTTTAAATCTAATAAAGAAAGATCATTTCTAATATTTTCTAACCAAGTATTTTTAGGTCTACCTCTTCTTTTCTTAACATAAGTCAAATCTATTACTTCTACTTTTCTAACCTGGTCATCGGGAGGCCGTCATTTTATGTAACCAAACCATCTAAGGCGACTCTCTCTAATCTTATCTTCCACTGGAGCTACTCCAATCTTTTCACGTATATGCTCATTTCGTATCCTATCTCTAAGGGTAAAGCCATTCATCCACCTGAGCATCCTCATCTCTGCAACACTTGACTTAGTATTATGCTTCTCTTTTAAATTCTCTTGTTCCAATAAATCTAAATTAAATTCTCTTGTTCAGAAACATATAATAATCATATAGATTGTTTGAATCTAACTTTGATTGATCCTATGGAAATTCATTAAGAATAATGCTAGAATGGCACATGATGAGATCTTGTCACATCATTTCTAATTCATGATTTTGATCAAATAGCAGGCGTTGGAAGCAGTTAGGGTGAATTAAGTGGTGGTTGTTTTTCATTGTTTTAGTTCTGTTGGTTTCAGAAAGGGTTAAAGAAATCAGGAGCTAATATACAACATGGTCAACCGAGAAAAGTAAATCAAGTAAACATTGTACTGAGTTGGACTATAACACAAACAAATTGCTCAAGTCAAAATGATTAAGACTTCGTTTGGGACAGCTTTTGGCAACTGTTTTTTGCTGCTTTTATGAAATTTTTATGCTAAAAAATTGCTGTAGAAAGCAGTAAGAAAACTGTCCCAAACAAAGTCTAAATTGGCTCAAATTCTCGGTCTATAAACCATCAATATTAAGTCGTAAGTGCTTACCAATAAGTTGTCCATGGCATGATCACTTTGATAGAATCTATCAACAGTTATATTTAGCATGACTTGAAAAACTTACTCAGTTGTTGCTCATGCCGACTAGAAGTACTCACTTTTAGTACTTGCTCGATAAACTCTATTGTTTCTTCTTTTAGGTAGTAGTCTAAAGCACTTGTAATAGAAAATATAACTGTGCGGCCACCATATGGCCATTTATAACATAAATAGTTCATCATGTGGCTTTGACTCTTGCACCGATTTATAATAGAGGACCAAGTATCTGACAGAGACCTTGCATGAGATCCAATCTAATTTTCATTTTCTTTTCTCCTCTTTTTTTTTTTAATTTTCTTTTCTCCTCGTATTTGCACGGTAGCCTCAAGTAGGGTTTAGCCTTCGATCATTTTTTTTCATCCAACAACTTGCAAATTTGTGCATCCGCATTTGATAACGGATTTTTTTTTTTTTTTGGTTGCTAGTCTAGCTCTTGGAGCGTAACATCATGCTTTCATGTATCTTACCTTATGCCTAAAGGTTAAAGTGCACAAGTAGGAGGTTTCCCAGACACCATTTTGCTTTTTGAAAGTATTTCCTATAGTTAATTATGCGATGTCAACAAGTTATTCAAGATATTATGGTAAAAGATCAGGGAGGCATGACAGCATAACTACGTGCAAGTAAACTAGTTACAGCAAAATTCTTCTTGATAATACCCAATTGTAACTATAAGTTCTGAATACCTCCACTTCACGCGATTCACTGATTATAAATGGTTATTGGTTTACCTCCTAAATAACAGACTGGCAAAGCAAATCCTCATGTTCTCATGCTTGCTTGCAGGTTGCTAATAAACAAAGACAATACAGCTGACCAAAGACAAAATTCCCAAGGCCTCTCCATGCTGACTGATTTAATATCAAAATCCACAGGTACCTTGTTACCTATATCCAAGCAACAAAATCCCTTTGAAGAAACATCGACCCGTGTAGACTTGGGACTGATATCTACTGATTCCCTACTTAACAGTCAAGGAAACTGCTCCTCAGAGAACCTTAGTTTTGTTTTCTACAACCCTGAAATGAATGATCAACATATTAGATCCCATCCCTTTCGACATTTTATTGATGATTGGTCGAAAAACCCTTCTGATGCTGATGTGGCCGATAAGATGCAATCATACGGAACCGAACTCTCTATTTCGATCCCCATCTGTTCTTTGGGCTTCTCATCATCCCCTTGCTCCCCCATCCAAGACAAACTGTCATTTCCCCCCTTCAGATTATCTTCTGAGTTGGATCCTCTGAATGCTGGCAGCCAAAGAGGTTTAAGTTGGGTACCAATTTCTTGGGAACCTACCATTGGAGGACCTCTTGGGGAGGTTTTGACTAACACAAGCACCACCCCGAAGGACCTGGGTAGTAATTTATCGACTTCATTGCTGAACTTCATGACTGATGGTTGGAACATGAGGACAAGATTTGAATCATCACCAACAGGAGTGTTGCAGGATTCTGGATTTGGTTCAATGTCCAGTAGTACAGGAAGTAGTCCCCGGGCAGAGAACCATAAGGCGCACGAAAGTGATGACCTCCTTGGCTCAACCTTCGTGAATCTATCGGTGAATCCCTCTCTCTAATTCTTCCATGGAAATAGAAATTGCACCATGATGGAGTGATGCAGGCTGATCTGAAGAGTGTGAGGAATGGAGACTGAAGCACAGGATTGCTGATGTTTAACAAGGTTCTCGCAAAGTTCTAACGATCATAAACTAATTTGGGAGGAGGAAACCCGGTTCTGTATTTGTGTTTTCTTTTAAACTCATTTACTTAAATTTTCTAGAGTGTGTTAGGAGTTGTATGCTCTTCTGATGGCAGTTTTGGCTTGATTTTTTCATGCTCAACAAAAGGTTGCAGGCATTTCTCTGCTGGTAAGCATTTTACTTGCGAATTTATGAATTTGTGTATAATCTTACAGTTGCAACCTTGTTCAAAAAAGGAAAAAAAAAGTGCCATAAGAATCTCAAATTCTCCAGCTGTCAAAAGGATATTTGTTGTTCATTCAACACCGGTGATCGTTTTATTTTGTTTGCGAATTTATGCATCTGTAAAATGTTTGTAAGAGTTCATAATTTGACTGAAAGGAGATTCTAAAAAAGAGGATTGACAATGCATGGAGATTAATATATTCTTAATTAATAAGTAGTTGCAACTTTATAGGATTTCCTCACTTTAATCGACACAAGGACCTTAAGTTGAGGGATAGAGAATTTCCAATTCAGGTCAGTTGGGGCATTCCAACCCTGCTAAAGCCTCAAACTCAATGAAAAAGGCTAAACCAACTGAGGCCGAATCCAAAACTAGTAGTAAAAACTTGATCGCAACATCCAAACTGCACGACGATATAAAAGATTACAGCAATGTGAAAGTCACCCACAATCCTAGACAATGCAATCCTTTCAACAAGCACAAGAAACAACAATCATCAATTTAGCTGAATCCAAAGAGTTCCATTTGAATCATCTGCCAGCATTAAAGAACAAATAATAACTCTTTTTAGCCAAAACACTAATTTAAGCAATATCTAACTCAAAGTTTTAACCGATCATTTAGATAGAAAATCAAAGAAAAGAATCAAAGAAGAAAGAACCTTTCAACACTAACTGCATCCACAACTCCGAAGTGCCAAAGCAGCACAACCAAACTACGAAAAAGAACCCAACCAACTATAGTCTCGCTCTTTCCTTTGATAGTTTAGTATATATGCCATTTTTACACTTGTGACGCCTTGCAAGAAGCCCACTACACACTTGAGCAAGAGTTAGAAGCCCTATCCAATGATCTCCAACATTTTATCCAAAAGATGTGGTGACAATTTTGTGCATTCAGGAAAAATGGTGACCCTAGTTCAACAACCACACTGCAAATTTGACAAATGTACTAATGATGGGTAAAATCATAGTAGAGGCAGGCCCGACGACTCGATCCACCAGCACCAAAAAACATTTTTTGAATATGTCAATGTTGGTTACTAACAATGTTAGACTATATTATTCAATTCTGACTTTGATGACACACATCGACGACATCATCTACAAGATGGGGTAACAATTTCAATATGAAAATTGACGGTCCTTTCTTTAATAGCTACCTTCACATAGAGTGCTATCTTGACTCGGAACAAGATGTCGAAGCAACCTTTGAGTATACAGATGTTCCCCATGAAGGGCAAGTCAAATGTCCTGCCTAAAATTTAAAAGGTGGAGCTTGGATTTGGTGGACCTAATTAATGCAATCATGAAGTTGGGAATGAAAGGTTATGTGAGAAGTTGGATATGGATGAAACAACTACAATGATGGTATTTTCTTGCTACAAATTATGATAAAATGTTGTAATATCTAATACCAACGTTTTTCTCAAAGATCCTTTTTTTTAGTAGTTACATCAAAAAATTTTACTGTATTGTGCATGAACAATTGGGATGGACCTATCACGGCCCAAGATCTAATTAGAAGAATTATTCTTATATCTTCAATATTGACAGTATAGAGCCACCTATAAATATCAAATAATAGAAATTGATATGCACTTGCATCACCATTTCATTTCATTAAGATCACCAAAAGAATAATGTACAACAATCCATATATCATTTTTTGCATCACCCAACATCCATAAAATCATTGGATTGTCAAAAGAATCCACTTATATACAAGCATACCTACAACTTGTACTACAACTCTTATCAATTGGTCCTACTCAGTCGAGGCTTTACTTTTTCTTAAAATGACATGTAGGCAATATGGGTATGCAATATTTGCTAACTAGACTACACAAAAACTGCTAAATAATTTAATATTTATATTAAAATAAATTTGCATAAAAGTTTAATATTATATAGATAGGAAAAACATGCTTTTAAATAAATTAACATGGTTGCTTATGTTTGGTGTTTTTACTAACATAACTATATCTGTCACATGAGAAGTCACATCAAGAATATGTTAATAGAGATAACATGAGTATTTTCTTGAACATAATATTATAAATTAAATACAAAATATTTAACATATCAGTACATAACATATATCACATTTATGTTGTCCACCTCTACTTCTACGTATGGCTCCCATTTTTTTTACGTCTCCTTATAACCCCACTTATATATATTTTCCAAAAACCCCTTATAAATTCACTTTGTAGTCATTGTTGCTACTAAAACAAGATGACCTAATTCAAATTGGTAAGAGTTTCATGTATGCCTTTGTATACCAAAAAAAAAAAAAAAAAGTATGCCTTTGTATGCATTAAATGTTTGTGAAATTTCAAGTTATTAGGAGTCAAATTGTACTTAAAAGTCTAGGGTTATGTTAGAAAGGAGTAGGAAGTCAAGTGTAGAAAGCATCTTTGAAGAAATATGATGCTTTACGTGGCAATGCGGCAGTGCTGCCCTCTATGTTAGAGGAAGTTTGGCTGAGGGAGCGCAACAACGCTATACATAGTGACACTATGGTGCTTCCCTTTATGTATTGGGGTGATGATTTGGGGAGCATGGCGTGTTAGTAAGGGTATTTCAGTGCTGAGATCTCTGTCTAGAAGCTTCTCGAATATTTGATGAAGCGCTATAACATTATAAAGAGGAGCGCTGTGGCACTTTATCAGAAATAAGATATATATATATATATATATATATATATATATATATATATATATATATATATATATCTAAATCCATTTCTCTCATTTTTACTCACCTCACTCAACTGTTGGAGAAGGAGAAGAGAAGAAAGAGGAGAAGAAGAAGAGAGATATTGAAGAGAGAGGCTTTGTAGGCCAAGGTGTGAGATTCGTCCATCAAGCTTGTTAAGGAAAACATCCAACTCAAGGTAGGCTCCATATACACTATTTATGATTTCAATTTTGATGTTTGGATGAGTATAAATGAAATAAAATGTGATTTTCTTAATTTTAAGAAACTTTTTACCATATAATTTCTTCTATGTTATAGAATACTCTGTTTTAAGCATATTGACAATAAACATTGAATTTTTTTGTTGTTGATATATGTGATATTTTTTATATTGGCTACATTCACTAAATGTCTTAAAATGGTATTTTAAATGTCCCTTATGAATTGGTTTTAAAATGGCAAAGGTTAAGTATGTATGTAAATTTTACATATATCATCTCTTGAAATATCGTACATAAAATGATTCAAGCATATTTATATTTATGTTAAATATACAAGTTTTACATGTGCATGTTATGTCATGTCATAGTGAAAGTTATGACATGAGAGATGTTAAAGTGCACTATGAGAAAGTTTGTTTTGTTCTATTTTTATTTTTGCTCCTCCATTTGCCTTGTACTGGTTACTGGTGTGAGATGATCAAGAGAGGCACAAGTGGAAGTAGTGTTATAAGGGAATCGAGCATGGGTCTACTCCATTTGCCTTGTGCAGATGGACTGATCAAGAGAGGTGTAGGTGTAAGTGGAGTTATAAGCATGTATCAGAACATATATATCATAATGCATAAGTTGTATTACATGTTCAATTAATATACTTTCATACTCATGTTCAAGTTAAGTTAAAGTTTTAACTAACATTTATGATGTTAATGAGTAAGTTCAAGTGATGCTTACGTTATGTTCAAGTTTATATTTGTGATACACATTCAAATTAGAAAATCTGTATATCTTCTTTTGGATGAAGTTAAACATATAAGTGCAAGCATACCTAATGTTAATGTTTCATGAACAATAAAGCTTTTTTTATTATCTTTATAAATATTATCTGATTAATCTATGAAATCTTTTATTCATATAACTACAAATGTAGATTTTAATTTATGTGATGGAAATTGGGATAGCCTTGTCACACCCTAGGTCTGAAAGGTTGTACACCCCAGCAACATGAGACATGATGAGGGGATAAAGGTCATATTTTGTACTCACAAGAAGGAAGAGTGCATAAACCAATAATAAAATATACCACAGGAAACAATGGAAAGAAAATCAAATATTTATTTCATTAATAAGGATTCAATTAATAACACACCAAAATAATATGACTACTACATGCGACATAATTATGAAAGAAATAACAACATGACAGAAAACTACCCAATCGATAATATAAATAAATAAATAATTTACTATAAAATATAAAATATCAAAAATAGTCTAATGTTGATCAGTCTGCTGCTAAAGTGGCGGACCACTTAGCACTCCAACAAGATATACTATGAAAAAATAAGGACGAGTGAACTTAATAAATCAAACTCAACAAGTAACTCCTATCTCAAAGCATAAACAGTAAAGAAAATGAGGCATGCAGTATAAATAACCAAAAAGTGGGAGTAGTAACATATAGTCACTATATCAAAGTAGCAATGGCACATGCCATGTCTCTTACGACATATTCTAGTATGTTGGTGTATATGCCAACTATCGACTAATGCCAAATCATTTCAATGCTTATAAATGAACCATATTAGGTATCTTAGTACCTCAAAATGACTTATCCATCATTATATATATATATATATATATATAAAATTATAATTAGTTTATCAAATACCCATCACCATAAAGGTAAACACCAACCCAAGCAAATCTAGTAATTTCTTATAGAGTTGTCACTCTGAGGGCCTGTTGACCTAGCTAGCCAAATTCAATAGGGTTGTATGGACATACACACAATCATATAGTGTAAGTACTTTTATACATAAGCATCATGTATCAGTTATATCAATATGAAAGTAACAAATTGTATAACCTATATGATTTATAATAAGAGTGTCATTTATTGCATAAAATAAAACTGATATGTATGAATTTGATTCTTTACTACCTACATTATTTTAAATGATAAGAGCTCGTGCATCAATAAATTAAGGCAACTTTATTTCTATTACATGATACTTTCAATATGAACAATAAATAAAATGTCTAACACGCATAATACTAATAAATATAGAAAATTAGACTGACAACCTAGTATCTAGAAACCTAGCACAAGAAGTAAGAATAATGCCCTATAAAAGAAGGCTACGTATATCCAATAATAAATAACAGTTACTTCTAGGAGAGCAATGTGAAACTCCAAGCCTATTAGATGTTCAACCAACAATGCTACGAGGGAAACAACTCGAAGGTCCTACAAAATATGAAGCTAAATAGTTAGGAGCATGCACATCAAGGCATCCAAACTAATTGAATTTAGCTACAATATTAGTGTTAATATTAAATATCGCTAAGATGTTATTAACCCTATAATCATTCTAATCACATCAAGTTGATAATAATTTCAAAGATGAATATATATAAGGCAATCAAAAGATTAAGTTTATACAAGATTAGTCCTACTTGAATCATCAAGCATAAATAAAGATTTCTCCCATGAAAACCAAAGCATAAATACTATAAATTTGAGGCTATAAAAAATTACTACAAATCAAATCATGGTTCACAATATAAATAAAATGATTCTTTATTAGGTGACTAGAACCATAAGAAAAATAAAGAGAGAATGAAAGAGAGAAGGAGAGGAAAGAAATTCACTATAGAAGGAGAGGAGATTGAGAGATGTTTATTGGTAGCTTTTGTTGCAAGAAGGAAGTAAAAGGGGAAGGAGAAAAGAGGGTTTATCGACTGTTGCAATAGAGGAGGAAGGGAATATGATTCCCTAGGTTCTCTATTAAGTTTAAATGGAGAGAGGAAGGTCGGTAAGGGCAGGATAATCTTGCAAGGTGGAAAAATTACGTGATTCATATGATTGGAGAGATATTTATGGCTTATGAGGTAGCATTCTGCAAGAGCGGGGTTTATCGCAATCTAGGTGAAGGGAAGGGGTGTGTTATCTCGACTGGTTTGCACAATTGTTGCTTCGACTCACACCCAGACTAAAAGCTTATCCAATTTATAACATATCACCCCCTTAAAAGAATTTGGTCTCCAAATTCATACCATAGCTCTGGAATAGCTGTGGGTACTTTACGATCATCTCTTTTTCAATCTTCTAAGTGAATTCTTATTCTAACTAGTTCTTCCATAGTACTCTGGTAAAAGGGATAGATCGATGATGAAGCTATCAAACTTTACATTCCAAATGCACTCCAGTTCCTCTTCATAGCTCAGGTCTTCTTGAATTAACAATAGCTTAAAATGAGTAATATGAGAGTTGTCGTGCATGTAGCACTGTAGAAGAGAGACATGAAAGACATTCTATACTCTTGCAAGCCTTGGGGAAGAGTCAATCTATAAGAAACTCTGCCAACCCTCTTGATGACCTCGAAAGGTCTAATAAAACAGGCCTGAAGCTTTCCACCTTTGCCAAATCTATTAACTTCATGCATTGGTGAAACCTTGAGAAAGATATGATCACCAACCTCAAATTTAATATTTATATGTTAGGATCAAAATATCTTTTCTGATGCTCCTGAACTGAACAAAATCATTCACAAATCTGATGGAACTTTTCAGTAACTTGATCAACTAGTTGAGGTCCTAAGAGTTTTCTCTCAATAACCTCAAACAAATACTTAGGAGATCTGCACTTTCTGCCATAACAAGCCTCATAAGGTTCCATGCCAATGTTAGCTTGAAAGCTATTATTATAAGAAAACTATATGAATCGAATATAGTCCTCCCAGCTACTTGACATAAGATCTAAATAAATCTTCTAATATTTGAATGGTGTGTTAAGATTAACCATCTATTTATGGTTGAAAATAATGCTAAAATTTAATCTCATACACAAAGCTTCTTGCACTTTCTTTCATAATCTTGAAGTAAATCTTCCATCTCTATCTGAAAAAATGATGAAAGGAATCCCATGAAGTCGTATGATATTATCCACGTAGATCTTTCCTAGCCTTTCTACTGAGTAATTTTGCATGATTAATAGAAATAGACTTATCTTGGTGAGTCTATCAACTATGACCCAAACTACATCATGACATTATTTTGACCTCGGCAAGCCAACTATTAAGTCCATGACAATCCTCCCTCTTTCATTTTGAAATAGAAAGAGGTTGCAATAAATCAAAAGGTCTATAATGTTCTACTTTGACCACTTGACACCTTAATCACTTGGCCATGAACTTTGCAACATCATTCTTCCTACCAAGGCATCCTAAAAACATCTTGAGGTCTTGATACATTTTTTGTTCCTTGGGTTAATTGAATACGTTATAATGTGCGCCTCTTAAAGTATCTTCTATCGAAGTGTTACAACTTGGGCTCCCGAGTTTATGATTTTGATGATAATAAATATTATTTATTGTCTCTTTATTTCTCATAGTATTTGTAGTGTATATTTTTTTGTATGTTAACTAACATTTCAAGTACAACATACACCATTATTTAAAGATTCAGGGCTCAAGATGGGGTAAAATAGGTTATGCTGAAAGAGTGTAATTTTTATTTATTTATTTTTAATTTCTTGAGTCAAGTCTTGTAAGGGTATATACTAGCCTGATGATCGTGTACACACACACATGAGGAGAAAAAAATAACTTTAAATTTTTTAATTTTTATGTGCATCATACTATATGATCTGGTGTTATAAAAATTAATTAAAATATTTTATTTTTATAAAAAAATAATTTTAAAATATAACTATTCGTACAGTACAAACACCACATCATACTGGATGATCTGTTATAATTAGAAACCCCGCTGTTCTTTAAATTAGGCAAATTTTTTAATTTAAAAGTTATTTTATTCATACTATACAAAACTAATCATATTGTACGATGTTTAAAATATTACCTAATTTAATCAGATAATTAATCAATCAAATCTACTTAATTTTTATATTTTGATCATACTGTATGAACCGGATCGTATTGTATGATCAACATAGATGTTATTTCGTCATCCCATGATTCGTCCTGGACGAATTACATTTTGGTTGAACTAATCGTGCTGTGTGATTGGTCATTCATACTGGTGATCGTATGACTGGTCATTCATACTAATGATTGTACAATACTACTAGGTTAAATTCTGCACATCGTATTAGATGATCCTTCGATCATGCTGTATGATTTTTTACGACTGAATCAAATTTTTAAGATTTTTGAAGCCCTCTATTTAAGCTTTCTTATAAGACTTTATAAGAGTCTTTTTGGATTCATTGAGTTGATTTCTTTTGGAGAAAGCTTGAAGAGAGAGCCTTGAGCTGGAGAGAGAAAGGGTGAGGATTGTGAGAAATGGAGAAGATCCTTGTGGGTTTCAAGAGAGTGCGGGAGAGAGTTCCACACGGTTGCTCCGATAAACTTTCACCTGCCTCCATGTGTTAATGTTTGTCTTGAGGGAAGTTTTGGAAAGAATATCTCTTTGGTGTCAAAGGATTCAGCTACTTAGCTGCATTAGAAAGGGTGAAAGGGATTCGAGTTTCTCTGCCTGTGAAAGGATTTCGGTCCTCTACCATCTCCAGGAGGGAGAAAGAGGATTCGAGGTCCTCTGCTTGTGAAAGGATTCCAGTACTCTGCTATCTCCAGGAGGGAGAAAAAGGATTGAAAGTTCTCTACCTGTGAAAGGATTACGATCCTCTACGCACGGAGTTGGTGGAAGAGATTTTATAAGGGCTTCTCTGCCTAGCTGTGGGAGCTAAAAGAGAGATACTATAATGATAGTGCAATACTTGAAGAGGAGGACTCCGGGGAGTGGATGTTGGTCATGATTTGACTGAACTACTATAAATTCTAATTTTTTATTTTTTGCACTTTATTTTTCTACATTTTATTTTCTGTTATAATTACTTTGTTGAAAATCTATGATTGATATTATATTATATTGATTAGACTATTATCACCATCATTATAAATTTTGATAAGTGTACTAGCTTTCACATGAAGTGATAGTATTACTTTCATCTTAGTGTGCCTTAGTGATAATTCATTAAGGTCTTACAACCTTCTTAAACTTCTAAGTGGTATTAGAGTAGATTCTCAAAAATAGTGTTTTAAAAAACCTAGAGAAAATGATCAATAGCTCACTTTGGAAATAAAAACACCGCAAAAGGTTACACAATTACTCGTTCTTCTTTATTTGATAATATTTTATTTTATTTTTGAAAAGTCTGCATGTCTACTTTCTTGCAATTAATAGATTTTTGAATGTGACATAAGATTCAAACTGGCTATTCTGCACCATCACGAATTATTGAAGGAGTCAAAACAAACATTCCTTTTACTGAATGGAGTAGAGAAGAATAAATTTATGCTCAATTGAATGTTAAATCTTTGAATTACTTTTTTGTGCTTTAACTTCTAAGACTATATGAGAGTTTCGACCTGTACAACTGGCAAGGATATTTGGGATAGGCTATATATTACATATGAAGGTACTAGTAAAGTCAAATAATTTAGGTTAAATTTATTACTGCTTGACTATAAACTTTTTAGTATGAAATCTTATAAGACTATGTTAAACATATATACTAGATTTACTCAAATAGTGATATCTTTGCATGTTTTAGGTAGAGAAATTTCAAACTTTAAAAAGGTGAACAAAATTTTATATTATCTACTTGATAAATTTGATGCCAAAGTCATGACTATATGTGAATTGAAAGATTTGAATGCGTATTCTATTGATAATCTAATCAGCTCACTAATTGCCTATGAGTAAAGTGTGAGTCAAAGACTTTTAGATGCAGGTGATGAGAAGACTATAGTGCTAAAAGCCAAAGACACGAATGAATGTGGCTTAGTAAATGATGAGAGTAAGGAGATATCATTGATAACAATCAAATTTAAAAGTATACTGAAGCACAAGCGTAAGCATCAACAAAAGTGGAGCAAAGATAAAAATGATAAAAATGTTAAGTTTTTTGTGACGTTATTTGCTTTGGGTGTAGGAAACACAAACATCTGAAATATGAATGCCCAAATTTAAAAACTTATCCTGTAAAGAAAAAAGGGAGAAAATAAGAAAAATATAATTAAGGCAAATGATAAGAAGCAAAAAATCTCCTGGGCAGATTTAGCTTTTGAATCATCAGAACAATAGTAAGATGATAAGGTAACAAACATATGCTAAATAGTCAAGGATTTAATTGTTGATTTCAATCAGGTATAAATTTTATTTGTGTGCTTATATGTTTTGTGTTATATATATTAATTATATTTACTACATGCTTATATATCATTAATTTATTTTTTGTATTTTTTATGTTGTATGGTTTAGTTGCCTTCTTTTTTATCTTTAAAATCTTACTTAGGTCATACCTGTAACTTAATTTATGAGTTATTTTATCTCTTTTTTTTTTATAATGTTAAAGGGGGAGAATATATTGTGGTTGGTTGTAATTGTGGTTAGCTACTGTTGTTCATTTGTTTTTCTATTATGTAGTTTTAAAATTTTTTGTTATTTAGTTTTAAAAATTTAATTGTCTTAAAAAATTTTTCCCATATTTTTTAATATAATTATTTTAGTAAGGGAGAGATTAGAAAAAAATATTTTTAGTTTGTAAATTCAACTAATAATATTTATCATCATAAAAAAGTGAGAGATTGTTGCAACTCAGGCTCTAGAGTTTATGATTTTGATGATAACAAATATTATTGATTGACTTTTTAATTCTGCTAGTATTTGTAGTGCATATTTATTTGTGTGTTTACTAACATTTTAAGTACAACATGAATCGTTATTTAAAAGTTCAGGGCTCAAGATGGCGTAGAGTAGGTTATACTAAAAGAGTTTATAATTTTCATTTATTTATTTTTAATTTCTTGAGTCAAGTCTTGTAAGGATATATGCTAGCCTGGTGACTTTGCACACACACATAAGGGGAGTAAAAATAATTTTAAATATTTAAACTTTTTTATACATCGTATGTATGATATGAATCATACTATACGATCTGGTGCTACAGAGATTAATTAAAATATTTTATTTTTTTTAAATAATTTTAAAATATAATTATTTGTATAATATGAACACCACATCATATTGGACGATCTATTATAATTAGAAACTCCACCATTTATTAAATTAGGTAAAAATTTAAATTTAAAAGTTATTTTATTTATATTATATGAAACTAATCGTATTATATGATGTTAAAATTATCGCCTAATTTAATCCAATGATTAATCAATTGAATCTGCTTAATTTTGATATTTTGATCGTACTGTATGAACTGGATCGTACTATATGATCAATAAAGACGATATTTGGTCATCCCATGATTCATCCTGGATGAACTATATTTATGTTGAACTAATTGTACAATACGATGGGTCATTCTTACTGGTGATCGTATAGAACTAACAGGCCTAATTGAACTGATCGTATTATACGACTGGTCATTCATATTGATGATTGTACAGTACTAATAGGTCAAATTCTGAACATTGTATTGGATGATAATTTGATCGTACTTTACGATCTTTGAGGGTTAAATTAAATTTTTAGGATTTTTTGAAGCTCTCTATTAAACTTTCTCATAAGACTTTGTAAGAGTCTTTTTGGCCTTCATTGAGTTGATTTCTTCTAGAGAAAGCTTGAAGAGAGAGCCTTGAGCTAGAGACAGAAATGGTGAGGTTTGTGAGAAAGAGAGAAGATCCTTTTGGGTTTTAAGGTAGTGTGACAGATAGTTCACATAATTCCTCTAGCAAACTTGCATTTAAGTTCCTCCATATGTCCAGATTTATTTTGATGGAAGTTTTGGGAAGAAGATCTCTTTGGTGTCAAAGGACCCAGCTACTTCGCCGCACTGGAAAGGGTGAAAGGGATTCGAGGCTCTCTGAATGTGAAAAGATTTTGTTTCTCTGCCATCTACAAGAGGGAGAAAAATGATCCAAGATTTTTTGCTTGTAAAAGGATTCTAATTCTCTGCCATCTCTAGGAGGGAGAAAAAGTATTCATGGTTTTCTCCTTTAAAAGGATTACGGACCTCTGCCGCACCGGGTTGGTGGAAGAGATTTTGTAAGGGTCTCTCTGCCTAGCTGTCAGGGCTAAAAGAGAGATACTATAGTGATAGTGTAATACCCAGAGAGGAGGACTCCGGGGAGTGGACGTAGGTCATGATTTGATCAAACCACTATAAATTTTGATGTGCTCATTCTAATTTTTTACTTTCTGCACTTTATTTTTCTGTATTTTATTTTTTGTTATAACTGCTTGGTTGAAAATCTGTGATTAATATTATATTGTATTGATTAGACTATCACCATCATTATAACTTTTGATAAGTATACTAGCTTTCGCATCAAGTGATAGTATTGCTTTCATCTTAGTGTGTCTTAGGGATAGTTCATTAAGGTCTTATAACCTCCTAGAACTTTCACAAAGTTCAACATTATCTGGAATATATAGAAGATCTTTAAATTTTAATAAACCTGCATAATCAATAGTGAAATATGGCATTGAACCATTCTAAACTTGTTCCCTAGTTTGCACCAAATTTATGTCTCCCATCTGAGCTTCATGAATCTGATCAATAATCATCAGTTGAGTAAACATGCAACAAATAATAGAGTTGCCTCTTGATGGTACTATCTCAAGTTAAAGTTACTTTATTTCATATACTAACTATTTCTTTTGAGTGATCATCCATATTGCATAAGATCAAGACTTCCAGCTTAAAGCATCTGCCACCACATTAGCTTTGTTTAGATGATATTGAATCTATAAATAGTAGTCTTTCATTAACTTAAACCATCACCTATGCCTTAAAATTTAACTCCTGAGTAAAGATGAAATTCAAGCTCTTATGATTAGTGAAAACTTCACTAGAAACATAATATAGGTAATGCCTCAAAATATTCAGTGCAAAAAAGACTACAACTAGCTCCAAGTCATGTGTAGGGTAATTCTTCTCTTGCATCTTGAGCTGTCTGGATGCATAAGCCATCACTTTGCCATGTTGCATTAGGAAACATCACAATCCTTGGTGTAAAGCATCATTGTAAATCTAAAATCCATCAATACAAGAATGAATGGTGAGAATAGGAGCAGACACTAAGTATTTCTTGAGTTTCTAAAAACTCTGTTCGTAACAATTGGACCATATGAACTAAGAAGACTTCTATGTAATAACCTTATTTTTAAATAACACAAAAATTTTAAAATTTTCAAAAAATTGTATGGAGCATTACAGTGTTGTACTTTCTAGCACAACGGTTCTAAGAAGCATCGCTTTTTTATTATATAATAACTCTGAATTGCTTGTTGTGCGGCAGCACTGGGTCACTTGAGCCCCATGGTGCCACACACATACACACACACACATATAACCTCCACACAGCTCTCCCTCACTCTCATTCATGTTGCTTTGCCAAGAAGGAATCGAGGAAGCAAGAGAAGAGAAGGGGGAAGAGGAGAGGAGAGGAGAGAGAGAATATAGAGGAAGCTTTCCAGGGCTTTTTGTCTGTTGCTTCTACTATGAAAAGTGTTTTGATCATTTTAAGTGACTATATTCTTACTCATATTTTTAATGATTTTGATTTCTATGATTTTAATCTTCCCAAAATTGATAAAAATATATTTTATCATGATTTATGAAGCTTTTGCCATATAAAATTTTATATATAATATATATGATCTTCATGAGCAATTTGATTATAATATTATTAAATTTTATTGGGTAAATGGGAAGCTATGCTTTTCTGAAGTAAATGCACAGCATTCAGGTTTTATAGATTTCCTTATATTTTATGAATTATTATATATCATACATAATATTAGCTTATATTACATAAAAAAATAACATGAACAATATGAGATACACATGGCATTTACATTTAAGCAAAAAAGGCTGGCTGTTAACACTATAATTAATATGGGTTAGCTCTTAAAATATAATATTATATATATGAGGTTGACTCAACAGGCTTTCTTTAAAATAAAAGGTTAGTGGTGTGATCCTAGTTGTAGCATATAACTAATTGATCCAATTACAAAAACAGGTAGAGAGTGACTATTCTTCATTGATTATTAAAAGTCTTTAATTGACTTAAGATAATGAACAATGATGGTAAAATAAAGACTGATGACCAATTAGTCAACAATTGGGGTTAAATTAAAGATTGATCGATAATTCTGGTGGAAGGATGAAAATACCACATTAAAGATGCATGTCCTGTCTTGCTCTTCATAATTTTATTTATGACTACATTTATATGATATGGTACTTTAAATTCATGGGTGGATAGAACTGATATGAAACTTATAAAATTAGTATTAATACTGATACAATATAGCATATCCTACTAACATGACCCATTGATTGGCAGTCCTTTTTAATAATTTTTTTATAATTTGGTAGATCTTTTTTAGCTTTACTGATCATACTAATTTTACTCTTGATTGATACTTATTTTATATATTACTTATTGTACATATAGATAGGCTATTGATTGTTGATTAATATGGATTGAAATTAAAGCAACCATATTGATTCTTTTATTTTGTATTGAATGTAGTGATAAGTTTTGATTCTTTGCTGGGCTTTTATATTCATCACATAATTTTATATGATTTTAGATAAAGGTAATGAGCCCATAGTGTGAGGCTAGACAGAGATGCTAGTGTAGTTTTATTTTTAGCTTTTGTGTTATATGTATTCTTTTGTAGCTTATTGTAGCAATTGTATATATTATTTTGAGACTTTAAACCTTATAGCAAAATATAAATATTGACTGTAGTAATGTAATTTTATGTTTTGTTATTTATATTTATTTTTATGAAAGCAATTATTCAATTTTGGTTATCAATGATATAGTAATTAAAGAAAATAGATGTAATTCTTTTACTATAGATCTTAGGGTGTGGCATTTTGAGTTAACCTATTTAGAGGTGTAGCAATGCTATAGAAGCCTTCCATGAAGCGTCTGTAATAACCATCTAGGTCAAGAAAACTATGAACCTCAACGACGGTGCTCGGTATGGGCCAATCCATTACAACTTTAACCTTAGCAAGATCTATAGAAATTCCAACTTTGCTGATAATGTGCTAAAGGAAAGCCACCCCTCAGAGCCAACACTCACAATTTGAGAATTTTGTATATAGCATATTCTTCCAAATAATATTTAATGATGCTCAGAGATGTCAGGCATGCTTCTTATCATACTTAAAATAAATCAAAATCTAAGCATGATTTGAAAACTATATTCATTAAATCCATAAAAGTAGCAGAGGCATTAGTAAATATGAAAGGCATAACTAAAAATTCATAGTGATTATATCAAGATAAAAAAGCAAGCTTCGACATATTTTTATTCTTGATCTTCAGCTAATGATACCATTAATGAAGGTCAATTTTGAAAAACACAGAAGAGCCTTGTAATTTATAATAAGCAAATGTTTTAATCTTTTATTCTCAAACAGCAATAATCGCTAATTTGTTTAAATGTATTTAAAAAAATTAAAACAAAAAAAAATGCATATTACTTTAAAATCTTTTATGCTCGAACAGCAACTAATTAATCAAATAAATAATAAATTACTTTTAGTTACTCAGGCGTCATCAACTTTAATTATAATTAAGTTTAAACCAGTTTTCTCCGTATCCACAGCCAAGCCAAACTGGCCGCTCCTTCTCTGGCCGCGCCGCCCACTTCCACCAGATTCATGCGAGTACCAGGCATTCAGTATCGTCTTAAATTTCAGCTAAGCGGCTCATGGCTCCGCAGAGCCACCATCCTCATCCGCGCCCTATCATCGGAATCCTTGCCGAGCCAATCTCGTGGAGGCCTTCCTCGCTTCCACTCCCATATTCTCCCGTCGTCCAAGGCTTTATTTTTCTCCCTCTTTCTTTCTTTCTCCCCCCTTCACTTCTTCTCTTCTATCTTTCCTCTTTATTTGGACCAAGTTAGTCCTAATCGCAATGTTGACTACTGCTAAAATTTTATGCAGGGCGAGATTGTCCGAGTTGAAGGAGACGAGTTCTGGCACATGACAAAGGTCCTGCGACTGGGCTTGAACGCCAGGTATCTCATTTCTCCTTTCCGTATTTTCTTCTTTTGTTCAATGGTTTGGTCAAAAAGTGCAGGTGAATGGAAGAGTGAGGCTTTGTTTGGGGCAGCAGACGCGCAGATATATTTTAATGAAGCGGCTTCATGAAGTCTTGAAAGAAGAGCTCTGCTAGGGTTCTGTTCGGTGCCCTAGTTTTGTGCTTTCCCGCCTCCCCGCCGGGGGCCACTCCCCATGGCCGACTCCATTTCCCACCACTTTCTACCTCCACCTCTTCCCCTCCCCTCTTGGCTTCCCCTCTGGACTGGAAGAACCTTCTCGCCACCACTCCACAAGTCTCCACGGAATTCTCCCACTCGCTCTCTTTCGCCCCCACTCAAAACCTCACCACCCAGTTTACCTGCGAACAATTTGTTGCTAGAGCTCCTGAATGGTCTCTCTTGCTTGTCGGCTATTCTATTGGGAAAAGACTTTTTTATGAGGCCTTACTCTCAGTAATAAAAAAAACGTGGAACCTCAAAGGATCCTTCTCTCTTCTCAAGAACGATGGCTTCTTCCTTCTGAAGTTCTCCGCGCTGGAAGATTTCGAGCTAGCTTGGGCCGGAGGACTCTGGTTTTTTTTCGAAAAACCCTTCATACCACAGAAGTGGACGCCTGAATTTATCCCAAAACATGAGGAATTCCCTTCGATTCCTCTGTGGATCAAAATCATGAACTTGCCTCTGTCACTCTGGACCCCGGAAGATATTTCTAAACTTGCTAGCTGTGTTGGTATACCCCTAGCCGTAGACGCCCTCACTGCAGCCAAAACTCGTTTGACATTTGCTAGAATTTGTGTTCAAATTACTAGTTCTTTTTCCCTACCTGATGAAATATATTATTGCGTTGATGGCAAAACCTTCCCTCTTAGAGTCCAATACGACTGGAAGCCAGAACATTGCTCACAATGCGGCTCTATCATGCATCCACCCACGCTCTGCCCCAAAGATCCAATCCTCCAGCCTCATACAGCCATCAGGTGCAGGGACAGAAGCACAAGCCGAAAGCCCCCGAATTACACCTCCCCCTCGTCTAACCATACCTAAACCTACTCCTCTCCCTAAACCTAACCATCCTCCCGCAAACCCTCCTCTGCTCCATAATCCGCCTTCTGGTCTGCTAATCCCAAACTTAAACTCTCCTTTTGGTGAGCTAATTGACATCCCTGACCCAACTCCTATGATGCAGGAAAACCCACCTACTATCAACACCAACAACAAATTCTATGCCTTAGTCGAACATGACAAAGTTGAGCAATCCCTTATCTCCTCCCATAATCCTAATACCTCAACGGACCTCACTAACCCAAATCAAAATAGCCCTCCACAAACATCACCTCTGCACCACCAACCCATTATTCCACCTTCTCCCGACCTATCCACCTCCAGTTCAAATACCTTTAAAACCCAACAACCAAACCAACAAACCACAAAATAAGCTAGAGGCAAACAAGCCAAAAAACCCTCCACCCCCAAATGCCAATGAACCTACCAAAATTAGCAGCCTGGAACATCCATGGGTTTAACAACCCGGAGAAAGTCTTATGCTGCAAGCAACTTGTGAAAAACCATAACCTTGACCTCATTTTCATCCTTGAAGCTAAAATTACCCAAGCTAACTTCTACAACCCTTGGTTGCAAGCCCAACACAAAAATTTTCCTTTGGAAGGCTCTTGTGACAACTTTTTGCATTCCAACCCAGGTCGCATCTGGGTTAAATGGTATGAGGCTTTTGTGAAGTTCATTCCTGAACTCACCACTAGCCAGCTTGTTCATGGTATCATTTTTGTTGGCTCCTCTCCTATCTTAGCTATCACTGTTTTTTATGCTAGCAACTCTTATGTGGAAAGACAAATTTTGTGGGAAGACATCCAAAAGATTGCTAACTCCATCAGTTTACCTTGGGCTATCATCGATGACTTCAATTGTTGCTGGTT
This sequence comes from Dendrobium chrysotoxum, assembly GCA_019925795.1. Lineage (NCBI taxonomy): Eukaryota > Viridiplantae > Streptophyta > Magnoliopsida > Asparagales > Orchidaceae > Dendrobium > Dendrobium chrysotoxum. The sequence goes on from CM034303.1 coordinate 57,247,513, forward strand.
ACCTAATGAAAAAGAAGGCGGCACCCCTCTTTCCAACACAAAACTGGGAGACTTTAATAACATGATTTTTAACATTGGGCTGCATGATCTCTCTTCTGTGGGGCATTTTTATACATGGTATAACCAACAACAAAACAACCCCATTCACATAAAACTAGACTGTGTGCTGATCAATGATAGCTGGCTTCTTTCCTTTCCCAACTCCTACTATAGAGTAGGGGATCCGGCTTGTTCGGACCATACTCCCCTCATTTTGATGAACTCCATGGATGTTATGAAAGGCCACAGATTCATGTACAAAAACTACTGCTCCAAACTCCCGGATTTTTGGGATTGCCTCTTTGATGTTTTTTCTCAACCCAATAACAGTAGTACCCTTTGCTCCTTCAACTTTAAGCTGAAAACCCTTAAAAATATCATTAAGCAAAAACACTGGTCCAACTCCAACAACATCCAGATGGAAGTTGACTCCCTTTTGGCTCTCCCAAAATGACCCCCTTGATCCCCTCCTCAATGCCAACCTGAATGCCATAAATTCCAAGCTGAACCACTACCACTTCACCCTCACAAGTTGGATCACCCAAAGAGCCAAGGTGAACTGGCTAACCCATGGTGAAGATGATTTAAAATTTCTTTACTCCAAAATCAACATCACCAAAAACTATAGCCGCATCAAAGAGATCACCACAGATCAGGGATCTTACACTTCCCACCAAGACATTTCCCAAGTATTTATCAACCACTACCAAAGCTTTTTCAATACCATAACTCCCCCCAACTCTGCTCTTCATCTTTATGACATTCCATCGGGAAATGTAATCCCTGATCACCTTGTTCCATACCATACTGCTCCAATCTCCATGGATGAAATCAAGAACATTATCTTCTCTGGCAAGGTTAACTCTGCTCCTGGTCCCGATGGTTTTACCTTTGAGTTCTACAAAGCCACTTGGAACACATTAAAACACCAATTATGTAATGTGGTGAGCTATTTTTTCTCTACGGGACACATGCCCAAGCAAGTCAAAGCAACTGCTATTGTTTTAATTCCTAAACTTCCTCATACCAACAATGTCAAAGACTTTAGACCGATTTCCCTTTGTAATGTTATTTATAAAGTCATTGCCAATATTATTGCCAATAGGATGAAAGTTGTTTTGCCTTTCATCATCCATCCTAGCCAAAGTGGTTTCATTCAGAAAAGGATCATTACGGACAACATTATTCTTGCTGCTGAACTCCTGGGGAACTTCAATCATAAGGGCAAAGATAAGTATTTCTGTGCCAAATTTGACATTACTAAAGCTTTTGATACGGTCTCTAAAGATTTCCTATACAAGAGGCTTGCTGTGAAGGGTGTCCCTGATATGTTCATCTCTTGGATTAAAGCTTGTACTTCAGATGTACATTTCTCTATTTGTATTAATGGAGCCCTTGAAAGTTTTTTCAACTTTGGCTCTGGTCTACGCCAAGGATGCCCTCTCTCCCCCTACCTTTTCAGCATCGTTATGGATAGACTCTCCTCTTGCTTTGATGAAGCCACTTCTAATTCCTCTTTCACTGCTATTACTTCGGGCAACTATGCTATATCACATCTTATGTTTGCGGATGACCTGTTAGTGTTTGGTAGAGCTATGGTCTCAAATGCTCAAACCCTTAATGCCATCTTTGAAAGATTCGGCTCTGTGTCTAGTCTTCATATCAACCCTCAAAAGAGCACTAGTCTTCTTTCTAAAGACACCCCCAGGTTGCAGAAATTTATGATATTCCTCAGGTGAATCAATCACACTCTCCTATCAAATACCTTGGGATACCGATTTTTTTACAAAAAGCTTAAGCTGCAGGATTTCCAACCCTTAATTCAAAGAATTTCTTCTTCACTTGATGGATGGAGAGCCAAAATCCTTTCCTTTCCCGGAAGGATTCAATATTTGAAATTCACTATCAGCAATACTTTAGCATATTGGATTCTTGGCTCTATCTTACCCAAATGTTGCTGTAAGTTTATTAACAGAATATGCTTCAGATTTCTATATTTTGGCAATATTAACCTGAGGAAACTTCACACCATTTCTTGGAAAGACACTTGTGTTCCTAAACCTAATGGTGGACTGGGCATTCAATCTATTGACTCTCTTTACCATAATTTTGCGTGTGCCATAATTTGGAGGTTCTTAAGCTCTAGTAACCTTTATTTTGACTGGTGGCGTTCCAAGTACCACTCCCTATGGAAACCTTTGATAGCTAATTGTTCTCAATACTGGAAGTATTTATGCAACAAGGCTGATAACATTAAGCATTGCATCTCGCTGGCTGTTTATCCTGAAAGCAATCTCTCCCGACTCTGGGACCCGTGGTGCAATGGCTCCTCCATTGCTGATATTTCTGAATGATGCCTAGATGATAGGCCGTTATTCCTCTTTCTACTGCTGGGATGTTGCTAAAATTATTGAGGGGGATAGCTGGGCAATTCCCCAATGCTTTGAGGCCACGATTGTTTCAAACATTCAAGCTACCAATATTAATTCCCAAAGGGAACATCACTCCTGGCTGGGCACTCCTAACCCCAACTTCAGAAAGTTCCATTCTCAATTCTATGCCACTCTCCTCTCTGTTCCGTGGCACAATCTGATCTGGCACAAAAAATCTGCCCTTCGGTTCTCGGCTTACGCCTGGATGGCATTCAAACGTGGATTAAAAATTGTTGACGTGCTTTTATATCGTGGAATTCTCACTTGCAACAAGTGTTGCTTCTGCCATATTGAGCAAGAAACTATAACACACCTTTTCTTTGAATGCAGTTACACCTTTAACATTATCAAACATTTTTTGCCTTGGTTGGGTAACCTTCTTATGAGACCAAATTTATATCAGGCAATGGATAGTGTCTTAGACTAAGGTCTTCCTGCTTCCCGTGCTAACTTCTATCTGTTAAATGCCTGTGCCACTATTTATTTCATATGAAGAGCTAGGAATGATAGAATTTTTGGTGGTATTATGGATTGTCATGCTACAGTGATCACCAAAATCAAAACTGCAATCTCTCGCAAGACCTCTACCTGGAAGGATTTTTGATGGTTTATGTGGTTTATTGGGAGGAATTTCTTTGTTCTTTCCTGTTCTCTTTTCTGCCTTCCTGCGCCTGGGTGTTTTTTGGATAGGACAATGATGAATGCTGTTCTACAGCTGCCCCTCGGACGGTCTATTTAACTTAAATGTTTTTGCTTTTAAAAGGTTTTTTCTCAGCCACAATTTCAAAGATAATTTTACCAAAAATAGATTTTTTAAAAAAATTTAAATAGCAATGATAAAGGTCAAAAAGCTATCTTCCAAATACACATTTTTTTTACCATCTAATTTTTTTATCACGAAAGGAGTCGAAAAGTTGTTCCAAATAAAGCCTGAGTAAGCATGTGGCTCAATTTGAGTATGTACAAATGAAAAAAGAAAAAATTAGCTCTGCCATATATCAAGATCATAATCAGACAAGATAAGTTGCTAGAAGTCTACTCATTGCGTCTGATAAATCACTTATTTATATATGATCGCATCCTTACTAAACAAAAGGTTCTAAAAAATGAAATGATTAGAATTACCATCAAGCATGCACCTTTTGTTGGCCTACATCATTTTCTTAGGCTAGCTAGGATTCTTTGATTAAAACTTACAATTATCTTGGTAGGAATTTGATAATCATTTCTCTTGCCATATTTCAACAATTTCTTTTTCTCTCGCAAGCGATAATGATGCCTAAGGGATTTCAGGTCAATTCATTAGTTCTAAATTATGGCTCTCAATTTCATGGAATGTTGGTAGTGTTTATGAGCAAATCAATAGAAAAAAGGGATAGCACACCTATTTTTTTGGGTTAGAGATGTAAGGAGAATGGATAGTGCAAAATAGAGGGAGGTTCTCATGCCGAGCTATACACTTAAAAGTATAGGAAAAGATGATGGCTGAAGTAAATTCCAAAAAAGTTGAGTGTGCTATTAAAGTATCTATCGAGCGTGTACATTGAATTACAAAATCTTTTATTCCAAAAAAAATTTCCTAGGGTTGGGGAATGGGAGTGTTGAGAGCATTAGATGATTGATTCTTTGAGTCGATCTTAAATTCTAAAACTTAGAAAACTAGTTTTTGGCTTCAATCCATAAATTCAATAATAGGATGAGCTATAGTCTTGGTCGGTTGACTCGTCTACAATTTCAATAACAGATCCACGTCGAGTCCTCTAAGAACAACTGTAGGATGAGGCGTCACTGCATGTACTAAAGCCCTTTATCTCACTTAGAGTCTTCCAACGCAAAATATTTATTTATTTATACTAACATGTAAGCACTATATTTAAGATTTGATGCACTTCTTTAGGGAGAATTATTTAAAGTCACCTATGTCTTCTAGGTTGAATGCCAAGAAAATTCCACTAACTTATTATTATTATTTAAACAAATTATGCTATTCCTACATATACATTCAAGACTTCATGCGGTCCATGAGTGAACCTAAACTAACCTAGAAGTAGGGTTTACTAAATTTCTGAGCAAATGGACATAGAACCATAAGGAATTAATTCAGGGCTCAATAATGACCTTAAGATCATCCCATAGGAGTTTCAAGTCATTTGGACTGAAGAGTATTTCCTATGATTTTTATAAGTCTTTTAGACCTAGGTGTTCAACAAGTTTTTAAAGGTCCTAAACAAGAATTCATGTTTTTAAAGTAATTGTCTTCTAATCCTAATGATTAGAGGGACTCACATCTTTGAGGGAGTGTTGAGGGAATCTAGATTTTGCCTTGGTGCTTTGTACAACTTGTACACATCTTTGAGGCATGGCATGATAAGAAACAAAAAATTGTGATTGCGATGCGTCATGCTCTGTACCCATACATGCCTTTGGATATGTGGTTATGATGAACCCGTAGTTCAGTTTCTAACCCTCACGGGGTTGATGTAGAATGTTTAGCAAAAGCATTGATAGAACTTCTTGTGCCAAGCTTACGTAAGGACTAACATAATATTTGAACTTACAACAAATGAACGCATAACTATAAATTTGCATGCACTCGAACATTAATGAAAAAAAAAGAGAGTATAAATGAACATAAATTGACACATAATAAGACGAAATGCAAACTTTCAAAAAAAAAAAAAAGGGTCAAATCACCTGCTCTTAAACGAACTTCTCTAATAGGGAAGAATAAGGCTTGGACTTCGGGTCAAGCATAGGTGATGTTAAATAGAGTTCTCCCTTGGCATTTCCAATTAGTAGCTACCTCATAAAATACTCTTTAAGCATCCTAACTTATGCAAGTTGAACTAAACCCTGATTGGGTAGCTGTCTATGATGTAATCAACTCCAATAAAATGAAATATTTCAAAATTATTTATCCACCTCAACCAATTTTTAACTACATACAATCAACTTTGCTTGATTTGATACCTGACAGGATAGCTAGAGGAGGCGGGCACCAAATCCCAATCCCTAGAGGAGCTGCCGAGTGCCTCAATGGCCATATATGGTGCATTAAGTTGAACGATATATCCTGAGACCTATAATTCAATCTCAGGTTTGGCCAAGATATTTGATTTTGTATTTGCATAATAATTTTAGGGCCTATAATGGCCAAGATTTATCCAACGTAGGATCCTAAATCCGCCTGGGTCCAATCCTTTGCAAATAAGTGGCGGAGTCGACAAGACTTGTGGTCCCAGAATGATCATATAAAAATGAAAATAAAATCTTCTCATCCTAATCAAACCAATATATTCTGCCCTAGGACTTTCACTGCTCCAACCGACCACAGTTGATCAAACAATACAAGTAAGGTTCCTAGTTTCCCAAAATAAAATTTCCCAAAAAGGTTCCTAGGTTGATTTCATTACATTGCATGCTATGCATATCAAAGTTCTTTACTCCAACTTATTGGCTTGTAAGGAAGATGACATCCGTTTTTAAATAATTTTCTTCTCCTTTCCTCAGCTATTTTTCTTCAGCCTCAAGACCTCAGCTCTAACTCTCTTGTTCTTTCTCTTCACGTATTGTAAGGGTGGAGATCTTTAACGGAACTGGAGGTATAGTGGAAGGTTGTATACAGAGTATTGATAGGAATGCTTCAGTTGTTGTTGCCTTGGAAGAGCCAAAAGTTCTTTGTCCTAATGGTATTCAATGGCATATATTTACAGCTTTCGGTGAGTAACATCGTGCTTGTTTTTTTTTTTTTTTTTTTCATTTTGAATTCAATTTTCCTATGCATTTTTCAAGCATTCTTCTTGTCTCACAATCAGGCAGCTTAAAAGGGGGTCGTGCCGATTGGCTTATTGAGAAATGCACAGTATGTACCCTGAACTGGGAATCTATATCATAATCTGTATGTCTCGATGTGAATGGTAATGTATAGCTAGCTTTCCTTAGTGAAAAGTTCTGACAATTATCCTGTTCTTTCAAGGAACTGGGGGCCAACAGTATAACTCCTCTACTATCTGAAAGATCTCCTTCAATTACAGATAATCGTGTAGACAGGTTGGAACGTGTCATTTTAGCTGCCATCAAGCAATGTATCTTCTCATTCTTCTGTTTTCAGTAACCAATTTGTTCATTTAGTTTCATTTTTGTATGATCAAAATCATTTAGTTTCAGTAACCAATTTGGTTTTTTATCTTTCAATTCCCTTATGCCCATACACTATTCTTCTACGACTGTGCTCTTTTTGTATCTTTGGTAGGTAAGCGTCTGCATAAGATGGCTTTCAACCATCCAATGAAGCTTCACAATTTTCTTCCTTTTGTAAGTATTCGATATTCCTCTTTATTAGTTGAGCATTGGTATGGATACTTTAATTTGATGACCTAAAACATAGAAAATGACAATTTAGTTCTTCTTCAGACAATAGATGCTTCAATGAAGATTGCACTGCTTTAATAAATTGATTTGGTCACAAGGATCATCGAAGGGTCACATCCTATGACACCGTGCATGATGTTTCCAATCAGATAGTTTTAACATCTATGCTGTGAACATGGGACAAAAGCATTCCCTTTTATTCTTTTTCGTTGTTCTTTAGAAACCATCACTTTATTTGTAATATAACATGTATTTTTTGCCTTCATCATACTTCTGTGTCGGTTTGCCCCAACTAAATAATTAATGAACCATGTGCATCATAAAAATTGATGACCTCGGGTGGTGTATAAGAAAGGTTAATCAGGGATGAGATCTTTATTTCTTTTTTGCTTAAAGAGGAGTGGTGCTATTTTTTGTGCTGGTTCCCTAATACATGCAGCAGCAACAACAACAATATTATCAAGCCTTTTGAAAGAATACTTACAGAGTTCAAGGTATAGCTGCTGCATAAAATATAGTATAAACAATAAGCAGCAAGAAGAGAAGACAGCAGAAAGTTTACTTCATTGATTTTTCAATGATAAATGATACTGCACACAGTAGATGCATTTATACAAGCTGAAGTAGTAGAAAGGGAAATTATAGGATTGCCATAAGGTAGTTAAAAAGTAGTGGTAGAGATTAAATCTAGATAAAGGTAGTCATGTGACCTTTGGAAGCCTGCAGACGAGTCAGGTAGGCAGGAAATAATGGAGATTGAGCCACAGGAAGTAATGGGGGCGGCCAATGAAGGGGTGTGTTGCTAATACCGCCCCTCAAGTTGAGGGAAAATATAGATCGTCAACTTGTGCTTGAGATTAGAGAATGTAGAGTTGGGTAAGGCCTTGGTGAAGATGTCAGTGATCTGGTCAGCGGATGAGATGTGCTGGACAGTAATAAGCTGAGAGTGAATGGCTTCGTGTATGAAATGGCAATTGATCTCAATATGCTTTGTTCTTGCGTGAAAAATATGATTATTTGTAATGGACAGAGCAGAGATATTGTTGCAAAACAGGGGTGTTGTCTCTAAGTCGAGTGAGAAGTCTTTGCACAGGCGTCAAAAACAAATGAGTTCGGTGGTGGTAGCGGAAGGGGACCTGTATTTAGCTTCGGTAGAGGATCGAGCAACAATGGTTTGTTTTTTTACACTCCATGTAATGAGATTAGGCCCAAGATAAAAAACAAAAACCTATAGTTGATTTGCGATCAGTATCATCACTGGCCCAGTCAGATTTAGAGAATGCTTGAAGTTGGAGATGACCTCGTTGGAGAAGAAGATCATATGTGGATGTTCCTTTTAAGTACCTGAGTATACGTTTAAGGAGTTGAAAATGGCAGTCCAACAATTTATGCATGTGTTGACAAATTTTATTAATGAGAAAGGTAATGTCGAGGCGAGTTGAAGTAAGGTATTGAAGTGAGCCGGCCAGCTGTCGAAACAAAGAAGGGTTGTGATAAGGATTTTGCAGTTTAGGGGCCATGGGTAGTTTGGAGGATAAGGGATTAAGAAGGGCTTGCAATTGTCCATACCAGCTTTTTGTAAAAGTTCCATGGTACATGTGTGTTGAGAGAGATGGTAGGAGTTGTTTGCCATGGTTACATCAATTCCAAGGAATCGAGACAAATTCCCTAAATTTCTCATATTGATCCGTTGCTATAGTTTTTGGAGAAGTTTAGTGATGAAGCATTGATCATTACCTGTTAGAAGGATATCATCAACGTAGATAAGAATGTAGATGTAGATGTTGTTAGTATTGTAGATCATGAGAGAGGAATCGGCTGAACTGGAATGAAAGCCTTGAAGAATGAGATAAGAAGAAAGTGTAGCAAATCACTGGCGAGGAACTTGTTTGAGACTATAAAGGGATTTTTTTTAGGAGACATACATGATTGGGATATTGAGGATCTTGAAATCGTTTGGGTTGGGACATGTTTACAGTTTCCTCTAAGTGGCCATGAAGAAATGCATTTGCAATATCAAGTTGTAGGATTGACCACTAAAAATGAAGAGCAATTGTGATAAATAGTCGAATGGTGGGAGATTTGGCAACAGGACTAAAGGTTTCATGATAGTCAAGACCATATTCTTGTTTAAATCCTTAAGCAACAAGCCGGGCCTTGTAGCGAGCAATGGATCCATTATAATGCCTTTTGCGTTTGAAGATCTATTTGCAACTGATAACATTCTGATGTTGTTGAGGTGGAACAAGAATCCATGTACTTTGGGCTTGAAGAGCATTGAATTCAGTAGATAGTGCTTGACGTCATTCAAGAATTTTAACTGCTGAAGTAAAGGTAGTTGGGGTGGTAATGATGGTATGACTGAGATCCATAAGTTGGCGAGGTTTGAGCAAGCTAGTGTGGAGGCGGGAGATTATTGGGTGTCTAATGGGCTGTTGTGGAGCTGGAGGTTGAGTGTTAGTGAATGAAGTATATGAGGTAGAAGACGTGGAAGTAGGACTGGAGGAGGATAAGAGAGGTAAAGAGGATGTAAGCGGACGATTTGGTGAAGTATTTGGTGGACTGTTTGGAGGAGAAGGTTTGGGGGAAATAGATGGTGGGTATGAGCTTGGAGGATGTGGAAGAAATGGAATTGGAATGTTATCGGTTGGAGGAATGGGAGGGATTGGAGTTGTGGAAGATGTGGTTGACTCATCAAAGATGACATGTTAAGATACAAGAATGCGACCCGTATTGGGATTGTAACATTTGCAGCCTTTTTGGTTTGAGGTGCATCCAAGGAAAATACAGGGAGTTGAACGAGGGGCAAGTTTATGTGGAGCGTAGGTACATAGCCAAGGATAGCAAGGATAACCAAAAACTTGAAGATGGGAGTAATTTGGTGGTTTATTGTAGAGAAGTTGAAAGGGAGATTTGTTGGAAGTAGTGTAGGATGGTAGACAATTAATGAGATAAACGGCAGTAAGGAGAGCATCAATACAGAAATGGTAGGATAATTTGGAATCATAGAGAAGAGCGCGAACCGTTCGAGAAGATGACGATGTTTGTGTTCAACAACACCATTTTGTTAAGGGGTGTGGGGGCAAGTATATTGATGATGAATGCCATTTTGAAGTAGAAAGGAATGAAGATTTTTATTGAGAAACTCACCGCCTCCATTGGTGTGAAGAGTTATGATGGTTTTATATAAATATTTTTTGATAAAATTTTTGAATTGAATAAAGTTTGTAGTAGTATCAGATTTAGATTGCATAGGATAAACCCAACTGTAACGAGAGAAGTCATCAACAAAACTTAAATAAAAATGAAAACCATTTATAGAAACAATCCAAGAATATCCCCACACAGCATCATGAATTAGTGCTAAAGGACCATCCGACTCCGACACTCACCGTGAGCTGCTGGAAGTACATGCTTTCGATTCGGTTATCAACCATACTCGCTTCCAGGCGAGAGATGGAAATTCCAGTCTGCCGGCTAGGCAAGCCAGAGAAAGTGAATCAGGGTTGACCAACGCCTTCTTCTGATCAATCTTTGAGGAGAGAGCGCCTCCTAAGCTCAAGGTGCCTCACCTGGAGGTTTGTCGAGGGACTGATCCCACGGACCACATGGCAAATTTCGAGTCCATGACCTCTCTTCTCAACATCGACGATGCCCTCCCATGTCGTCTCTTCTTCACCACCTTCAAATACTCGATAATAAGTTGGTTCACTTGCTTACCTAGTGGGGTGATCACCTTCTTTGTTGAATTCAAACGAATGTTCATCGCACAATTCGCTAGCACCCATAAACCTCCAAAGAGCTCACAAGTTCTGTTAAAAATGAGGTAGGAACCTGGCTAGTCATTGAGGAACTTCATATTAAGGTTCCAGAAGGAAATGCTCGACGTGAAAGTCCTAAAGCTAGTAGTCGCCTAAGCAGCTATGACCCAAGGCAAAGGTAAGATCCTTTCAGATATGCGCTCGACCGACAACAACCGATGACATTGGGGCAGAACTGTTGGAACTCGCCAACAGCTATGTTAATGCTGAAGAATATAATCAAGTGGCAGAACCTGTTGCAACTGCTCGATATCATGAGACCTCTACAAGAAGAAACTTCCATCCAGGAAGAGACAGAAAGAATCCGTCCTTGGGAAAGGAGAAACCAAAGGCCAAACTTTCAGCGCAACCATCAGTGCCCCAGTTCATATGGGATGCCTGTTCAGCCAATACCTCTGAGGATAGAAGCACTAGCAGTTCCAAAGATTGAGGAAATACACAGAAAGGTTGCTCACCGTCCTCAAACATATTCGACCTATACTCCGTTGAGAGTATTCATGGTCGAGTTGTAGTAGCTATACAGAACAAATAATTCTTTAGGCACCCAGCACCTATGAAGATTGGCAGTGCTTGAGATACCACGAGATACTGCACATTCCACAAAGATCACGGACATTACACTGAAGAATGCAGCCACCTGCTGAACCTAGTTGAAGATATCATCAATGTCGAGAAAATCAAGAACTTCGTCCTTGCTGATCCAAAGCGACGACCAGTGAAAACCCCAGTAGAAGAAAGTGCCAACAAGCCCAGGTCGGCTCGAGCAATCCACATCGCTCAAGTAGTGCCTCCATCATGGGCGGCTAGCAAGGGGACACCCCCACACAAGCAAAGAAACTGCAAACTAAAAAAGTCAATGCAACATCCTCCTCGTGATCCATTGACGACATACCCGTCACCTTCAATGGCAAAGACGAACCAACCAGGGGAAACCCGCATAACGAAGCAATCATCGTTAGAGCCCTAATCGACAGCTATTAGATTGGCATCATTTTGATATATACGGAGAACTCAGTGAACATACCCTTTAAAAGTGTCTGACAAGATGAATGTGCTCGTCTCCCAGCTCGTTCTAGCCGTGAGAACTCTCTACGGATTCTCTAGCGAGCACATAGAAATTGAAGGAGCAATCACCGTACTTGTCACTTGGGGTGAAGGAAATTGTTAATACATGACCATGGTGAACTTCATCGTCGTCGATGCTCCAACACCTTACAACGCCATATTCGACAAACCACTACTGAACTCTTTTAGAGTTATGGTATCTACATACTACGTCGCCGTTAAATTTCTAGTCGAAGGAAGAGAAGTCACAGTGAAAGGCTATCTAGCCCAGTCGCGCACCTACTACCTACGAGCAGTGGGTCTAGCAAATGCCTCTGAAGAAATCCTCCTTCTAGATGTGGAACATGGCCGAGCTTGGAGACAACCGAGGCCATCGAAGAAGTACCCGCAATGGAAGATGAACTGGGTAGAATCCTCAGAATCAGCGCTTTCTTCAGCAGGGAACATCGAGACAAGTTAATATAAACTATCCACAACAATCTCAAGTTGTTTGCATGGGCAACAACAAACATGCCAGGCATAAGCAAAGATGTCACATGCCATTAGTTGAATACAGGAAGAGATTCTCGTCCTATCAAGCAGAAGATCAGAAAAATGGCAGCCTTACTCGCCGAATCAATTCAAGAAGTATAAAAGTTACTGCCGACTTCATTAGTGAAGTCCAATATCCGGATTGGATTTCCAACGTGGTAATGGTGCATTAAGTAACAAGAAAATTGAGAATGTGCGTGGATTTCACCAATCTGAACTCAACATGCCCCAAAGATGACTACCCACTTTTGAGGATTGACACCTTAGTTGACTCCAAGGTAGGCTATCCGGTAATGAGCCTCTTAGACGCCTTCTTAGGCTACCACCATATCAAGATGCACCCGAAGACTATGAAAAAAACTATGTTCATCACAGCAGAAGACCTACACTACTACAAAGTCATGCCCTTTGGGATGAAAAACGTTGGAGCAACTTATCAAAGGATTATGGACCAAGTCTTCAAAAAATAGAAAGGAATAAATATCGAAGTCTACGTGGATGACCTCTTGGTCAATAGCTGGTCTCTTGATCAATACATCAAAGATCTTGACAAGGTATAAGCCATACTGGATATGAAGACACAAAAAATCGCTGAGGTTCAGTGACTTACTGGGCGAATCGCCAAACCATCGCTTCATCTCTCGACTTTAGGGAGAGATGCTCCCCCTTCTTCAAAACTCTCAGGAACGTGAGGTTCTCTTAGAGAGAAGACGACGAAGCCGCCTTCTAGCAATTAAAGAACCTTCTCACTTCATCGCCTCTTCTTCAAAGCCCTCCCCAGGCAAAAATGTACTGCTGTACCTTGGGGTCGGCGAAGATGCTATTAGCTATGTACTATGTGAGTCATACACTTGAGACATGAAACATAGATACCCCATTATGGAGAAACTTGCATGGGCACTTGTCACTCAGTAAAAGGTTATGAGCTTACTTCCAAGCTCACTCTATTCAGGTAGTAACCAATCATCCTCTCAAGGCAGTTCTTGCCAAACCCGATCACTTAGGCTGGTTACTCAAATGGTCCGTAGAACTTGATGAATTCTCAATCACTTATATGCCAAGGATAACCATCAAAGCTTAGGCATTCGCTGATTTCCTCATAGACTACACCAACCAGGATGTAGATTTAGAAACAACAACACAATCTCATTGGACATTATTTGTAGAAGACGCCTTAGGCGAGCAAGGAGTTGGTGCAGGCATAGTCCTAAGAAGCCCCATAGGAGTCATCATCACCAAAGCTGTAAACTTTGAATTCAAAGTCACCAATAACCAGGCTGAGTACGAAGCTTTAGTTGCAGGCCTACGATTTGCCTCCGGACTAGGCTTCACTCCGCTAGAAGTATACTCAAACTTACAATTAATGGTGAACCAAATCAATGACGAATACAAAATTAAAGACGAACTACTCACAAAATACCTATTCAAAGTCAAAGCAAAAATCGGCAAGCTCCAATATTTCAAGATCTCTCAAATTTTCAAAGAATAAGAACCAACTCACCGACCTACTCTCCAAATAGGGAAATATCGACGGCTAGCTTTTCATGCGAATCTTAACACCCGCCATAATAGAAGTGATACAAATAGAAATGGATAATCCAACTCTGCATCCTATAAGTTGGGTTGACTCCTACATCGAGTATTTGAAAACCGAAACAATCAACACTCAGGTTGGCGACCCTAAGCGATTCAATGTCAAAGCAACTAACTACTTTCTACTCGACGACAACCTATTTCGAAGATTCGCATCCTCACTTAAACTCAAATACATATGAGAAGAACAAAATGAAGCATTACTAACAAAGATCTACTCACGTGAATGCTGTAGCCACTCAGGAGGATGTACACTCGCTCGTAAAATCTTTAGGCAATGATGCATACCCTAAGAAAGATGCAGATGAATTTTTCAAAAGATGCATACAATGCCAAAAGTTCGCTCCAATGTAGCTATAACCATCGTATAAGTTACACTCGATTGCAAGCCCGTGGCCATTCGCCATATGGGTAATTGATCTGTTAGGTCCATTTCCACCATCAACATGCAAAGAAAGTTCATCCTAGTCATGATCGATTACTTCACCAAGCGGATTGAATCCAAAGTACTCGCCCATACCACATCTGTCGTTGTTCAAAAATTTATGTGGATAGGCACTATTTGCTAACATGAAGTCCCTTTTACCATCATAACTGACAATGGACCACAATTCGTTGAACAAAGTCTCAAAAGACTTCTGCAACATTCAAGCAATTTGCCTCCGTTCATCACTTTCAGACCAACGGTCAAGTCGAAGCTGCCAACAAGTTCACACTCAATATCCTCAAAAAGAAGATTGAAGGATCCAAGGAAAAATGGGCAGAACTATTTACATCATCACTATGGGCACTTAGAATAACCCCATCGACAACCACTGGACACACTCCTTTCTCACTCTCACACAACACTAAGGCCTTACTTTCGATCTTCCGATCTAGCTCGACATATCAAGCCAAAGGGTGTTTGCCACCACCCATAATTAAGGCACCGAGTCCAGCGAATGGGAGACAACCAACCAAGAAGGTCTATAAATAGCAACCGGGTTATTGGAAGAACTTAGAGTGTAGGCCGCACTCCAACAAGAAGTGAAGAACTGTCGGATAATATAATTCACACGTCAAAGAGAAAACCTTCTTATCCGGAAACCTCGTCCTGAAAAAAGTAGACGCAACTGCTCGTCATTCTACACTCGACAAATTAGTAAACACTTAGGAAGGCCCTTACATCATAAAAATATAAGTTTATCTAGGAGCCTATCAATTATAAACCCACAACGGAAAAGAAATACCCATGACATGGAGTGCTGACGACCTCAAGTCATTCTATCAATAAAGAAAAAAACTTGTCTTCATTTATTCTACCTTTGCTTACTCTCCTTTATTAAACTGTTTTTCTTTACTCTTCATGAGAAAACTTCTTGTAAAATAAAAATATATAAGACACCCATTCACAAAAAAAATCACTACTTTAAGATGCTCGGGAAATTCGGGACGTTGAAACTAGATGCTTGGAAGGTGTCATAAGAACTCCTTAAGAGACATTTTTTAAGGAGAAACCAATCAAACCATTGTACCTTGACTATGCAATAATCAAGCGCGATCACTTGAGAAGCACGGGCCAGTTGAGTCCCCCTCCAGGTTCAAGCTGAAAGAAAGATTGGACTACTCCCTATGGCGAGCCAAGGTCCCCAAACACTTAAGACTTGCACATACGCCAGAGCCCCCAGTGTGAAGTAAAGTCATATTTCTAACAAGATCCACTCTTGATTCCCCGTCGAGCAACTAGTGGTAGACTACGCCTCAAATCCTAAACAAGAAACCTTCAAAAGAGATCGGTTACTCTTAAGAAACCTTTTTAAGGAGAAACCTGTCAAACCACAGAACATCGATTATGTAATAATCAAGTGCAATCACCTTAGTAGTGTGGGCCAGTTGAGTTCCCCTCCAAGTTCAATCTGAAAGAAAAGATTGGACTACTCAAGCCCCGCGGGCGCACTAGAGCTCCCAGGGTGAAGGAAAGTCATCGTTTAAGCAAGATCCACTCCTTATTCCCTATCAAGCGAATAGTGATGGGCTATATTTCAAATCCTAAATTCCAAATGAACTCACCCACACTTAAACTATGAACGCAAAAGAAAAGTGCAAGCTAAAAATTTATTCGCAGGCTTCTCACTTTATGCTCAGGGAACTTGGGCAAAGACACGAGATCTTTTCTTAATGAATACTCACTTCTCTCGTAGGAACAGAGTTTCATCAAACTCGCCCTCGAGCAAAACTCACAAAGTTGATTGCTAGCATCAAATAAGAATAAACATCCAAGCATATATATTTCTTAGTTAAGTATCTCAGCAGAATAGTAAAACGAATAGAGGTAACAAAAACAACCTTTATTTCATGTCTTTCATTATATGCATTTACACTTACACTCACCCAAAATGCTCAATCTGTTTCTCAGCGGAATAACCCGTGCAGGAGCAATCAGCTCTGATAGGCTGAGTAGAATTGGACAAGAAATCTTGACCCCCATTTCACCCTACTTGTCACTTGACATCTCTCCCTCAGGTTATACCACCGGGAACACATCAAGACACTCACATGCATCTCTCCTTTCTACAAACAAGTGTCTTGATCCGTCAGACGACATAGGTGAAAAGAATGATCTTCCTGAGTCGCACGAGGAGGCGTATCGGCTCCTTAACCTTCTTAGTGACAAAATCAGCCAGGGTCTGATCTCAGACCTGTTGAACTGATTCCGCTGCCTTGAAGGAGCCATAGAGTAGAGAAGAAAAGATGGAAACAGTGTGCAAATCACTAACTTGCAGAATTGTGGCCATCTGATCCTTCACTCTCCCCAAAGGAATAGAGTTGCAAGATGCCCCTATGCAAAATATTCATTTACATTGAAAGTCTAACATTAGGAAGGAACACATGTCTTCTTTCTCTTTATTTTTCCTTCATTTGCCATAGGAATAAAGATCACAAAATTGGCGAAAGCTTGCAACCATGCCAACCATCAGAAGGTAAGCTCTCCCTAAGAAAGCAGACTCAAAGAATACCACCATCTCAATAGGCGCAACCAATATACAAGACTATGCATAATCCAAAGAACCTACTCGTTCTATTTATAGGAGGATGACCACGAAGCATCGCGTTAGAAGTCATAAATGGTAACAACGACTTTTTAAATAGAGAAAATATTGAAGAGAGAGGTCAGAATAAATGCATCACCTGCAGCTATGAGGTAACCCATTTCACCTACAAAAATATTTATTGTTTCGTACAAACAGGATAAATGTTACCCTAGCAAGGCAAAGATTGAATCATCAACAATGAAACGCCTAAGCCGTTGTTGGCCGAATCCTCCCATTGCGCAAGTTCTATAGGCGACTACAAGCACCATTCCATTAGCCACTGAAGGGTGTGCCCCCCCTTTTTATGACAACCTCCGCAATGAGTAGCACACATTCTACATTAGCCACGTTTGGAGGGATTTTTGATGATACGGTAGTAATGGATCGTGTGAGCAAGTATGCACACTTCATCTCTCCAAAGCACCCTTATAACGTGATCTTTGTAGCTATTGCTTTCATACGAAAGGTGCTGCACTTACATAGATTTCCAAAATCTATTGTGTTAGATAGAGAGAAGGTGTTCCTTAGCCACTTCTGCAAGGAGTTATTTTGTTTACAGGGGACGGTCCTGAAGATAAGCATGGCATACCATCCTCAGACAGATGGACAGACGGGTGATCAACAAAAGCATAGAGGCCTATTGAGATGCTTTGTATCGGATACACCGAAAAGTTGGGTAAAGTGGATGGTTTGGACTGAATATTGGTACAACACTTCGTATTATTCAGCAGCATAGGCCACCCTTTTCAGGATTCTCTATGAGAGAGATCCACCTCATTTGATCCATTATGGGCATAGAACTACATCAGTATCCAATGTAGATTAATACTTAAGGGAGAGAGATAGGGTACTATTTGAGCTCAATGGACATCTATTAAGGGCCCAACAGATCATAAAGAGGAAGGTTGATGAGCATAGAAGAGTATACTTTGAGCTCGAAGATATGGTGTACTTGAAGCTGAGACCCTACAAACAGAAGACACTAGCCAAGAGGAGGAATGAGAAATTGTCCATACGATACTTTGGGCCTTATGAAGTTTTGGAATGCATTGGAGCATTGGCCTATCGATTGTGGCTACCACCCTTATCAGCATTGCACCCAGTATTTTATGTATCATAATTAAGGCGGGCGATAGGAAATCACACACCATATTTACTACCCCTATCTTTGACAAAAGATATGAATGTCATTTTGGAA
This sequence comes from Dendrobium chrysotoxum, assembly GCA_019925795.1. Lineage (NCBI taxonomy): Eukaryota > Viridiplantae > Streptophyta > Magnoliopsida > Asparagales > Orchidaceae > Dendrobium > Dendrobium chrysotoxum. Next base: position 57,265,634 of record CM034303.1, read on the forward strand.
CCCTGAGAGTAGAAGGGGTGTGTCGAGGAGAGATAGGGGCATAGGAGGTACTAATCAAGTGGATGGAATTAGCTGAGCACGAAGCTACATGGGAGCCATACGAGATGGTTAGGGAGGCAGTTTCCATCTTTCTACCTTGAGGATAAGGTGCATCTTTTGGGGGTGGGGGGTGAGGGAATATTGTTACACCCCCTTTTACGAGTGGGAGCCAACATAATATAAAGTTCGGTCGCCGTTGTAGGGCCCAAGAAAGTTGTAATTCAATATGTAAGGAGGAGAAATAAAGAGGGAAATATTTAGGAAGATTTTAATTAAAATTGGGAGGGAATTATTTAGAGAAAGAGATCCAAATTGAATTCAAATTGGGGAGGGAATCAATTAAGGAAAGTGGCTTATTTAGGAGGTAATTAGAGGAGCCTATTTAAGGCTAACCATGTTGTATTTTTAGCATTATGTGATTTGTGTTTGCTATAGTCTTTTTTTTGTGAGTTTCCTAGTGGCATCTAGGGTTTGTGGGAGAGCCGATCTACCCCTCTTAAATAGTAGATCAATTGTATCTTGCATTGCTTTTGAAGGAGAAATAAGAAAACAACCATTATCTTTGTGTTGCTATGCTTTTCTTCTCTTTTGTTTGCTGTTTTTACTTCCAAGATGCATCCGACTAATTCAAGAGTTTTGGATAGATTTTTGGTAGAGAAGTTTTTGTAATGGATGCTTAGATTTTTCTTTGGTGAAAATTTTTGAGGACTTCCAAATCTAGACTTTTGAGTGTTAGTTAACTAATAAAGGTAATTTTAGGTCAATTGGATGTGGGGTAAGAAGTTATAAAAATTTTCCTATAATAGGAGGACAATAGGAGTTGTACTGCTGTGGAAGTGGTATGACTTAGTTTTCTTGAGGGTATAATGCTTTGAGGACTTGAGAAGATGGTGGAGATGTTTGGGGAAGTTGTAATGATGAATACGCGATGGATGATGACATTGGAATGAAGAGTATAAAAGTAGCTTCTCCCATCAAGAAAAAGTAAAATGCTTGTCACCAGACTCCAACCACAAGGCAAATTAATTATCAATTTTTTGTTAAAATCACAAAAAATTGATTTCATTCATTTAAAATATTATTTAGGGCTGTAAACAAATCGAGTCGAGTCGAGCAGGTGCTTGTTCATGTTTGAGCTAATTATTATAAGCTTGTTCAAGCTTGGTTCGAGCTCGATTCAAGCTTTTCTGTTTGGGTTCAAGTTTGGTTTATTTAAAATGATAGATATTCCTGTTTAATTTGTGTTTGGTTCATGTTCGGTTCATTTTGTGCTTATCAAGCTTTAAGAAAATGAGTCTTATCGAACTTACTAACAAACAATTATCTAGTGCTTGTTTCCGAAAATATCTAGTTAGTGTTTTTGACCTACCAAATGTGCCTGTTCATAAACATATCACGAGTGCTTTCACACTACCAAATGATCCCGTTTACAAACAAATGGGCTTATAAAATGATTCTTTTGATAATCAAGCTTGTCCATGAACACTTTAAACAAACAATCTAGTAAACATGAACAAATACCTCTTCTTCATGAACAAATTTATTCTATTAGAAAAGTATAACATGAAAAATGACATTAATTTTTTGAAAAATAAGAATCATTTATTATAATAAAACTAAAAATTATGTGAAAATATATAAATAAAGATTTAGTTAAGCTTCTTAACGAGCTTTATATCGAGCTTCTTGTTGAGCTTATTCATGAGCATTAATTGATATTGTTCATGAACATAAATAAGCGGAACACATAGTTGTTTAAGTTTGTTTATTTAACAGTCAAGTAATTCAAAACTTGTTCAAGCTTGTTTGATTACTTAAACAAACAACCATGGATGAGCTATAATTGAGCTGAGCCACGAGTAGCTTGTCGAACGGTTGGTTCATTTGCATCCCTAGTATTATTTAAAAAGTGTATTAATTCTAAATAATTCAAAATTAAAAAAAAAATGAAAAAAGGAGTGAGAAGGTTAACTACAAAAAGAGGGGGAGAGATTGCAACCACTACAACCATCATCTCCTATTTTTAAGCAAGTTTCAATTTTCTGGGGTGGGAAGTTTTAAATTTGATTGTAATTTTTAGTCTAATTTCTCCATGCTTTTGATTAATATTCTGCTTGATGATTTGTGGCCCTTGATCTTGATTGATACATTTTAGTTCTTGATCTTTTGATGGGGCCTTCATGATTCACATAATATTCTATGTCAATTACTTTTCTTTTTACAGCCCTCAATCTTTTAATTGACGCTCACGCTCACTATAAATCTAAAATGTTTCTGTTCTTGACAGAATAGCTAATATTGGTACAGTTAAGTGGCTTTTCAACTCATGAAAATTATTTTCACTGTTTTGACAATTCAAACTCAACATCTTTTCTCATTTGCTTAAACAATGGCATAACTATTGTGAAATTTTCTTAACAAATCTCCAGTGATATCTGACTAGACCTAGAAAACAACTACTATAACATTTTTTAGTGTAGATCATTCTAATATTTTTTTTACTTTCTAAGAATCCACTGGGAGTTTTTCTTCACTTGCTATATGTTATAAAAATGCAACACTTTTTTTTATTTTTATCTGGGAATTATCCCTATCTACCTTTTTTATTTTATTAGGTCTATATTTGTTGGTCTAGCTGCACCTAGCCTTTGTTATTCTTTCAATTTTGGCTTTCTATACTTTTCTCTTTTTCAGTTTTACAAGTTGCTTACTTTCGACTTTTTTAACTACTGTGTGCTTTGTATAGAAAGCGTACATGGAGGAGTATTTTATGGAAAATCTTTTCTATTAATTTAAATAAATTGATAATCAACTTCAAATCAATTAGATTTAAAAAAAAAAAATTAAAATTGCATTGCTTAAGAGTCAACTTCTTAATTAAAAAAAAATATTCTTTTTTATCTCCTTGAAGAGATATAGAGTTTAGCTTGTTAGCAATCAAGCCCTCCTCTAGTTGTCTCACATCTATAACATGGCCAGTTAAATGTATTCATATCATGTTCCCGAGGATAAAGCTATTGACTTAATGACATGCTTTTAAATAAATACGCCTAGTGGATGCTTGCATACTAGGATAAAGCTCTGGTTCCATTTTGGGCTATTTCGTTCACTTCTTTTTGTAGGTAATTCTTATACCAGTAAGGATTGTAAGTTATGCATTTTTTCAGATCATCCTCATTGTTGCGGACTCAAATATACGCGGCGATAGAGTTTAATATTTCCGTCTCAGCGTTGTACGTATATCCAGCACACAAACAGAAGAGTGAAAGAAACACCAGGATTTTTACGTGGAAAGCCCTGAAAAAGGGAAAAATCACGGGGCCACGCCCAGTTGAAAAAGTTCCACTAGTGTTGTTTGAAATACACGAGGCTGACTCGTCCTTTAACTTCAGGATGATCAGATTACAATGAGTATCAATTACAAGGCCAAGCAGAGTTCTGACGTCACTCGGGCGTCAGACAGAATTCCGGCGTCACTTGGAAAGAAGTCCGGCGTCACTCGGGCGTCGGGTAGAATTCTAGCGTCGGGCAGAATTCCGGCCTCCCTCGGGCACTAGGTGGTGCTCCGGTGGTGTTCCGGCGGTGGTCGAGGAGCTGTTCCCTCATAGACTTCTCTTCTCTTCTTCTTCTTTTCTTGGCTTCTTGGCTTCTTGGCTCCTTGGCTCGGGTCCTCTCTTAAGAGAAATGAGGGGCTATTTATAGTTTTTCTGGAGTGGCATAGCCCGTAAATATGTGAGGGATCAGGGGCAAATAGGGAGTGATCCGAATGAACGGTTGATATTGAATCCCTTGATCATGAACCGTTTATCGAGGATTTGAAGGTCTTAATGATATCAGAATTCTACGATCTTGGGCTCGTTGGATTCGTCTCGTCGAGCCGCTCGATTCGACTATAAGCTCGCCAAAATCGGAGACCGTTTGGTAACTCAAATTGCTGTTCGATGCTTCCAACAGCACTTCGGGTACTTGATTTGGACTCGTTTGGGCTCGGATTGAGTCGAATTTGGTGTTGTTGGATTCGTATTTCCGAGACGCTCAGTTCGACTATAAGCTTGCTGAAATCGGAGTTTAAATAGTCTCCGAATTAATTTTTGAAGTTTCCAACTTGAGTTTTTCCTCAAGATTCGTGCCCGATCAAGATAATTTTTCGATGACGTATCAGTTGCCCCCTATTTTTGGACGTCAAAGCTCCATGAGTCCAAAAATATATGTGTCGGCTTTTCACTTTGGAAAAATCTCAAAAATTTGCGTTCCAAAAATTAAATGTTTGCTCGAACTTGATCATAGAGGCCCCGTTGAGCTCCGAAAGTGTCAAAATTGAGTCTGGAACGTCGAAAAACGTGTCCGGGGACCCCAAAAACGTCGAATTTGGACCGTCCGGGCCCGAAATCGGAGCCCGGGAACGCGTAGGCGACCGAACCGGCCGGCCGCCGCCTGCGGCGGCGCCCGCGCCAACAGGCGCGTCCGCGCGGTTATCTTTTAAAATTTTTTTTTTTTAAGTGGTGGGGCCCAAAAAATTCCGAAAAAATCCCAAAAAATTCCGAAAAATTTGAAAAAATTCAGGGAATTTAATAAAATTTTGGAATCCTCCCCCCTCAAAAATAATATAAATAGACCCCAGGGCCTAGGAGAAACTCGCCCCTTCTTCCTTTCTCCCTCTGGCTTTTGGCATTTTGAGGCTTTCCGTCGTTTTTGAGTAGGTGACTTTCCCTACTTGACTCGGCGCCCCTCCCTTTGCGCAGAAGTTAGAGTATTCCTCTCTTCTCCCCTCTAGTTTCTGGCATTTTGAGGCCTTCCGCCGTTTTTGAGTAGGTGACTTTCCCTACTTGACTCGGCGCCCCTCTCTTTGCGCAGAAGTTAGCGGTTTTTCCTCTTTTTTCTCTCATTCTGGCTTTCTGACAGTTGAGGCATTCCGTTGTTATTCAGTAGGTGATTTTCCCTACTTGAGACAACGCCCCTCCTCTTGTACAGGAGTTAGAAATTTCTTTTCTTTTTCATTCCTTCATGTGGAGGTGAGATGTTAGTCGGAGGGAGTCTGAAGATGGTCGGAAGTCAGGCGTCGGGAAGAAGTACGGCGTCGGGTAGAACTCCGACGAAAATTCGTCGGCGGGAAGAAGTCCTATGACGGGTAGAAATTCGGTGTCGGGTAGAAGCCCAACAAACATCCGGCAACGGGCAGAAGTCCGACGTCGGGAAGAAGTACAGCGTCGGGTTGAAGTCCGACGACGGGCATAAGTCCGGCGTCGAGTAGAAGTGCGACGAAAGTCCCGCGACTGACAGAAGTCCTGCGTTGAGTGGAAGTACGGTGTCGGGCAGAAGTCTGACGAAAATATTGGGCAAAATTCCAACGAAAGTCTGGCGACGGGCAGAGACCCAGCAACGGGAAGAAGCTCGTCGTCGGGCAGAAGTCTGATGATAGTCCCTCGACGGGCGTAAGTACAACGTCGGGTAGATATCCGAGGCAAGTCACGCAACTGGCAGAAATACAACGTTGGGTAGAAATTCGACGAGGGTCTGGCGACAGGCAGATGATGGCGGGCGTCCAGTAACATTGTGTTAAGGCAATATTCATCCATACTAAAGTGTGCCAACATCAGATATTACTGAATCAAGGGGCCGAAGTAGTGTGACATGCCAACATTCTAGCAATACACTAACACTGTCAACTGAGTGGAGGTCTGATGATCATCCAGTTATGTCCTTTCTGTGAAGGAGCAGTTGTAGGAGATGCTTGCGTGCAGTAAGGGAGAAGTCACTTAAATCCACCAAGGACATTTGACTGTGTTAAAGTTGCTTGTTGCTTGATGATACTAGCTTGTATGAATGTCACCAGTGTACCTTTTGCTTTTACATTCTTGCAAAGGTGACCTAGATGTACAATCTTTCGTAATATGACTTCAATAATATTTATTTGAAGTTGAAAACTCACTTTTGCATCTTTGAAACATGAGTTAATATATTGTGTAACATACTTTTTCAAAATTTTTTTGCCCGCCAAGAATCTCTGTAGGAGATGTCCAGAGAATCCATCAAGAATATGACCTATCCGAGGTAGTATGTCGGAGCCTTTGCTCGACGACGCTAACCTGTATGGAAGAGGTCGAGAGAATCCACCAAGGATGTGAGACCTATCCGAGGTTGTATGTCAGAGCCTTGCTCGATGACACTAACCTGTATGGAAGAGGTCAAGAGAATCCACCAAGGATGTGAGACCTATCCAAGGTTATATGTCGGAGCCTTTGCTCGACGACGTTAACCTGTATGGAAGAGGTCGAGGGAATCCACCAAGGATGTGAGACCTATCCGAGGTTGTATGTCGGAGCCTTTGCTCGACGACGTTAACCTGTATGGAAGAGGTCGAGAGAATCCACCAAGGATGTGAGACCTATCCAAGGTTGTATGTCGGAGCCTTTGCTCGACGACGTTAACCTGTATGGAAGAGGTCGGATCGAATCCCCCTGGGATTGATCATCCAGTGATTGAGACACAATAAAGATTGCGTATTTCTCGAATCAAGGATAAAGAGACTATATTTGTCAGTAGTTTTTCACTGTCATTTATATTCTTTTTAAAGAAAGAGACAATATCAAAACTGGACGAACAACACATTATATTACTGTAAGACAATAATTCCCTTGTACAACAGAAGAGATACATATAGGGACAACAATATTATTTGACTTGGTAGAAATACTAAGGACATTAGAGTGACATCCTACTGATCATAGAAGAGATACATGGTGACACATGACAAGTAGTATTACTAACACAAAGGTTCAAGTTGCAGCATTACTCAATCTCACCAACCATTTGAATATTATTCAATGGTTGTCTTTGTTGTTGATTTTGCCCCCCAGTGGGGCGAGCTTCTTCTCGGGTAGGTGGGTTCCCAATAAACTGTCGAAGATAGTCCTGGCGGATAAGTCTTTCAATCTCATCCTTAAGTTGCCAACATGCTTCAGTAGTGTGGCCACGACTACGATGAAAGTGACAGTACTGATCTTGATTTCCTGTATTTGGCTTCGAAGGATGCGGCCATTTCACTTTGTCCTGATCTTGAATCGCCATTAACACATTTGCTCGAGATGTGTTGAGCGGAGTGTACTCTTTCTCCTGCCGAGGTTCTCGTTGTGGTAATGGGGGCCTAGGAGGTATATTGCTATTCTCTTGCTTTTTCCGTTGTAAGGAAGAATTATCCATCCCAGGAGCACCTTTGCGCTTCCCATTTGTCTGCTCGAACTGCTTTCTGTGAGCATTTATGGCTTCATCTGCGGAGATTTGTGCCTCCACGCGATGAATCAGGTCGGCTTATGAATGAACCGTATCTCGCATAAGAGCTGAATAAAAGGGGCCAGGACGGAGGCCACCAAGAAAGACTCCTCTCAATAATTCAGGATCTACTCCCGGAATTTGTCGAGCCTCAGTAGAAAATCGCTGAAAATACTCTTTCAACGATTCTCCCTCATTCTGACGGATTCCAGATAGGTGGGAGGAATCCTTAGTGATTCTTCGATTGGCTACGAACTGTTCGACAAATACTTTGGCCAATTTGACGAATGTGGGGATCGTTTTGGCTGGAAGTGAATAGAACCATGTTCGAGCTTGTCCTTTAAGAGTGGCAGGGAAAACCTGGCAAAGGAGTGCATCTGAGGCTCGTTGAATATGCATGATGGTCCTGTAATGGTCGATGTGCTCGTACGGGTCAGATGTCCCATCGTAGGACTCGACGCTTGGTAGCTTAAAGCCAGTCGGAATAGGGTGTTGAAGAATAGCTTCTGTCAAGGGTGATGACTCCTGCAAGTCCCACTGACGAAGGGGTTGCCTTATGCCTCGTGCAGGGAACTCTTCTCGGACCAATCGTCGTAGTTCGTGGCGAAGGGTATTGCGAGGGAGCTCAGCAATGTGTGGTCGGGCTAACTCTTCGGGGAGGTCCAAAGGAATACGAGGTTGCCGACCTGTGTGCGAAGGATGGGTAGAACTTGCTGTATCAGTCAGTTCATTATCTTGATGCGACTGCGAACGCCTCCTGAGTGGAGGAAGAGGAATCTCGTCTTGAAGATGTTCGATTTGAACAGCTTCAACTCGTGGTGGATCTCGAGGGAGAAGAACCTCCTCCTGAGGTGCTAGGGTCGGTTGTCGAGTCTCTCGCAAGAGTTGTAGGATCTCGTTTTGAGATTCTTCCATCTTTTGAATTCTCTCTTCTAGGGAGGGTCCCGAGGTCCTTTCTCTAGGTGCGTTTTGGCCCCCGGGGTATAAAGAGGCAGATATCGGGCGTCTATGATTCATAGACTGATTCCTGGATTGATGAGAGTGAGAGCGGGAGGCTCCTATGAGGCGACTGCTACGCCTGTTGACCATCGTAGCAATACTTGAAGTTGTGGGATAAGTTTCCCACAGACGGCGCCAAACTGTTGCGGACTCAAATATACGCGGCGATAGAGTTTAATATTTCCGTCTCAGCGTTGTACGTATATCCAGCACACAAACAGAAGAGTGAAAGAAACACCAGGATTTTTACGTGGAAAGCCCTGAAAAAGGGAAAAACCACGGGCCACGCCCAGTTGAAAAAGTTCCACTAGTGTTGTTTGAAATACACGAGGCTGACTCGTCCTTTAACTTCAGGATGATCAGATTACAATGAGTATCAATTACAAGGCCAAGCAGAGTTCCGACGTCACTCGGGCGTCAGACAGAATTCCGGCGTCACTTGGAAAGAAGTCCGGCGTCACTCGGGCGTCGGGTAGAATTCTAGCGTCGGGCAGAATTTCGGCCTCCCTCGGGCACCAGGTGGTGCTCCGGTGGTGTTCCGACGGAGTTCCGGCGGTGTTCCGGCGGTGGTCGAGGAGGAGCTGTTCCCTCATAGACTTCTCTTCTCTTCTTCTTCTTTTCTTGGCTTCTTGGCTTCTTGGCTCCTTGGCTCGGGTCCTCTCTTAAGAGAAATGAGGGGCTATTTATAGTTTTTCTGGAGTGGCATAGCCCGTAAATATGTGAGGGATCAGGGGCAAATAGGGAGTGATCCGAATGAACGGTTGATATTGAATCCCTTGATCATGAACCGTTTATCGAGGATTTGAAGGTCTTAATGATATCAGAATTCTACGATCTTGGGCTCGTTGGATTCGTCTCGTCGAGCCGCTCGATTCGACTATAAGCTCGCCAAAATCGGAGACCGTTTGGTAACTCAAATTGCTGTTCGATGCTTCCAACAGCACTTCGGGTACTTGATTTGGACTCGTTTGGGCTCGGATTGAGTCGAATTTGGTGTTGTTGGATTCGTATTTCCGAGACGCTCAGTTCGACTATAAGCTTGCTGAAATCGGAGTTTAAATAGTCTCCGAATTAATTTTTGAAGTTTCCAACTTGAGTTTTTCCTCGAGATTCGTGCCCGATCAAGATAATTTTTCGATGACGTATCACTCATAGATTTCATCTGTCTGGGAGTTTGTGTTTTCTTTTGTTGGTTTAATATCAGACGACTCCCTTTGGACAATGCAATTTATGGTTGATGGCAGAGCATTGTGTTTGTCCTTGCTGGATTTATGACATTGATGACCTAGGACCCCTTTTCAACAAATTGCTTTCATGAATTTCTTAGGGCTTATATGATTGTTCGCACGCATTGTTATCATTCACTTATGTTAGCATGCAAGTATAAATGAGATCATCCTTATCTTTTTTATTTATTATCTTTTTATTTTCTTTTGTTTTAATGAGATCGTCATTCCTTTCAATTATAAGCACATTGCACCTGAAAGAACTTTTTTTCTTTAAAACACTTTTCTTAGGTTTCCCAGTCAAAACTCTCCTTCCTAGCAGCTGCAGATTCTACTCCTTTTTTAAGTATATTATCCTCATCAAGTGCAGCCAACAGTGGCATTCTTATAGTTGGACCTGAAGGAGGTAAAACTCTCTCTCTCTCTCTCTCTCAGTTACAAGATTTTAGACGAATATAATGAAGATCTTGTTTTTAAGGCAAATATTTGTTGACTGTTTTGAGATGGAAGTTTCAAATGTGTTTATAATAATGCTTTTTTTTGCTTTCCTGACATTGAGTTTATCCATCTTATGAATAGCCAAGCTAATCATTCAGCATACTTTCATCGCACTGAAGTTTGCTGCATATTATACTAATCAACCTATGAAATAAAAAAAATGTAAATACCCCTGTTCTCTCTTTCTTTTAGCTTAAATTATGCGTTTGAGCTTATTTTCTACTCTGTGTCCTTATAGTTTTATTTCCTTCTTGCATTTGTATGCCTTCACTTTGAAATTATGCAGAATCATATTTATCATAATAATCTGGTTGAAGCATTTGCATTCATATCAGATTTTACGGAGGAGGAGGTGAAGTTGATGGTGGATGCAGGTGCAACCCCTGTGGGCCTTGGCCCATGCCGCCTTCGAGTAGAGACGGCTACCATTGCAATGCTGTCTACTGTGATGCTATGGTCTGATGCCCTTAAATTGGAGACTTGATGAAAGTTGTGCACACAGTAGCTCCCCATCTAATCGTAGGCCTTCACTAAAGTTGAGCATGTCCTTGAGCTTGCTTCCTTCATAAATGTAAAACTCCTCCGGCCCTCCTTTCGGGCTCTGCGCTTTTCTCTTTATCTTTTCATTTTTTGCCTTTGAAGTTACGGCCTCCAGATAACTAATAATTCAAAGATAATTACTAGTTGCTGCCTTTAGGATGCGTTGATACATGCACCGTATCAGCACCGTCCGGCAAGCACAAATTTTAAGTGTTGTTATCTCATTGAACTTTAGTGGATATCTATCATGTTCAACTACTTCAGAAGTTATTGAGGTAGGCCGTGCATTAAATTTTATGTTGCTTCCATGAACAGTTTCAAGTTATGGTCTTGATACACAGTGACTGACGTGATTTAGAGGTAAAGTTTTGTATATTCATCTGCTATACTCGACAAACAATATGACGCAGCCATAAATGGAAGCAAGGATGTATAAAAAAAAATCTTTAATAACACAGTCGGAGAGAAAAACAGTGCTCTATCTTTTTCTGCCTTTCTTCATTAAGAGATTAAGGTTCTATGTATCCCAAAACCAAGAAAAGAAGGATAGAAACCAACCCAGGCCAGCAAATCCAACAGTTTCTGAATATGGACATCACAAAGATACAAGAGGACAATAAAACGTATGGTGTAAGTGGTGGTAGAGGCAAACAGTGCATCAATTGGCTCGGTCTTCTATATAATATAATTCAACTTAAAGTTCAATTCAACAACTTATCGGGAGGGAGGGCGGTATTCAAAGACGTCTTAAACATTGAATGTTTTAAACATTTAGCAAGTCTATTACATATGCGTTGACGCCAAGCTTATTTTGATAGGGACAACTTTCGATGATATCGGTGTTTGCTAAGACGTACCATGATGATGAGCCCACCGTCATTGAATAAATTTTTTTTTGAGAGTTTTGGACGATTCCTATCTTGTATTTCCCATTAAATTTTGTAAGTATATATTTCCTTTCTTGATGTAGCTGCTTTACTTCGGTGGCCAGTCGGCTCGGTTTTCCATATATTTTATTTCTTGACGTAGCTGAGTTTTGGTCGACTGCTATCTCGGCATTTTTGTTCTCTTATTGTTGTTGTGGTAATCGATTAGATTAATTACCCAATCAAGTATCGTTGTATAAATAATTAAGAATGTGGGGTGCCTAGTTGATTTGTTGTTCATATTGTTGAAGGTGAATTCAGTTTGGCTAGTGCTTTATCCCTCAATTTCGATCCACCCTGATTTCATCGTCAAAAGTGTTTATGTCAACGTCTCAAGTGGTTGTAGTCAGGTAAATCCTTTTCTAGCATTAGATGAAGAAGCAACTCTGTGGAAAGGAAGTCATGTCAGATCCCGGTCCATAAAGTGGCGCACTTCGGCAATACGGAACTCGACGAAGAGGCATGAAACATGTTTTATGCTTAAAGAGTCATATACAAATAGCATTAATAGAACGTATAAGAGTAAATAATGGAATATAAACTAATATTTATTTCATTAATATAAATTTTGATAAAAGTACATCATTAAAGAGAAAACGATGATAGATGCAAGAAAAATTTAAAATAACAACATTAGAAATAAAACTATCCAAATTCAAAGGATTTACAATCAATGCGACATATTTAACGATTAGCTTTAATTGAAAGTTCTCTCTTGTTATCAGGAGGGGTAATTAACTGTAGGGGCTTGCGCCTATAGGAAATCAGAGCTTAGATCAAAAAGTCTTCATAAAATGTGGGTGAAATCTTTGGGTAGTGTCTTATCTAAAATCCAATCTGCCTTCTGAAAATTCACCCAAAATTTAAGCTCGTTAAAACTCTCTGTCATCACAGACTCAAACAAGAAAAAGAGACCTCTGGCGCGGAGAGGCCGGGAGCGTATCGAGCGGATCTAGGGCACGGCCGTGGGAGTTGAGCTTCGTTTGTCTATCTCTATAAGTTCCCAAATCCATCCTCTCTCGTTTTTGTGTGCCTCTCTGAGAGCGTGAGAGGAAGAGAATGATTAAGGGGGTTATCGTGAGAGATCGTGGGGAGCGACGGTTTTGGTCGTGGGATCATGCACTGGTTGGGTCTCTGACAGTTAGGTCGTGGGGGTCAGTCGTTTGAGTCGTGGGACATTTATAGTTAACATAAATATTGACAGACTGCTACAAAAACTTAAACTACTGAATAAGATCCTTCCGCTCATCAATTTTCTCTTATGAAGATGGTCTATCAAGCACTCTAGTAGAACTTGCTATGAGAAAAGCTAACAAATAATTACTATCTATTAAAACATAGATAATAAGATATTGAGGTTTGCAATATGAATAATAAAAGAAGCACGATTAACTATGCACTAGTAGTTTAATCAAGTCATAAAATTAGTCATATTACATTGTATAAATGAAAAGTGTCACCTACTCTCATGTGATTTTAAGATAAAATATAATGTCTTATGTTTATGACTATTTATATAGAAACTTTAAGTAATGCACATTTATACTAACATTCATGTCATATATATATATATATATATATATATATATATATTGACACTAGGAACAAAAAAGGTAGGCACTAATCCCATGAAAATTCAATGGTTTATTTATTATTACATGAATTTATTTTGATATAGGAGTTTGTGCAATAATAAATAAAGACAAACTATCTTTGCCACATGATATTTTCATTATGAACATTAATACACTCTAGTAAAATATATGCAGCAGTAATTGAATATTAAATATAGGATTGACAACCTATAATATTTAGGAACCTAGTACAAGTAATAGATATAACGCCTCTGACAAGAAAAGATACCTTTATCACTTAATAAATAATAGTTAGTTACCTCAAACAAATGACACGAAACTCTGAGTCCAATTGATATCCAACTAATCACATCAGATGAGAATTAATTCAAAGGCCCCACAGATTCATCACAAATCTCCAATCAAACTCATGAAAAATTGCAATTATATTATAGGAATTGATGAAAACAAAAAGAAAATATCAAGATACAATTAATCCTGTATTCGAGAGAAGGATCTTTCTGTCCCAACTCTTTAGATGCCGCTAAAGCCCAAGAGCACTCAGAAAACACAGAATTTCAACAATAATCAAGATAACCCTATTCTCCCCCCCCCTCTCTCTCTCTCTACTTAAGCCGTGGACTCCACCTGGGAGTAAACAGCAGGCTTCCGCCTGCTGTATACAAGGGGCTGGTCCTTATTTTGGGCGGGTTGGACCGGTGTATCAATACCCCGCTCCCAAAGATTTACCTTGTCCTCAAAGTGAAAAGAGAGAAATTGATGTTGCATCCTCTCGTATGGCTCCCATGTAGCGTCATAATCGGGAAGGTCCCTCTATTTAATCAACACTTCTTTGATCCCTCCTTCTCCCTAGTAATAAGTATAACCCCCTATAGCTCTAGTGGTTCTAGAACCACTTTCAATTCCTCAGTCAGTGTGGTCGACAATTCTGAACAAGCTGTATGATCCTCAATAGCTCTTCTCAATAGAGATACGTGGAACACTGGATTTATGGTAGCGGTGGTGGGTAACCTCAAATGATAAGCTACTTCTCCAATCTTCTCTGATATCTCATAAGGGCGAAAATATCAGAGCCAGCTTCTCACTCCTCCTGTTAGATGCCGTCCTTTGTCTGTAACACTATAGGAAATTCAGCCTTTTACAGTGGAATAATCGGACGCAAAACAAGAGAAATCCATCACAGATCCTGGTTTGAGGCGGATTTGCGACGGAACTGAATCAGTTGTTATCCTTCGCAAATATTTTGCGGTGGATGAGCGACGAAAATTTTGCTGCATTTTGCGGCAGAATATCCTTCGTACATTGTGGCGAAAAATCAATCGCAAATCCGTCGCCATTTGTGATGGATATTTTCGTAGCAAACAACGATGCTAGCTTGTCGTATCAAGGTTTACGACGAAATTTCTGTCGTAAATCTGGCTGAAACTTGTAGCATTAATAAAAGAAAATAGCTCCTGGAATCAGTTATTGAGCTTTCCAATAGTATGAATCCAAGCAGTTTACAAGCAATAATTAAAAGCAATAATAAGAAAAAATAATAATCAAACAGTAACAAATATTCCAATAGCTCAAATAAACAACCACATTCCATAAAATTATACAATCTTTATAACACTGTTAAAGTTTCAATAGTTCTTATACATCAAAAGAAGTAAACTGAATCAAAAACATTTTTACAAACACTCTAGGCAGAATTTGTATTCTTGCTATTATGCTCGGCCTATGTAGGCGCAAGTTGATTTCTGCCAATCAGCTCTCTCAATCTCCTAAGCTCATCTAGTATTTGAATATTTACGACTGCTTGTGTTTTTTCGGATATTTTCTAACTCTGCTGTCAGGTTAGCCACTTGTTGGCTATATAAACTCTCTTGGCTGCTTGCAGAGTAGCAGGTAGCAGAAGAGGACTGTCCCTCGTAAGCATAGGCTTGTGAGCCTAATTCATAAACCTGTCCTTTCTGTATTTCACCTACCGCTTGCGACCAAGTTCGGCAGTCAGAAACATCTGTAGATCCCTCGGAGAAACCTTTATCTGTTGCAGCCTGGCTCTCTCGAAGTCTTGATATTTATCCTATAAAATATAATATAAGATTAATCATCATATAATCTCATTTATAATATTTCTGTAAGTATAATATTCTTATATACTTACATATACCCTCCTAGCTTGCTCATCCACCCACTGCTGGTCCTCGTGACGCTTATGAGTGTAACTGTGTAACTCAATTGCAGTGGTTCTCTAACAAGCATCTCCTTCTGCAATATACTTAGATTAGCATGCATAAGCAAAAAAAATATTAAAATGTATTAATTGTTTTTACCAATCGTCGTCTATGCTCAGTGTGTGGAATTGAGCCCCTAGTATTGAGGGAGCTACTTAGGCCCCCAACGTAAAAAGCTTGATTCTATTTGTTCTGCTCCCTCCTCATTATAAAATCTGGGCTGCCCTAAACACTATTAAGCTCTGCCCATACACCCTCTCTAATCTAAAGCGATCACTCGCCTATCTTCCTAATGCAACTGAACATGCCTCGTAGGCGAGTTGCTCTGCTTTTCTCAAAATTTGTTTTGATTCGAGTACCATGCTCGGGCAACCGATAGAAATCTCGATGTATACAACAAATTAGAATTTTTTTATTAGCGTAATAAAATATAAAGAGAAGTTATTAATATTACAACTTATTAAACTCAAACTCCCTGAACCACATGTCACACTCTTCCTTTGGGATTTTCTTCTAAGAGACATATGAAGCATCAAACCTGCTCCGTATGATATCCCGTATCTTGTACGTGGGCTGCTTTGATGGATAAAACCTGCACAAAATATTTAGTTGAAGAATATTACTTCTCAAATATATGTGTAATATAAAACATACACATTTACATTTGTGTCACCCTCAGGCTGAATTAGCATGCACCCATTTGCAGTCGGTGTTGCGACAACCTGCATAGAAGGTTCAGCTGCAGTCGGGGTATCCAGCTGCATAGGGCTGAGGGGGTGGTGGGTAGTAAAATGGCGGAATGTATGGTGGATAGGGATAAGTACCAGGGAATCCCTAAGAAGATGGTGGGGTGTAGTATGGGTAAAATGAAGCCGTCTGCGTAGGGTCTGGGGATGGAAAGTGAGGGTTTGCAGAGTAAAACGTAGGACTCCTTGCAGGAGGCATAAGTAAAAAGGGGCTAGGTTGGGTATGAGTGGCAGGTTGTGACAAATAGTTGAGTTGCCAGTTGTATAATTAATGACACGCACATATAGTTCTATAATTTTTTGGGAAAATAGTTTTATATTTAATTTTGTAGATAGTGGAAAAAGTCTTGTGAGCCTTCCCCAGATACATTCTGTAAAGTTTGCCTTTGCACTCTTTGTTCACACCTTGTTCACACCTTGTTCACACGGTCTTTGCATTCGATATCTTTTGACTCTTCGTCCCTGCTTCATTTTTCTGCATCCCAAAACTTTCTAGTGTAAAAAGCAGCATTAAAATAAATATGAGAAAAATATCAAAATAATTCTTTGATTTTTTTATAAAAGATCAAAATAATTATTAACTATATTAACATATCATTTTATTCTCTCAACTCTTTAAAGATGAATAAAAATAATTTTATTATGAGATTATTTTTATTTTTATTTTGAAATCTTGAATTGTAGATCATTTTAATTATTTATAAAAAATCAGGAGGCAATTTTAATATTTTTCTCAAATAAATATAAAATAATGCCAAGGGAGACTGGAAAAGAAATATGGTGGTTGTCTAGTTGAGGATTACTTTGAAATTAATAAAGTCCCATTCGATGAACATTGAAAAAATGGCTGATGTTGACTTTCGACGTCTGATATCTTTTAGATTTCGAAATTAATTTTTTTTATCAAAATATTTATAATTGTTTTTCTTTTCAATCATTTTTTATTAAAATATATGCTTATTTTTTAATAAATAAAATGATAAGTAGGAGGACATATTTTAATGTAGAACTAAGAATGTGAAGAAATTTAATATAGGAATTTATATATTATTTTTAAATATTATTTTTTCAGAAGAAAAGTTATTTTTAGCAGCAATACATTTAGCGTAAAAAGGTAGTTGGTAGATATGGGGGGATTATCAAACAAATATGTGAACCCATACCTCTTGAGAAATTAATCAAGTCACCATGCTGAGTAGAGAACGTGGAAGCTCATACTTAAAGAGTAGGAGACACAGAAATAAAGCTGCAATACAGTTAATACTTGGTTTGAATCGTAGAAACACTTTCATCTGAACCGCAGATATTGAACTTATCGCTATATATATATATACACACACACACACACACTAGCACTATATACAGGGGAGGACATACAAAGATAATAAACCTTTACTCTAGCTCTCTAGCGTTATTCTTCTATCTTCTCTTCTCTATTTTTGATACTGCAAGTCTACATGATGTCAGAGCATAGTACCTCGATAACTGTCAAAATTTTTCTAATCAAAGTCTTTCATCATATCTTCCCACCTCTGTTCTCTTCTCCCAATGGATGGTTCCTCTGCTTCTCTAGCAATTGTTGACTCAGTATCCTCTCTAAACCACTATACCATCCCTCAACTTAAATTCTTAATGAGGAACATCAAGAACATTGTCTCCACTCCACTGACATCCAAAAACTATCCCGTTTGGCGCTCTCAGGTGGAGAAAGTATTTCGGGCGAATGGTTTTGAGGGATTTGTCGATGCTTCTTCCATCTGCCCTCCAAACTCCTCAACCAGTTCTGAATCCACCACCCCCACATCTGCATCACCCTACACTGCATGAATATTGACCTCATTCTTATATGAGATTAATCAAACAAAACAAAACCCAAAATAAAGATCAAATTCAAAATCTCTAACAAACAATCAAGGCCAAAGGCTTATGTCCAAAAACCCTTTTTAAGTGATTTTTCAATCACATCAAAACCAAACCAATTGACCTCCGATTCATGATCCGTCAATTGCATGTTGATTAGGCATGTCTCTAGGGTCAACCCTTCAAATTTGAGGCCAATTTGAGCCTTCTAATCCTAAAAATTGAATAAATTTCTAATGGCTGCAAAATCTTCAAATATTTATAGCCCATGCCACTAGATTGTGCACCTTCTGGAATTTAACCTTGGGAACATTCTCAAAATACTTGAACATGTTCATGAACCTTATTATGACATCTTAAACACAAAATTGCATCTTTGGTGGATTTTAGTTGACCATGATTTATCGTGGGTCCACTAAACCCAAAATTCTCAAGGGAAAATTAATCTTTTTCTTAAACCTTAACATGACTCATTCAAATCAGCCTTTGAAACCTCTTCCAATACATTCTAAATATTATTTGGAGTGTATTGAACCAAAACCCAAGTTCTAGTTTGACCTGGTTTACCAAAATATCCCTTAAGGGCCCAATCATGTATTTCGTGCAAGGAGACCTCACCATTGCATAGGATCACCTCTATTAGGTCCAAAATATCATTTTGAACTTGTTGGACTTAATCCCAACCTCTAGTTTGATCTGGTTGACCAAGTCAACCATGATTGACCAAAATCAACTATATACCCAAACAAATTCAAATCCAATGCTTTAGGCATTTTCAAGCCAAATCAAATCCTCAAAATTATTTGATTGTATGTCTCATGCATGTTCAACATTTTCATGAGCCAAATCATTATTGGGTTGACTTGGTCAACTCACAATGAGGGGTCAAATTCATGTTTGTAGTCAAATCTCCATATAAACTCCCAACCATTGGGCCCAAACCTCTTGGAGTTTATTCCTACAGCATACACGACCTTCCAAAACTTCATCCCAGTCAACATTGACTTGTTGACTGGTCAACAAGTCAACAAAACACTTCGAAAGTAAGAGAATGGTTCAAAATGGTCAAAATTTACTACCCATCCCATTCCCTTCCAAACCATCCATGAAAACTTGTGCAAAGAAACTCCAAATTCAGCCCTTAAACTAATCCTAAAGTAACCTCAAACTAGCCCTTAAACCAAGCCAAAGCCTTGGCTTAGCCAAATGGGGTAAAGAGTGGTCCCCTCCTCTAACATGAGCCAAAATAAGTACCATCTACCCTCCAAACTCCTTAACCAGTTTTGAATCCACCCCCCCCCCCCCCCCCCCCCACATCTGCATCACCCTACACTACATGGATGTTGACCTCATTCTTACATGAGATTAATCAAACAAAACCAAACCCAATACCAAGATCAAATTCAAAATCTCAAACAAAAAATCAAGGCCAAAGGCTTATGTCCCAAAACCCTTTTTGAGTGATTTTTCAATCACCTTTAAACCAAACCAATTGACCTCCGATTTATGATCCATTAATTGCATATTGATTAGGCATGTCGCTAGGGCCAACCCTCCAAGTTTGAGGCCAATTTGAGCCCTCTAACCCTAAAAATTGAATTAATTTCTAAAGGCTATAAAATTTTTAAATATTTACAGCATATGCCACTAGACTGTGCACCTTGTGAAATTTAACATTGGGAACATTCCAAAAATACTTGAACATGTCCATGAACCTTATTATGATATGTTAAACACAAAATTGCATCTTTGGTGGATCTTAGTTGACCATGGGTCTACTAAACCCCAAAATTTTTAAGGGAAAATCAATCTTTCTCTAAAACCTTAACATGACTCATTCAAACCAGCCTTTAAAATCTCTTTCAATGCATTCTAAATATCATTTGAAGTGTATTGAACTAAAACCCAAGTTCTAGTTTGACCTGGTTGACCAAGTCAATCATTATTGACCAAGTCAATTATGGTTACCAAAATACCCCTTAAGGGCCCAATCATTTGTGCAAGAAGACCTCACTATTGCATGAGACCACCTCCATTGGGTCCAAAATATCATTTTGAACTTGTTGGACCTAACCCCAACCTCTGGTTTGACCTGGTTGACCAAGTCAACCATGGTCAACCATGGTTGACCAAAATCAATCATATACCCAAACAAATTCAAATCCAATGCTTTAGACATTTTCAAGCCAAATCAAATCCTCAAAATTGTTTGATTGTATGTCTCATGCATGTTCAACATTTTCATGAGTCAAATGATTGTTGGGTTGACTTGGTCAACTCACCATGAGGGGTTAATTTATGCTTGTAGTCAAATCTCCATCCAAACTCCCAAACCATTGGGCCCCAACCTCTTGGAGTTTATTCCTACAGCATACACGACCTTCCAAAACTTCATCCCAATCAGCAAGTCAACAAAACACTTCAAAAGCAAGAGAAGGGGTCAAAATGGTCAAAATTTACTACCCATCCCATTCCCTTCCAAACCATCCAGCAAAACCTGTGCAAAGAAGCTCCAATCAGCCCTAAACTAATCCTAAAGTAACCTTAAACCAGCCCCTAAACCAAGCCAAAGCCTTGACTTAGCCAAACGGGGTAAAGAGTGGTCCCCTCCCCTCACATGAGCCAAAACAAGTCACACTAAAGTCTCCTACTTCTCGTTGGTTCCCAACCACCTTAGACAGGTGTTAATCATCCAATTAAGGGCTCCAATTAATCCCATCCATCCATTCAAACCCTAGGGGTTCAAATGCCCTAAACCCTCCAAAAACCCTCATTCCATCAACTCACAATCTCTCAGCTGCCTCCAACCCTCAAGTTCTTTCCCTTAGCTTCTCCAGACCCTGCCCTACCTTTCCAAGTTTTCCCCCACCGTTTCCTAGCTTCTAGAGCCTATTTTGGTGAAGAGAGAGAGAGAGAGAGAGAGAGAGAGAGAGAGAGAGAGAGAGAGAGAGAGAGAGAGAGAGAGAGAAGTAGAGAGCGAAGAAGGAGATTTGGATACAACTTTTGATCCAACTAGAACCAACTCTGGAGGTCTTCTATAAAGTTGAAGAGGACCTTCTAAGGAGCAAAATGAGACCAAAAAATCCAAAATTTGTCCACTGGTGGTTAGATATATTCACTTTTAGCTAAAAGGTCATTTTGAAACTGCTCAAAATCCTAAATGCATGGAGCCTCCAAACTCCAGGCATTGAAGGATTAAGATGTCATGAACTTATGTTTCAAATTTTGTGAAATTTTGTTGAGTATTTTGAAAGTTATGGGTAATTGAATTTTCTTATTCATTTTGAACTAAAACTTCTTAGAACACTTGATCGGACGGCCCAAAAACTGTCATGTCATCCCCCCAAAACCACGTATCTTCCATGAGTTTAGAACCCTGCCTAGTCGAAACATCACGCGACAATGTGGCACTTCCCGAGTCGCTGGATCTTTCCGTGATGGATTGAATCGACCGTCTGATGTGGTTAAGTGGCACGCTGTTGTGCTCCAGATGTCAGCCATATGTCAAAATGCTGCGGCAGTGACACAATCATTGTCGCTGTTGATTTTTTTAAAATTGAATTAAAAAATTAATTTTAATGCTCAGAACTTTGAAAATTCATAGTAAATTCAATTTTTCACCAAATGGAGTGCTTTTTGGCTTTGTTGGAAAGGTCTTGAGACCTAGTTTATTTTAAAATTGATTTTAATAAATTATGATTAATGAATTGTAAGAAATTTAAATTTATTTGAAATTCATTTTTGATAGTTTTTTCATGACCCAATGGCAAGCTAGACTCAATATTTGGTAATTTTTTTTTTAGCATTTTAGGCATTCCCAATAAATTTTATAGGTCTAGGTATGCTCTGAGTTACTGTGGTTTAAATTTTCAAAGTGATGGGTCCATATTGGGCCCATAACTTTGAAAATGCATAACTCTCCAAATTTTTAGAATTTTTTTGTAATTTTTCAGTAGTGTGCTTGCATATGTGTGAGGGTTAGCCGGACCAAATTTTAAACCCATTGGAGCATTAATGAAACCTTGGGAAAATAATTAAGGATTTGTCTAAAGAACTTAAAAAAATTCTAGGACATTCTACACACACTCAATAGGGGAAAAATTATAGAAAGTAAACTTAGTGACAATATGAACTTTAGGTTTTAATTTCACTGAATTTGGACTTCATTTGGTTAGAAAATTAATCAAAATAAAAATCAGCTCATTTAGGGGGCCTAAAACTTAAAAAAAATATAATAAATCTAAATTAAATAAAAATAAATCAAATAATGGCTCAAATTGTTCATAATTAAATATCCAATCTAGGAAAACTAAAAGCCCTATCATTAGACTTCAAAATTATCCTTAATTTAATAATTAGAGAAATTCAATAGTTAATTAAAATAAATAAATAAAAAATTATAAAAAATATCAAATAAATTTCATACTCTTGAAAACACTCCTACATGTCATTACTGACATTTGGAAGGGATTTCAAGGGGTTTGGAGTGAGTTTGGGGCAAAAATAACAAAACATTCATAATTAAGTAATTAAATAATTCAATAAAACACCAAACTTAAAAAAATTCATAATTAATTGTAGAAAAATCTAAATTGAATAAACTCAAAGGCATTGGACTCCTCTTAAGGTCTAACATTTTAAAAAAATATCAAATCACCATAATTCATAAAAAATAAAAAAGATCAACATTTTGGTTAACCTCAGTTAAAAAATACATCAAAACTTTGAAAAATTATTACTAATTGTTGAGAATTCAAAATCCAACAAACTCACTGGAATTTTACTCATCTTAGGGTCTAATATTTATAAAAATAAGAAAATTCAAGAAACTAATGTAAATCAAAAAGTTAAAAAATGGGCCCTTTATTTAATGTATTTAAATATTCCATAAAATATAAAAAATCAATAAATAACCAAATATCTGGCGAATCAATAATCTAATCAATCAGATCAGATAACCAAAATTAAAATACATAACCAACACTCTATTGATAAAGTTTTTAGGATATACTACCTCGAGCTATGGGGCTATGTATCCTTAGGAGGCTTTGGTCCTCGTACCCGTTTTGACAACGTCACGAACAAATTCAATGGAGTGAAAAACCATAAAATTAATAAATCATTAATTAACTCACTGAACCTAAATCATTAATAAAACTACATCAACAAGATTTTTAGGATGTACTATCTCGAGCTGCGTGGCTATGTGTCATAAGGAGGCCTTGGTCCTCATGTCCGTTGTGACAATGCCATGAACCGATTGATGGAAAATACTAATAATCAAAATAAAAATCATTAATAAGATAATCACAAACTTAATAACTTAATCAATGAATTAAATCAAACCTAAACCCAAAGATAATTGATAGGTAATCCGAGCCTATGAGGCTATAAGTTAGCCCAAGAGGCATAATAAACCTCACGGCCCTAATGTAAACAATGGGACTTATTAGTCAACCTAAATAATTAATTATAAATCACTAATTAATGGAAGCCTCCATACCTTTTTTCAGATTCCATTTAGGAGAGCATAAGTGTATTAAATTTTGAGGTTTAAGCACTAAAACACCTAATTAAAATTTAGAGCTTTAGAAAATCAATGATTAACCAACTCTAACACTTAAAACTCATCCTAAATAAATATCAAAATATCAAACTTAATACAGATATACTACGAAGACCAAAGATCATTAAGTGATTGTTAATGAATATAGATTAGCCAACAACCAACACCAAAATACAAACAAGCATACTGATCCGCATGTAATCAAGGATATAAGATGTTCAACACATATAGATTCTCTATTAATATAGGTGTACACATGACATGCTACCTGTAATAATAGCAGATGTACTGCAAAGACCAAAGATCGTAGCAAAACGCATAAAGAATACATCGAATGCAAACCCATTCATAAACTATCATAGCAGAAGAAGACCCATCGTACACTCTGTGTATGTCCATAAGCAAAACACAAAGTGATTATATCAAGTGCAAATACCTATGAGTTACTATGGGAAACTCATCAAGCGTACAACAGGCCACCTACAAGCATCTACAAATGTATAGCAAGAGTTTCATTAGTGCACAACAAGCTACCTACAAAAAGCAACAAGCAGTGCATGATAGTCTACCTATATGAAGCAATGGGAAACCCGTAGTACGACGTTACGCCATCGGATCTGCAACCTATATACAAGCAGATAGAAGATGTATACGATCTTCCATATAAGATTCTGCCTTCAAACGACATTTGCTCGCACAATTAAAATATTCCAAAAATACCCCCGCATGTACACTACAATATTTATACATAAATACACAGAATTGCATATGCAATTATATATCTGTAAGGGCCCCTACGAGCGTGTTATGGGAACACACGTGACGTCTAGGGATGCTACGCAGGTCAAACAATAAACCCAAGTTCGAGCCCGATCTTTCTATGTGAGTAGATAGGAGTCGACACAGCTCAAACCGTCAAACAAATATACGGCCGCAACACTAACTGAAATATTTTATTTTATAGTTCATGTTAGGCCTTCAAGGTCTATTAAAGAAATAATTCATTAACAAAGGTATGAAGCTGACAACAGACTTGATCCCTTGTCGACGAGCGAATAGGGTCGACAAGGTCAACAAACAAGATACAAATGCCCATACACCTCGATGATGGCCATATTGAACAAAAAATCTCAATCAAAGAGGTCAATTCCAAATATTCAAAGCACTTCCCAAATCCCATCCAAAATTCAAAATTCTAAAATCTCAAAATTCCAAATATTTAAAACACTTAAAGTAAAATCCATCCATCCTCCACAATGGTTTGCCGAGGTGGATAAATTTGAACATAACTTCAGCTCACAAATAGCTAATGTCTGGTCGAGAATATCACTAGAATTTATTCTCAAACCATCTTCTACAAGTAAGGATGTGGTAAGTGTCCTCTAACCGACAATTTTGCCGTGAAATGTCATCGTAGGTAAACGGTTATGACTGGGGCCCTTTGAACCGAGTGGTTTACAGCCAAATGGCACCACTAAATTACGATCATGGCTAGAGCCCATATGCTCCCCAATGGTACTAAATCCTTGAGATATGAATCAATATGATATAATCGATGGGGCACAAAGCCCTCTGTTAGCTAAGGTGGATTTAAATTTGTCCCCTTAGACAAATACTCACCCAAGGTCTATAAGGTACCCTTGGACGTTGCAACCCATGGCTGCCGATAAGGATCCTTCTGTCAGGTTTGGTCGACTATCTCCTCTGACTAAGTAGACAAATGACCACAATGACCCAGGATGACAGAATCATGGGATCTTGATCAGGTCCATCATCCATTTCCCTACCATTTGCTTTAAGTATGAGGCAGTAAAATTTTATTTTTAAATATCAATATCTCCAAATATCAATACCCATGCTGCTACTATATGCCGAATATCACGTATCTATAGTTACGACGTATTCATCGATGACTAGCCTTAATCGAAAGTTCTTTCTCGTGATTGAGAGGGGTAATTAACTATAGGGGCTTGCGCCTATAGGGAACTAGAACTCAAATTATAAAGTCCTCATAAAATGAGGGCGAAATCTTTGGGTAGTGACTTATCTGCAATCTTAATCTGCCTTCCCAAAATTTACCCCGGAACTTAATCCGTCAAAACTCCCCCGAAAAGCAACGAGTATACCACTTTTAATTTCTGCAGACTTTGAGTTGTAATTAAGTGGCACTTGCCACATGACCTTTGATCTATACTTGATTTGATTTAATGATGTGTTTGCT
The DNA here is from genome assembly GCA_019925795.1 of Dendrobium chrysotoxum. NCBI lineage: Eukaryota > Viridiplantae > Streptophyta > Magnoliopsida > Asparagales > Orchidaceae > Dendrobium > Dendrobium chrysotoxum. The sequence goes on from CM034303.1 coordinate 57,291,338, forward strand.
TTATTTACATTTCATACCTTAGAAGTTTCGAGCTTTTCATAGGTTTATTATATGCATGCCAAGTTTTGTTTTAGCCTGGAATGCTTTTTGGCTCTTTAAGAATAAAAATTTTCTACCTATATTTAAATAAAATATTTAGGCCAACATAGAAAGATAAATATTTCTTAGAAGTAAGCCCATGCACGTCGGGGATTCTCATGCATACATATCCTTCATTCTCTCCTTACTAGGCACCTTCCCGCCTATAGGTTGTGGCAGACCACCTGACCTATTAGGTTGCAGTTATGTCTAGGAATATTATGCAACTCTAGGAAAAAACCTATTTTCTAAGCCAAAATTTTTAAAAAGTATATCATATCATCTATGCATACAAGGCTGATTAGCATGCATTGCATTAAAAACTAATTAAAGAAATAAAATTTAATTACATGGAGCATAAATCCCACCATTCATAAGTAAATGGGCCAATTAGGACATTCACTAGACGTCGGCCCCAATTTCTTCAAAATTTAATTAACACCCTACCCATCTATTATAAGATTGGACTCATGATTTTAAAGAGACTAGGTGGTTTAGCTAGCTCTTCAATCTCGGCTGAGATAGGCCTAGATTTTCGTTTCATTAGTTAGGTTCGGGTCATTGTCGTTTAGTGCCCAAATTAGATTTAGGATTCGGGGTGGACCCAAAATCATAAGTCCCAACATTGAGAATTTTATCCCAAATTTTTAATAATATATCAACTCAAACTAAAATTTTCTCTTCTAAAAAATTTAAAGCTTAATATAGGATAGATTGAGGCATTTCTGAATTATTTTAGAATCTCAAAATGCCTCCTACTCCTTCATTAGCCTCCAAAATAAGTTCTCAAAATTGATCCAATCCCACTTGAAATTCCAACATCTCACCTTTCATATCACTCATTGAGAATTCAAATGAAATTTCTACCATTATCCTATTCGAGAGTATTCATAGGAAGCCTAAGATTTTATACGATGTAATTAACTACAAAGGCTTGCCTTCGTAGGAGATTTAAGACCCCAAAAAATAATCAAGCTCCATTCTATTCAACTCCTTAATAGAATGGGAAAAAGAAATTATTCTCTTTAGAAAAATCAAAATCAAAGATAATTATTATCGTCATATTCAAACAATTGATAGTAGGTGATATCTTCCATTTTTAGGGAAATATATTATTTACTATTAATATGCTTGAATATGAAATTAATGATAAGTGTATCTAGATTATTATAGTTAGATACATATTTGAATATCATTTTGACCATTTGGGGTCATATGTATTTTACTACAACGATCTGACTATAATAATTTATGATAAAGCATTTTAATCATCATAGTCAAATATACGATTTAATGTCATTTTGATTCTCCGGAATCATAAGTAATTCACTCCTAATTTTGATTATAGTAGTTGGGGTGAAAACTTATAGTTTTGTAATCTAAACCTATTAGGGAATGATATTTTCACCACCCAAGGTGATATATCATTCATAATGATGAGTTTGGCTTCAAAACTAAAAGAAATTCAAAAGGATTATGTTTGAATTTTTCCAAAGAAAATATAATTAAAATTACTTTGCACTTTTCAACAAAGTTAGTAAACAATGGATTTTACTGGATCAAAACCTTGCTGCTGCTCTCTATTCGGTCATTTCACCAGCCATTTTATCCTATGTTATATCCTTAGAACACTGTGTCAAAATCTAGATACTCTAGCCCGTCGAGTACAATAATCTACTTGCTTACGAGTCGTTCAACTCAAGAATGAGTTTCACCATATCTCCAAGGGAGATCAAACAATGACGCAATATATTCTTTCCATTAAATCCAATGTTGACTCCATTGCAGCAGCATACACTCAGTTGTACCCTAAGGATATTATCCTCTATACCTTAGATGGCCTTCCTACACAATACTAGGCTTTCAAAATAGCCATCCTTACAAACCTTCGACCACTGAACCTGGATGATTTATACACACTTCTCTGTTGTAAAGAATAAAATATGGCACAGGAAGCAACTCGCGAGCTAAAATTGATGCACCTCACTGAAAACACTATTGCTCTTGTAGTTTCTCACAGCCGTGATCGCCTCAACAACCTTCACAGTCACCTCAACAGCCACTCGAGAAATGCTCGGTCATTTTCATCTTTGGATAGAGGTGACAAATTAGCCACCCAAAATATCATTTGCTAGATATGCTCAAAACCAGGTCATTCTGTAATTCACTGCTGGTATCATCATGATCCGACTTATAGTGATACATCATAGAAGCCCATGCTCTTTACCTCGTTTGAAATTCCTATACAGTCAGACTGGTATCTAAATAGTGGTGTATCAACCCACCTCACATCTGACCCCTCTCACCTAAGCACCACTAAGCCATATTCCACACTAAACCAGGTTGTTCTAAGCAACGACCAACACCTTCAAATTCAAAACACGGGCAATGACTTGCTCTCTACACCTATAGGTAACCTCAATTAACCAACCTTTATCATGTCCAATCTCTCGTTCAATCTACTTTCTGTTCATCAATTGACAACTGATAATCATTGCACTATTTCATTCTCCTCTCATGGATACCAAATCAAGGATTTGAAGACAAATCGGCTTCTTCTTTAGGGGTCATGCCATAATGGACTCTACCCCCTTCGCTTCTTCACCTCACCCATCACTTAACTCCTCAAGAGCCTACTTCGTACACTCAAGCCTTTAAACATGAGTAGTGGTGCATTGCCATGTCCCAAGACTTTCAAGCATTATAATCCTAAGGCACTTGGGATCTAGTACCAACTACACCACATCAAAACATCTTAGGCTATAAATGGATGTTTCAGACCAAGTTTAATTTCGATGGCTCAATCACACGGTACAAAGATTGCCTAGTTGCTCTTGGCTATAAACAAGAATTTGGCTTAGATTACAGTGAGAGTTTCATCTTGGTGGCAAAAAATGCTTACTGTTTGCATTCTTCCAGTCATAGCTCTTCATCACAAGTGGCTCATACATCAACTAGATGTATACAATGTGTTCCTACATGGACCTTTAACATATCATGTATACATGAAACAACTCGTAGGTTTCTCGACATGGTCCACCCAACTTATGTCTGCAAATTGAAAAAGGCCCTCTATGACCTCAAATGAGCACCAGGGCTTTAGTTTGACACACTATCCAGCTTCCTTCAGACATTGGGTTTCCACTCAAGCAACTCAAATCCTTCTTTTCAAATTTACATTAAAGATGACATCTCTATGTACTTCCTCATCTATGTGGATGACATACTACTTACCAGCAACAACACATCAGCACTAAATAAACTTTTGGATAATTTACCAAAATGCTTCAATATGTGGAATCTGGGTTTCTTATCTCAATTTTTAGGCATCATTGCAGTCACCACCACTTATGGCCTGCTCTTACATTAAAGCCGTTATGCTCAATCTACCCTTGAATGAGCTAGCATGCTCAATTACAAACTTGTGTCTACACCTATGCATATTAAGCTGCTACAGGAGTCCATGACCTCCCCTACATTCTCCAATCCCACGCTCTTTCAACATCTCGTGGGTGTGATGCCCCAGGACATTATAGTGGGATCCTTGCAATACCTCACATTAACCTGACCGGACATCGTAATTGCTATAAAAAAGTTAGCCAACACATGCAACACCCCATAGACTCTCACTTTGAAGCTCTGAAACGCATATTATGGCACATACAAGGCTCCATTCATATTGGCCTTCACTTATTCAAGGATTCACTCTCCCTGTGATCGTACGCTATCTCCGACTGGGCGGGTGATGTTCATGATTGCAAATCCCTGACTGGCTATGTAATTTTCTAAGAACATCACTCATTTCATGGAGTGTCAAGAAACAATCTACTATCATTCGCTCTTCCACTGAGGTCGAATACCAATCGTTAGAATCAGCAGTGGCTGAAATAATTTGGCTCTATTGTTTGCTTCAAGAGTTTTCCTGTCTACCATAATCTCCCACACCACTATTTTGTGACAACACCTCTATCATAGCTCTGGCAAATAATGTGGTCTATCACACACACATGAAGCATATTAAGTATGCTGGCACTTTATACAAGAACCCTAATGCATCAAGAACAAAAGCATCATGGTTCATCATATCTCCACCAAGGATCAACTTGTTGACATCTTCATGAAATCTTTATCAGTCTCCCGATTTCACCCTAAAGCCAACAAATTGATCAACACCAATGATGAATCAGTTTGAGGGGGTATGTCAATACACCACGCAGAGAAAAGAATGTGGAAGCTCACACTCAGAGCACGAGACACAAAAATAAAGCTGCAATATAGTTAATACTTAATCTGAATCGTAGAAATACTTTCATTTGGGCTACAAATTCGACTTAATCTGAGCCTAAATGGGTCCAAATCAAGGACCTGGAGCGCTGTTGGAAGGTTTAAACCACAATTTGGATTACCAAATAGTTTCCAAACATGACATGCTTGTAGTCGAATCAAGTGGCTTGACGAGACGAATCCAATGAGCCCAAGATCACTGAATTCTGATATCATTAAGACATTCAAATGCCAAATAAACTGTCCACAATTAAGGGATTCAACATCAGCCATCCATCCAAACCACTCCCAATTTATCCTTGATCTTCCTCCTATTTATAGGCCATGTCACTCTTAGAAATCTATAAATAGAGCCTCCTTTTCTCATAAAAAGGGGCCCTAAGAAAAAAGGAAGAGAATTAAGAGAGAGATTGGAGATCGCTCTTCCCTCCTCGCTCCTCCTCGACCACTGCCCAGAGTTTCGTCGGACCACCGCCTAACGTTGGAGTTCTTCTGGACCACTGACTTACACTGGAGTTCCATTGAACTTCCACTGGACCACTGACTGACACCGAAGTACTGTAGACCGACGGACACCGCAGTTATGCCAAACCATCACAGCCGAACTTCCATCGACCACCGACTGACTCTGAAGTTCGCCTAACTTCCACTGGACCACCGCCCGACGTTGGAGTTTCGTCAAACCACCGACGGACGTCAAATTTCTACCAAACTACTGCCGGACTACCAACTAATGGCCTAACTTCCAAGTGATGCCGGACTTCCACCTGACCACCAAGTGACGCTAGACTTTTGTCGGACCACCAAATGACGTCGGAATTTCATCTACCCCCGACTTTAATCATACGGTTGACATTTGTAATCTGATCACCCTCGAGGGCGAGTTAGCCCATAGTAATCTACTCAAATTCTAGTGGAATCATTTTCAACTAGGCCAGGCCTCGTAGTTTTTCCCTTTTCTAAGATTTTTCACGTAAAAAATTTTGTGTTCTCTTTGTGTGAGCTAGATATCGGTGCAATGCTAAGACGTAGGATTATAACTCTATCACCATGTATATTCTAGCCCATAACTATTTGGCGTTGTCTATGAGAAAATAATCCCACAATCCTAAGAACTTTTTCAATGGCCAACAGGCATAACAATCACATCTTGGGAGCCTCCCGCTCCAAGACCCACCAATCCAGGAATCATTCCATAAACCAGAGATGCCTGACACCTGCCTCTTTTCAGCCCGGTGGGCGAAACTTTGCTGGGGAAGGGACATTAGAACCATCCCTAGAAAATCGCATCCAGAAAATGGTGGAATTGCAAAATGAGATCCTTCAACTCCTGTGAGAGACTCGGCAATGCTAGTACCATAGGAATAGATTCTTCTCCCTCGAGATCCACCACTGACTGAAGATGTTCAACCCGAGCATCTTCATGTAGAGATTCCTCTCCTCCGCCAAGGATACATCCTCTGACACGTCAAGATAATGAACTTGCTGATACAGCAAGCTCTACCAATCCTTCGTGTACAGGTCGATAATCTCGCATTCCTCTGGATGTCCCCAAGGACTTAGCCCGACCACACATTATTGAGCTCTCTCACAACCCCCTATGACATGAACTGCGAAGATTGGTCCGAGAAGAGTTCCCCATGGGAGGTATAAGATAATCCCTTCGTTAGTGGGACTTCTAGGAGTCATCACCCCTAAGTGAAGCCATCCTTCAACACCCCATTCCAGTAGGATTCAAACTACCAAGCATCGATTCCTATGAAAGGACATCTGACCCCTATGAGCATATCGATTAGTATAGAACCATCATGCATATCTAGCGAGCCTCCGGTGCGCTCCTCTGCTAGGTTTTTCCTGCCACCCTAAAGGGATAAGTCCAAACATGATTCTATTCGCTTTCAGCCGGAACCATTCCAACATTCGTCAAATTGGCTAAAGTATTCGTCGAACAATTTGTTGCCAATCAAAGAATGATTAAGGATTCTTCCCACCTCTCAGGAATTCACCAGAGTGAAAGTGAGTCCCTCAAAGAATACTTTCAAAGATTTTCTACTAAGGCTCAATAAATTCCAAGGGTAGATCTCGAATTACTTAGAGGAGTTTTCCTCGGAGGGCTTCATCTTGGCCCCTTTTACTCAGCACTCATGCGAGACACGGTTCATTCGTATGCTGATCTAATCCATCACGAAGAGGCACAAATCTCCGTCGATGAATCATTAATACCTATATGATGTAATTTGTGCAAACTCTTATAAAGCATAAAATTGCTCCTACAATGGATGACTCATTCTCGCAAGAAAAGAAAAACATACTTCCTAGACCTCCAGTACCATGATGTGAGTTTCAGCAAGAATATAAGTATACACCACTCAATACCCCTCGAGCAAATGTGTTGATGGCCATCTGAGATTAGGAGAACAAAAAATGGCTAAATACTTTAAAGCTGAACGTATGAAATCAGGAGCAATACTGTCATTTCCATCGTAGTCATGGAGACACTACTGAAGCTTGCAGATAACTCAATAATGAGATTGAGAGGCTGATCCGACAAGGATATCTCCAATAATTTATCCAAAACCTACCTGCTCGAGATGAAACTGGTCCCACTAGGGGACAAAATCAACAACAACAAAGACAACCCTTAAATAATATTCAAATGAATGGTGAGATTAAATGACCACGCAGTTTGTGCATTTGTGTTAGTAATACTACTCGTCTTATTTTATCGTGCCTTTTTTATGTTAAATAGGGTGTCACTCTGATATCCCTAGTATTTTCTTTCAAGTCAAATATTGTGTTATCCCCGTATATATATCTTATGTGTTTAACATGGTGAAACTCTTATATCCCTAAATTATATTAGGGAGTTGTTGTATTGTCTTGCAAAATACAGTGATGTGTTGTTCGTTCCATTTTAATATTGTCTCATTTCTTTAAAAAGGATAAAAAATGATATTAAAAATTAATGATAAATCTAACCTCTTTATCAGTGATTCAAGAAATATACAATCTTTATTGCATCTCAATTACTGGATGATCAATCTCATGGGGATTCGATCCGACCTCTTCCATACATATTAATGTCGTCGAGCATCGCTTTGACATACAACCTTGGATAGGTCAAACATCAGAAGAGGATGTAAATCAAATCTTAAATCTTTGATTTGAGAAATACGTAAGCTTTATTGCATCTCAATCACTGGATGATCAATCCCAGGGGGATTCGATCTGACCTCTTTCGCACAGGTTAACGTCGTTGAGCACTGCTCTGACATACAATATTGGATAGGTCAAACATCATAGGAGGATATCAATTAAATCTTAAATCATTGATTTGAGAAATACATAATATTTATTGTACCTCAATCACTGGATGATTGATCCCAGGGGGATTTGATCCGACTTCTTCCACAGGCTAACATCATCAAGAAGCCCTTTGACGTCATACAACGATCCTTCCAAACCATGTCACCAGACTACAGTCTTTTTGACCATCGTCGCTAGATAACGATCTTTCCAACATATGTCGCTAGATAATATGCCTTTCAACATCCGTCACTCGACTACGGTCTACCCAACCTTTGTTGCCATACTATAGTCTTTCTGACCTCCATTGCCCGCTGACTACGGTTCTTCTGACCTTCGTCACTAGACAACGATCCTCGTGACATTTGTCACATAATTATGGTCTTTCTGACCTCTGTTGCCCATCGACTACGGTCCTCCCCGACCTCCATCGCTAAATTATGGTCCTTTCAACCTCCCTCATGATAATGACCTTTCTACTTGACTATGGCCCTTTCGACCTCCATCGCCCACCGACTATGACCCTTCCAACCTCCGTCGCCCACCAACTACGGCCCTTTTGACTTACGTCTCTTGACAACGATCTTTTTGATCTCCATCGCCAACCGACTACAGATGTGAATCTCTCTTGGTCGTGGGATCTCTCGAAGAAGGGTGATCCTCTTTCATGACCTATGTATAGAGAGGGGCCCTACAGTCAGATAAGGGATATCGCTTATCTAAAGACATGGAAAGGCCTCCCGTATAGGAAAAGGATGGAAGGGGAGAGAAGGGGAAAGTAGTAAAAGGTTCCTTCAACGTAGAGAGGGGCCCTAACCTTAGATAGGGGATACCACATGTACAAAACTAGAGGAATGCCTCAATTGGAAAAGAGATAAGGAGGAGGAGACTCCTACTCAGTGAGGGGCTCTAGACCTAGACATGGGATAGCGCCTGAACATGATCAGGGGAAGGCCTCAACATGAGGAGAATAAGGGAAGAAAAGACAAAAGAAGGAGGAGACTCCTACTCAGTGAGGGGCCCTAGACCTGGATAGAGGATACCGCTTGAATAAGACCAGGAGAAGGCCTCAACCTGAGGAGAAGAGGAGAAAAGGAGAAGGGGTAAATTTTTCATACCCTAAAGGAGGGTATTTATAGCAAGAGTGGGAAGTTGGAGGAGTTGTGGAAGTTATAAAAAAATATTATTTTAATATAATAATAATAATAACAATAATATTATTATTCTTTTATTAAATTTCTATTTGTAAATATATATATTTAGGGTAAACCCTAAACCCTATATATATATATTAATATTATAATGTTATTATAATTTTATTATAATTATATTATAATAGTTTTGTTTATATATATATATATATATATATTATATTGGTCCACCTCATCCACTTCCTCCGCCATCTAGCCCATGACTCCACTAAGCTCACTTCCTCCACCATTTGGCCAATGACTCCACTAAGCTCACTTCCTCCACTACTTTCATGTTAAAGCCCACAACTTCATGGCCCACATTCATGAACATGGGTTAGTTTGGGCGGGCTAGTGGGCCAAATGGATAGGCGAGCCAGATGGGACGGTGGGCTAGTGGGCCAGAAGAACAGACTGGCCAGATGGGTCAGGCAGGCCATTAGGCCAGATGAATAGACGGGCAAGATGGGCTAGGCAGGCTGGCAGGCCAGTAGCCCAGTTTAGCAGCCAATTCACATCCGAGCCCAATTTTCGGCCCGAAAGTCTGATTTGGACATTTTTGGGGTATTCAGAACCATTTTTTGATGTTCCAGACTCAATTTTGGCACTTTCAGAATCCATTGAGGCCTCTACAGTCAATTTTAAGCATTTTAAAATATTTTGGAACATAATTTCTCAACTTTCTTCATGCCAATCAACAAGCCAACTTCAGGACATGCTCAATTTAAAGTTGTGATTTTGTTGAAATGCTCCGACATGTATTTCTGGACTTGACAAGCATTGATGTCTGAAAATAGGGAGCAACTGATATTTCATCAAAAAATTATCTTGATCAAGCATGAATCTCAAGGCAAAATCAAGTTAGAAACTTCCAAAATTAGGATTGGGACCATCCGAGCTTCGATTTCAGCAAACTTATAGTCGAACTGAACGTCTCGACAGCACGAACCCAATGACACCAAATTTGACTTAATTTGAGCCCAAATGGGTCCACATCAAGACCTGAAGCACTGTTGGGAGGTTCAAACTACAATTTGGATTACCAAATAGTTTCCAAACATGACATGCTTATAGTCAAATCGAACGGCTCGACGAGACGAATCCAATGAGCCTATGATAACTGAATTCTGATATCTTTAAGACATTCAAATGCCCAATAAATAGTACATGATCAAGGGATTCAACATCAACCGTCCATCCAAACCACTCCCAATTTACCCTTGATCTTTCTCCTATTTACGGGCCATGCCACTCTAAGAAATCTATAAATAGAGCCCCCCTTTCTCATGAAAAGAGGCCCCAAGCAAAAAGAAGAGAAGTAAGAGAGAGATCGAAGATCGCTCTTGCCTCATCGCTCCTCGACCACCGTTCGGAGTTCCGTAGGACCACCGCACCGAACCATCGCCTGATGCCGGAGTCCTGCCGAACCACCACCTGATGCCAGAGTCCCACCAAACCATCTCTTGATGCCGGAGTTCTACCAGACCACCAACTAGAGTCGGAGTTCTGCCGAACTTCCACCGGACCACTGCCTGACACTAAAGTACCGCTGAACCACCGAAGGACGCCAGAATTCTGCCAAACCACCACTGGACCATCGACTGACGCCGGAGTTCTGCCGAACTTCCACCAGAACACTTACTGACTTTGAAGTTCCGCCTAACTTCCCTGGACCACCGCCTGATGCCTGAATTTCGTCGAACCACCGACGGACGCCAGATTTCTGCCAAACCGCGCCCAGACTACCAACTGATGCCCTAACTTCCAAGTGACGCTGGACTTCCATCGGACCACCAAGTGACGCCAAACTTTTGTCGGACCACCAAGTGACATCAGACTTTCATCTGCCCCCGACTTCAATCATACAGTTGACATTTGTAATCTGATTTCCCTCGGGGGCGAGTCAGCCCACTGTAATCTACTCAAATTCTAGTGGAATCATTTTCAACTGGGTCAGGCCCCGTGATTTTTTCCTTTTCTAGGATTTTCCACGTAAAAAATCTTGTGTTCTCTGTGTGTGAGCCGGATATCCGTGTAATGCTAAGACGTAGGATTATAACTCTATCGCCGCGTATATTCTTGCCCGAAAAAAAAAAAAAAAAAAAAAAATATATATATATATATACTAGCATTGTATATATAAGAGGAGATACAAAGATAATACACTTTTACTCGAGCTCTCCCGCGTTATTTTTCTATCTTCTCTTCACTGTTTTTGATACTGCAGGTCTACAAAGTGTAGGATTTTTTATTTTATTTTATTTTATTTGGGAAGACTAAGTGTTTTATTGTAAATTTTATGTACATAACTACATGAGTTGTAATTGTATTGACGATGCATTGTCCTTATGAATCAAACTATACGGCATCCACACGTCTCGCATGTTACTAAATAAATAAATTCAACCGAGAGCACTTTTTCTCTTACTGGGGGTTGAGAGAAAGATAGAGAGAGAGAGAGAGAGAGAGAGAGAGAGAGAGAGAGAGGGTCGACGATGAGGATGGAGGGGCTACTGGAGAAGATGAAGGCGAAGGTGATGGGGTCGTTGGGTAGAAAGAAGAAGAGTAAGGAGTCATACTCGAAGATGGACAAGACTGCGAGCATCAAGGTGGAGATTCAAAGCCGGAAGGCACAACGCCTCATTGAGAAGACGCTCGTCGCTGCCGATCGAGCCCGCAAGCCCTCCCTCTCGCTCCCACCCAATCATCGTTCACCTCTAGCAGCTTAAAAAGATTTATTGATGTCCACTTATTCTTAATTTATCCTCCTTCTCCTACATGTTTACGTGCTACTTAATATATACAAGCCAATACATAATTACTTAATTCCATACCGTCACTCTTACTGCTACATATATGTACGTCTATAGAAGATAACTCAGATAAAAATCTTTGCAAATTCCTCAATTAAAATTTATATTTTCTTTTAATGATATGAAGATCCAGATCCGAATTTCTGAAAGCCTGAGCTAGTAGCTCTTAGTTGGCACGCGGCTTTCTTTAGAGTTGAAGGAGGATGTTGGAAATGGTGCTCGGAGTCTTGGAGAACCTTATTAATCTATTCTAAGAGTTGGGAATCAATACGCATGGATGGATACGAAAAGAAAATAAAAGAAGCAAGCCGCTGGTAAAGCAATATTTTCCTTAAAATGATTTAAAATAGAGATTTTTGAGTTGGCTTTCAAGATGCAACTTTACACATCTATTTTCATCTCGATCAATCTTAATTAAATGTTTATGATAATTTGGATCAGGTTTAGTGAATTGCTGATTGGGAACATATTTGAATCACATATATATAACTGGAACTATTTGCCAAGACTTTGGTTTAATTCGATCCTACATATTAAGCTATTGAACTTGCTTAATGGATTCAAAAAGCTACCCATCAATTGAGGCTACTCCTAAAATAACTAATTAACTTGAGCAAAATACTCATTAATTGATTGAGGGTTTTGGTCAAAAGAACTCGCCCTCAATTCAAAATTTTGTTCCAAGTTGTTGACGGCAAGTTAACTACTAGCCTAACTTTTTTTTTTTTTTTTTTTTAACTACCAGCCTAACTTGTACACTACATAATTAATTATAATGTGATGCAATATCAACACGAAGGCTAAGGATAATATCACAAATCAAGGCATTGCTTTAAGATTTGGACTATTTATCGTATGCAGTTCTCCATGCAAGTCATAGATAACCCTCTCATCCTTCCAAAATGATTGGATAAGAAGCTTAATTTGAGGTTTTCTGATAAGTAGATTGGCCATACTAGCCAAGAATGTGAAGATCTTGAAAAATTATTTGATTTCGATATCACTCCACCTATCTTTTTCTTGGATGAATTTTGTTGTTATATATATAATATGTACTCTTTTCCAATATAATTCTTATAGTCTTTGCATAAGGATCAACTAATCAAAATTGTAGCTCCCTCCACCCTAAGATATATTAAACCACTTCAAAACTCTCATATGCATTCCCCCACAATCCTTACAATTGCTTGAGCCCTTATCCCTCATCAACCTCAAGATATTCAAGTCAAAAGCCCATTAATGCAAAGAGACTAAATTTATCCAAATTTTGAATATCATGGTACCTACTTCCCACATAAACCTTCCACCACCACTTTAAGGGAACACAAATCAAGTTGCTTCCTTCCCCATCAAGATCTTATATACATGTTGAGTTTAAACTACTTATTTTTAGAATGATGCATAATAAATCATAAAATATGCCATCGGAACTCAAAACTTTGGAGAAACATCCCATAGGTCCTTTAATATATGGATATGTTTATATAAATGTATTATGTATCCAATATCGTGATTTGATCTTGGACTTCACTTATCTAAAAGTGCTGGGAGGGCTCAAATCGAATACAAGGCAAAACTAGAGACACATAAGCTCCATCCTTCATGAACACGAGACAGCTACTAACAAGTTTCAAAACCAAGGCACATGAACAACTTTGCTGCTGGATTGAGCCAAATAGTCAATAATAAAAAGGGATTATCATTATTACCCAAAATCCTAGGCTCCCTAAAATAATTATAAATATTTGAAGTCGAACAAAAGAAGTCAAAGACAACAGAAACATAACCCATAGAACCTTATCAACAACTAGGAGGAGTGAGTAAAGTTGCAGCAAGAATTATGTTAGTGAGAGCAATCTCAGGATAAGCTAATAATGCAAAAGAGTGAGTCCAAATAGCAACAGTAAACATCCAATTCTCATAGAAAAAGGTAGGCTCATAATGAAAATGACGCATAGCAAGGGACTCATAAGCTCCATACAATGGAAAAATTAAAAAGAGTTCGCCATTGGATTGCAAAACCAACTAGTTGTTAGGACATTAATGGATGATAGTGGATAATCTTTTGGTGAGACTAATGACTAGCAAAGGTTATGAATATGTAGTTTGATTTTGAGAGGTGTCTTGGAGTTTATATGATGGAATGATGAGTGGTATAAATAAGTATATTAGTTGCAATACCAAGATTAGTTAAATTTGGACTGATTTGGAAGATCACATTAAGGAGTGACTTTTATGTGGGATAAATAATTGAAAATGATGGTGGAAGGTTAGCTTATCCAATTGAAGAAGGTGATATTTCAGTAAATAGGAGTGTTCTAGTTGACAATTGATTTCTAAATGGGATTTGTTATTGCAATTTGCATTAGTGCTGTAAGATTAAATTAACCTTCTTTGGTTGTTGGCTAGTCTAGCAGTCGTTGAGATATGTGTTGATTAATTATATACTTTGGTTTATCTGCTGGGCAACACCATTACTATTAGTTAATTAGTTATGTTAACTTTTTTTTAATTTTAGTATATTTTGTTATGCAAAATATCCTATATCATTTATTAAACCTGTATGTTGGTTACTGACTTGGATTGTAGTTGTGGTTGTGATTGTGTACTTATTGTTGTAGTTGTAGTTATAGTTGTTGTTGTGATATATGATGTATTGGGTTGCTGGAATGGGTTGTAGTTGTAGTTGATGTTGTGGTTGCTGGGTTCGGTTGAAGTTGTAGTTGCTGTTGCGGTTGTTACTGTAGAGTTATAGTTGTTGTGGTTGCTATTGTGGTTGTTGTTGTAATGTTATGGTTGTTGGCTTCATCAATTCACTTGTAGTTGTTGTTGTAGTGTTGTGGCAATGTGGCTGTTGTAGTTTTATCAGGTTTGCTAAATGCTTAATACTGAATATAATTTATGGTGCAGAATTTGTTGTGTAGAATTTCAATTTTTTGGTGCAAAATTTCTGCTGAATGCTGACCCTGCAATGACCTACTAAATGCAATGTGGCTTATGTTGTGGCAAATTTCATGTTGATTTTCTGCTGAATGCTGAATGCTGATCATGAAGTGACACTGTCTTCATTTGTTGGAATAATGGATTTATTTATAGACAACTACCTTTATTTTAATGATTTTCTTTTAATGGAGCAATGATGAGAAACCTCCTAAATGAAACTTGTGGGTTTCTTTAGGGTAAATGCAACCAGTTGGCTTTTGTGTTCTCTTAGACCAAGCATATGGATTATAAATAAATAGATACTGCTATCTAAGCTAACACAAAATGCCGCCTTAGATGGTACTCCCTAAATATTCTTTACTCATTTATATTTTACTAATTTTAGTACATGATGAGTGATGACTAATTTGGAGGTTTAACCTGAGCTCTAATATACATTACATTTATAATGTTTTATGCATTTTTCATTATTTTTAGACTTTTACCTGTTTAACTTTTTTAGGTTTTTTTGTTTGTTTTTGCATACTTATCTCCAGTTATCCACTCCATGAGGCATGAGTTACTAAGTTAGAGGGGTGCAAAGCAAAAAAGTAAATTAAATAGAATTTTGATTTATATAATAGTGTAAAATTATAAATGTAATTTATAATTTGTGTTTCAATGTTTATATTATAGTGTAAATGTAATAATGTAATGTATATTAGTATTTAGTAAATGTAATATGTGTTTTGCATTATTTTATATATATGTATATATTACAAATTTGATAGTTAGAGATAGTATTTTGTAAATGTAATTTGATAATTTATGTTCATTTATAGTAGCATTTTAATTGAATTAATTAAATAAATTTGAAATGATAAAAATACTAAAAATTTGAGAAAAGACAGGTTCGCGGGTCATTTCAGGTTGACTCGAACCCGAATCAGGTCGGGTTTAGGTTTGGATTCTTGGCCCGAATCTATAACTAGGTCAAATTTGGGTTGGGTCAGCTCGCAGCGGGTCAGGTTCGAGTTGGACCCAAACACGACCCGACAACCTATTTTAACACACTATCGAGGTGTGACAAAAGTGGTATCAAAATAGTGGTTAGTGGAAGAATTTGATTAATGTAACTATTGAGAAAAATTAATGCCGCCATGCAGATTCTATGTTCTCCTATTTTATAATTGAATACTGTATTGAGAATTAAGTACAGTCTCGAAAAATTGACATAATACTCTACAATGGATTAAATATTAAAATAGAGTTTTAAAAAATGATATTTCTATGATCAAACACAATTTAAAGAATAAAATATCTTCTCAAAAGATGAACATGAAATTTTATAGAGTGTGTTTAAAAATAGAAATAGGATTTTAAAAATCCATCCATTCTTTGATTAAATGTAACAATGAAAATATTATATCATCTTAAGAGATGAGCATAACATTCTTCAAGACATCTAAAAATAAGAATAAGTTTTATAAAATTTATCATTTCTAATATTGAATATAACAAGTAGAATATTGTATTATCCGAAAAGATAATAATAACATTCTATAAGTATATTTAAAATTAGAAATGAATTTTTAAAAGACATCTACGTTTCCAGAGATTTTTTTCTTATTTTATAGGAATAAAATAAGGTTTATTTTAATATGAAGTTCTCAAATCCCTATAGGGGCTATAGTTGATTACATTCTAGGAGGGGTGCTCCTAGGAAAATTCTTGATTAAAGTCAGCAATTTTATAGCCTTTAATTACAAAGTACAAGACAAGAAAATAAGCAAGAAATTTTTTTAAGGAGAAAGCTCAATGTTGAATAGTTCTTAGCGAGTCAAAGGAGAAAAAGTAGGAGGTGTCAGATTCTGAGAAGCTCAGAGGCAACCTCAATCTATCATATGTTGGGCTTTATATTTTAAGAGAGAATTTTCATATTTAGGTTGACATTTTATTAAAAATTAAGATTATATTTTCAGATGATGAGGACTTAAGATTTGAAATCTGCCTCAGAATCTAAATCTAAATTGGGTACTACAAAGTAGTGACCCGAACTTATCTAATGAAGTATAAATTTGGACTTATCCTGACCTAAATTTGGGAGCCAGCTAACCAACTAGGCACTTTATTTTAATATTTAATCCATTGTAGATATGGACGTTATTTAAGTTTGAGAAAATATGGCCCGACATCTAAGACATCTTAATTGGCCCCTCAACTTATATAGGGTAAATGATGCTTGAAAATAAAATGCAATTAAAATTTTAGGCTATTGTATCTAATATACTGCATGTTAATTGACTTGAATACATAAAATAATTATGAAGCAGTTTTAAAATCAGGCTTAGAAAATATATTTTTTTCTAAAGATTGCACAACATCTTCTTGACAGAACTGCACCATAATAGGCTAGGTGGTATGTTAGAACCCGCAGGTAGGGACGTGCCTAACAAAGAAGAGAAAATAATAATATACATATATAATGACTCTCGACGGTCCCGAGCTTACTTCTTAGATCGTTAGAGTTTATATGTGAGCCTAAAAAGTATTTAAGTTTTAAGTATAAAAAGATTTTGTTTGTACCCTTACAAAAATTCCGATCTTATCCAGGCTAAAATAAAATACGGCATGCAAAAAAATTAGAAAAATAGATAATTTCTACTGTGCAAATAATGTAAACAATCAAATTAAATTATCCAAAAATATAATGTCCAAAGTCCATATGATAAGTGCCACTTTATTTACAACCCAGAATTTGCTGAAAAGTAAAATGGTCTGGTACCACTAACAATAAATTTAGATTCTAATCCTAAGACTGACACAAGTGATTTTGAAATGAGATATCTCTTCTTTTCTTCACCTTTTTATCTTTTCTCTTTGGTCTTCTTTCCTTCTACGAGCTCCTTGGATTCGCTAGGTCTGGATATCTAAATGAAAAGAAACTCATCCCCATAGAGGTATTTTCTTTTCCCTTTGGATATTAAAATTATCCTAACTTGACTTTCCAAATAGAAGAGAACATTCTCCTAAGGGATAATCTCTTCTCTTTAGATTTTAAGTTGGATATGATATCTCAATTTCAAATCACTTTTATATTATAACTCTTTCAAATATATTTACATTACATCGCAAATATAAAAGAAAATTTAGACCACCTGCAAGATTATCCTAAGCAGTTATAATAAAATCATTCCAAGCAGTTATATATTTACATTTAAATTTAAATTCACCAGCCACACTTGGCTATGCTTTTTTAATTTTAAAGGGGACTTAGCATTTTACACCTGCAAAAAATTATGTCAATTTAAATCTTTAATTTTTCCTCTTTGATTTAGTCTTATAGGAGTACGGCCACCTACAAAAAATTCTGTGAGTGTCCAGATCGTTCCTAACCTAAGGGTTGTCTATCGCCTATCACATCAAGTCTCAGATTACAAGAATAAATAAATAAATAAACACATCAATCATTACAACCGGCATGTAGTGAAAACCACGAGAAAGCCCGTCACATAACATAAAGAAAAGAAACACTGACTTAACCTAAAGCTAGAGTTGGTTATCCTAACAAACAAATCTAAGTGTGTATAGTAGGTTGTGTGGTTTGAATATATCTTAGGTTAATTATTAGTTGAAGTTTTCTAATTGATTGAATTTTAAGTTAAGATTATTAATAGACCTAAGGTGAGATGCCACTAAATTATCTATATTTAGTATTTTCTTTCCTACAGTGTGCATGCATCATAAATCTATGTTTTTAAAGGCCCGTCCTTAATTTTTGTCCTTAAGTGTCACTAATATTATATGGAATGAAAAATATTATTACTAATCCTTTGGATATACACACACATGTAAATGAATTTTGGGTTCTAAATAACAGAATAAAATTTAAATAGCAGAATAAAATATAAATAGCAGAATGAAAGGAACTTACAAATTTGAATTCAATTATAAAATACATGATACAATATAAACTAGGGTTTCTACAAGGCCCTAAGGTTGAAATTTGCAAAATCACATCAAGGGTTTTCAGCCTTAAGGCTTATCTAAGTTCCAGAATACTCATAGCATATCAAAGTCAATGTCCGGTGGTTCCGCCTGTAGCACCTCCACCCGCTTGGATGATGGAGGTGACTGACGCCTTTGTCCCTTTCCCTTTTGTTCATTTGATCGATACAGTTCCTCGTAGTTCATGCAAATAAAGAGAATAAAACAGTGGAGTAGAAGCATATTTTATAATTAGAATTATAATAATTGAAAAAAATATATTATTTAAATCCAAACATACCTTTTTTCGGACTTGGACACCGGTTCGATTGTTTGCCTTTTAAACTTTTCACTTTTGAAAACATACTTTGCATTTTTCCAACATTCACCCCAAGGCACAAGAAAGGGGAAGAAAAAGGAGAAGAAAGAGAGGGGTAGAGAGAGAAAGAGAGTCATTGCTTTTCAACAATCACCCAAACCCACCATTCTCTAGCACAAACATTTTCACTTCTCAAGACACTTCAACTTTTAACAATTACATATTTTACTTTTCCAACACACCTCTTTCCAATGTAAACCACTTTCACTTTTTCAACATACACTTATCCACGTATTTTTTCTTTCAAAAACCCCACATTTCACCTTTCCAAAAAAAAATTGCACAATTTACTTTTCAAAACATACATGAACTTTTCACTTTTCAAAATCATACACTTTTCCACTTTTTCAAATCATACACTTAAGCTCCACTTTTCAAAACATACACAATTTCCACTTACCCACATCTCTATCTTTCAAAATCTACACACTTTCCAAAACATTTCATTTTTTTATTTTCCAAAACACAAACAAACACATAATCATCAAAACATTTTATCCTTCAAACTCCCATTTTTTACTTTTCATATTTCTCATACAAAACTTTTCAACTTAACACTTATACCAAATGCACTTAGAAGAAGAAAGATTTTTTTTTTTTGGTTTACAACCTCATTCTTTCTAAATATCTCAAAAGTCATCCCGTTTTTTATGAATGCAACTCATCATCTCAACAATTAGGCCAACAATTTCATTCCGATGATTCAAGAAACCTTCCAGTATAACCAAATAACTTTGAACTCAACATTGAAATGGTTTGCAATTAATACATAAAGAATATGCATACATAGGTTTAGCAAAGCTACAAGTTTTGAGTTGAATAGATGATTTGAGAATTTGCAACATTCCTAATGAATTTATGCAAATAGAGAAAAGTAGGGAAAAAATATACTCACAATTTATTAAGATTTTATCCGCATCTAGCATTTGAGCACCAGAGTGTATATGAGACATCTTAATCCAACAAAGAAAATAAAAAAGAATCTCTTTGCATATACACATCAACTTCTCCAATCTAGTCAAAATCCCTCAAAGATACCTATACAAAATTTATTGGGAAACAATATACATATATACAATGACTAATCATGCTCCCAAATAGACACTAAACATGAAATCGTATAACAATAATGCTATCAATTTTGGCGTGACATGTGTGGGAAAGGGGAAAATATAACTTGCAATATTTAAAGGCATCTGACAATACTTTATCATAAAACTTTCATGATTGAATGTAGTTATAATCCACAATTGTTTAGAAGCCCTAGATTGTCTTTAAGTTGTCATATGATTTCTTTCATGATGTTTTGAAATCTTCTATCCCAAAATTTCATATTCATTTTCATATAGTCTGTAATGAATGCAAAACCATTACTCCAAACTTTTTTTTTTTACTCAATACTCATGCCAAATTTAATCTGACGGACATAGTGAATGGGATTTCACTTCTTTGTTGAAGATCATATATTTCCTCTAAATGCTGAATACAACTCGATGTGATTATATTGTGGTAACCAAAACATAAAATATACATTCAAACATGCATAGAATCCTCCAAATAAATTTATAAAATTTTGATATCAAACATATACCCACCATTAGATTGCAGTTATACATGCTTCTCTTACTATCATTAATAAGTTTTTTTTTTTGAATGAGTGAAGCCCAAGCATATACATTAACATTTTACGCTTCATGGTATAATGCCACAATCTAATGGAAGTATTAACATTGCATGAATGTATTTACAAGATTCTGATATAAAAGACAACTAGCAAAACTACAAAAGTCTCCACCTCTTCAATGGTATAAAGAGCAGGAATCTATGCAATTTTATGAATACATTGTAGTAACTACCTTACCTTTCTCAAAATATATGATTTCAGAATATTTATTACAGACAAAATTGAGAACAAGCATGATTGCTGATACTTCAAAGAAAATTTGAGAATAAGTTGCACTTTGATCTCTTACTCAAAATCATAAAAACCAAAACTAAGCATGATTAGGCCGGACAGGCCCTGGAGTAGGGGTGTCAATTTTGAGTCACGGGTTGGGTTAAGGTCGAACCCGGAATGACCCGCATTCAAACGGGTCGACCCTAACTAGACCCGGGTAGGAAAACATGTTGGAAATTCGAACCCGGATCCGACCCGACGGGTTGTCGGGTTGACTCGACCCGACATGGGAAGGCGGGCTCAGACGCATGGCGCTGACGTGGGCTCGAACTCGGTGGCGGACGCGAGCGGGCTGGACTCAAACTCGGACGCGGGGCGCTGATGCAGGCGGGTGCACGGGCAAGGACGCGCACGGGTGCACGGGCAAGGACGTGTGCCGGCAGCCGCAGCGGGCGCACGGGCAGTCTCGACCCCACGGTCGCGTGCTGGCCGACGCGGGCAGCCTCGGGCATGCCGGCAGCTTCCCGGGTAGGGCGCGGGCAGGGGCGGGCAGGCTCAGGCAGGTCCGTGGGCAGCCGGGTGTTGGTGTTGAAAGCGGGTTTTGGAAAAATTTAGTCTTCTTTGGAAATTTTTGAATTAACATTAAAATTTAATTCTAAAATCAAACATCCCATCAAAAATATTATACCACCTCGGGAGGTGGAAATAAAATTTCAGGATGGGGTTCAGATTTAGAATTAAGAATTCTATCTTGAATATCGTAGCCAAATTCAAAAGAGAACTTCATATGGCCCATAAAGGGTCAAAATAAGGTTCAGTCAAATATCGGGCTACAATAATCAAGAGGAGCGATCGTTAATTTTATATTCGAATTCATTTTAACAAAAGATATATCTCCTTGAAGGGAGAAGATATCATTTGTTAATAATCGTTCGAACATAACGATAACGATCATTAGTGATTTGATTTTTTTCCAAAGATAACTAATCGAGTTTTAAAAATTAGTTTTGAAAAATTAGATGTGGGTTCTAAATCTCCTACGAGCGCAAGCCCTCGTAGTTAATTACATCGTGGGAGGCCGGAGTCCCCTACGAAAACTTTCGATTAAAATAATGGCAGAAATTTTATTTAGAAATTTCTAGGAGTGATACCAAAGAGGTGAATTTGGATTTTGAAAAGGGATTGGATCAAATTGAACAATTATTTTGGAATCAAATGAGGAAAGGTAAGGGACACTTTAGGATTCTAAAATAATTCAGAAGTGCCCCGATCTAAGCTAAGTGTTGGGCTTTAAATTTTGGATTGAAAGAATATTTAATTTGAGTTGAGCATTTTATTAGAAATTTGGGATTATATTCCCGGAGGTTGGGGTCTTATGACTCAAAAAGAAATCAGCCCCGGATCCTAACTCTAAATTTGGACACTGAAACACTGTAGTCCGAACCTAACTAATGCAGTGCAAAATCTGGACTTACCCCGGCCTGGATTGGGGAGCCAGCTAAACCACCTAAACGCTTCAAAACCATGAGTCCGGTCTTTTGATGCAGAGTGATCAGGGACGTTATTTAAGACTGGTTTAAGAGGTTGGGGTCGACATCTAGAGCAGATTCCTAATTGACCCCTTGACTTATGTCGGGTGGAATGCTTAGACTAAAATGCAATTAAATTTTTAATTTAATAAGTTTCTAATGCGATGCATGCTGGTTAAAGTATCCAAATCTGGTATGCATGAAATTTTTAAAAAAAAGCTTATAAAATAATTTTTTTTTTGAAAAGACTAGACTTCCCCAGATCCAGCACCTCATCCTCATAGGTCGGATTATCTGGACTCTACCCACGGGCGGGGAAGTGTCTTATAGCAAGGAGGGAGAGAGATGCAGTAATATGCATGCGACCCCAGACGATTCCGGCTATTCCCTAGGTCGTTAAATTTCTATGTTATTTAAATCTTAAAATTTTAAATATAGGTTATGAATAGAAATATTTTTGGTCCTTAAAGAGCCTAACGAATTCCAGGCTGAAACAAAAATGACATGCAAGCGCCAAAGAACTAAAAAAAACATGCAATCCTATACGCAATCAAATTAAATCACAACACACTAAATAATCAAATTAATTAAATAAATGTCCATAGGCAAATTGCCTTGCTTATTACAACCCAGATTTACATAAATTAAAAGTGGCCGGGCACCACTAACAACAACCCGGATTCTAATCCTAATACAGACGCAAGTGACTTTGAGTGGGATACTCTATGTCTTCAACTTCTCGGTCTTCTCTTCCTCGAGCTCCTTAGATTCTTCGTGGTTGGATACCCAAATGGAAAAGAGAACTCTTCCCTTGAGGGGGAGGTTACTCTTTCCACTTTGGGTAGTGAAGTGATCCAAATTTGGAGTTCCAAATGGATAAGGACTATCCCCCGAAGGGGTATCCTTTCCTCTTTGGAATCCAACCTTTGGACCTATGTATCCCAAACTCAAAGTGTCACTTTCACAACTCAATACTCAAACAAATTACATGAATATAAAAATAAAAATTCTAGACTCTCCTGCAGGGTTATCCTAAGCATTTAAATATTAGAATACGTCCCAAGCAGTTATATATATGTGCATGTAAAAGTAAACATACTTGGCCACGCTCTTTTTATTTGGGGGCTAAGCAGCTGAAGCACCTATAACATTTATATTTATGATTTATTTAGCCCCCTTTATTGCCCTGCACGAGCGTGGCCACCTGTAGAAAATCCAGTGAGCATCCAGATCGTTCCTAACCTAAGGGTAATCTAATCGCCCATCACATCAATTCACAGAGTGCAGTAAAGAAAGTAAACAAATACATCAATCAATTTCAATCATAACATGCAATGAAAACTCAAAAAACTCGGCACACAGCAGAAAAGGAAACATCGGCCTAGCCTAAATCTAGAGTTGGTTGTCCTAGCAAATCATCTAAAGTGTGTGTAGAAGGTCGTGTGGCTGGGGTAGATCCTAGGATTGGTAATTGATTGAAGTTGTTTGATGTCCTGATTGGTTGAAAGGCTTAAGGGAGATTTTAATTAAAGTTTGAGTCTTAATGGTTTAAATTTGATTTTAAAATTGATTTTAATTGTTTGTTGAATACCACCTTTGTTGCACACCGAGGCCATGAAGTTTATTTCACCTTCCTTGGGGCTAATTTAATAGCCTCGTAGGCCTGGGTTACCCAGTGGTACCTGATATAATTAAGTGATTTGAGTTTGATTAAAGTTTAAAGATTAATTAATTTTTAATAAAACTGATTGGTTGTTGATTTTAAAATAAAATTGATGTTTTCTGGAATTTTGAATGATTTATTGAATTTTAAAATTTTATGGATTATTTTAATTAGTTAATTAAGGGGTCCAAAGTTGACTTTTCAAATTAAAATTAATTTTGTAAGTTTCAGATTTTTAATAAATATTAGACCTTATGATGAGTTGTTAGACTATTAGTACACTCAATTTGGAGTTTTCTATGAAAATTTATGATTTTTCGAAGTTCGAGCCTAGTTTTGAACTACGGTTGACTGAAAAGTTGACTTTTTGACTTTGACTAGATTTTGGAGATTTGACATTTTTAGAAAATACTAGACCTTAATTGGAGTTGATTGACACTAAGTTTGCTTAATTTATATTTTTCTGTAATTAGTTATGAATTTTCAAAGTTTCCTTAATTATTGAATTTTTAAAATTGCTTAATTAGGAAGGTTTTGATCATTTTGATCCAAACTCATCCCAATCTGCATGGAATCAATCCCAAAGGTCAGGAATGACCCATGG
Source organism: Dendrobium chrysotoxum (assembly GCA_019925795.1). NCBI lineage: Eukaryota > Viridiplantae > Streptophyta > Magnoliopsida > Asparagales > Orchidaceae > Dendrobium > Dendrobium chrysotoxum. The sequence continues at coordinate 57,315,990 of CM034303.1, forward strand.
GAGTGTTTTCAAGTGTTTGGAAATTATTTTGGATTTTTAATAATTTTTAATTAATTAATATAATTAATTATTGATTTTCATTAAAAGTCAAATTAAAGAAAATTAGGAGTCCAGTCAAGGGGCTTTTATTTTTCCTAAGTAGAGGACTAAGTTCTGGTCAATTTGAGGTATTATTTGTAATTTTTGGACTTAATTTGGATTTATTGTATTTTTTTGAATTTTCTGGGTCCTTAAATGGGCTGAAACTTTGGGTAATTAATTTTCTGACCTAATGACCTCCAAATTCAATGAAATTTGGACCTAAGGCCTATTATGTCACTAAGTTTTTTGTGTTCAAATTTCACCCCTATTGGGTGTGTGTACAATCCCTTAGGCAATTTCTAAGTTTTCTAGACTTTTCCCTAAATATTTTCCCTAGGTGTTTCTATTGTTCAAATGGGTTTGAAATTTGGTGTGACTAACCCTGACCTAAATGCACACACACAGCACAAAACATGCAGCCTAATTCTACACAGGAAAGGAGTTATGAATTTTCAAAGTTTTGGGTCCAAATTGGACCCATAACCTTAAAAATTCACATCACAGAAAACCACAGAGCATCTGACCCTAGAAAAATTACAGGATATGCCTAAGATGCTCATGAACATTCCACCAAAATTTGGGATCCATTTGATCCCTGGATTGCAAGAAAATTAAGAAAAACTAAAATAAGATAATTGCAATTTTACCATAATCCAGGGCTCAAAACATCTTGATTTTAATTTTAATAAATTCTACACTTAATTACCTTTCCAACGAGCCCAAAAACATCAAATTTGGTGGAAAAATGAATTTTCTGTGAATTTTAGAAGTTCTGGGCATTTTTTTAAAATTTTTGAGACCAAAAATGGTCAAATCGGGCGCCGCCGCTGCCGTACCAATCATTGGGTCGTACGGCGGCGTGGCGCCGCGTCCCAGACACGTGTCGGCCCCAGGGCCGACCACTTAACCACGTCGGATCGAAGATCCGACCGTTGGTTCGGCCGCTGGATGAGCCGACGGCTCAGATTGAGCCACGTGGCCTCCCGCGGCCTAGGCGGACCCACGCTCGAGTCCTGGAGCGGACGCGCGGTCCGTCCTGGCCACGTGGCCGCTTCTGGGCCGTCTGATCGCGCTGAAGGCGCGATCGGAGGCTCTGGTTGAACTAGAGCTTGAAATTTTTAAACGCCCATAACTTTCAAAATACTCGACGAAATTCAACGAAATTTGAACTGTAGCTAGGGGGCAACATGATCTTGCAATGCCTGGAGTTTGGAGGCTCCATGCATTGCAAAATTTGTACAGTTTCAAATTTAAATTCTAACTAAAAGTGAAGATATCTTACAATCTACCTGGTGGATTTTCACGTTCTTGGGCTCTCTGAACTTGTAGTTTGTCCGCGCTCAAGTTTGCAGAAGACCCCAACAGATTTTGATGGCTGGATTTGAAGATATCGAAGAGAGAAGGTATTTCTCTCTTTTCTCTCTCCTTTTCCACTAAAATGAAGGTTTTAATGGTGGAAATGGTGAGGGAAGGCTTGGAATGGCCTTGGGAGGTGCTAGAGAGTGTGGGGAGCTGCTGGAGAGTCTTGGGGAAGCTGGAGTTTGGGACTTAGGCCAAAAAATGAGCAATATGAGGGTTAGGGCAAATTTTTGCCCACTTAACCCTCATGGTTTGAAATGAATGGCTTGGATCTCACCATGGGTGCCTTGGATGCTTGCCAAGTGTCCCATGAGCAGCCCAAGATTAGGAAAAGGCTGGTGGATTGAGAGGGATTTCCTTGAGCCAAGAGGGGGGGGGGGGGGGGGGAACCACACCTCTTTTCCCTCATTTGGCTAAACCAAGCCTAAGCAAGGTTTAGGGAGCTGGTTTGTGGTCTCTTAGGGAGGGAAATTAGTCCCTTTTGAGCAGGTGGGAGCAGGTTTTGGGAGAGGGGAAGGGCTTGCCCATGTGGCATGGTCAAAAGCCCATGATTTTGCCTCATTTCAACATAACTTGACCCATTGACTTGTTGACTAGTCAATGATGACTAGGATGTGCATGGGAGGAGTCAAATGTGCTGTATGAGTCAATATCAAGGGACATGGGGCCATGATGTTGAGACTTTAAGTGAATACATGAAATTAGAGAGGGTTTTGACCCCTCCAAATGGGTTGACCAAGTCAAACCTAGGGAGGATTGACTTGGAGATCCTTGGACATGTCATGAGTGTCCAAACAAATGATTTTGAAGCATTAGATTGGTTTGAGATGGATTCAAATGTTGAAAATAACAATGGTTGGGTTAAAGGTGGATTTGGTCAACCATAGTTGACTTGGTCAAACAAGTCAAACCAAGGAGTGGGTTTGATTTCAATGGGTCTCAAATATCATAAAACATTCATTGGAAGGGGTTTCAAAAGTTTAAAATGTTGAACGATGTTAAATTTTGGTCAAAAGTCCAAAAACCCCTTTAAAGGGTATTTTGGTCATTTTGACCCCGGATGAATCCTGGGTCGAGGTGGGTCCAAAAAGATGTAGATTAATGTTAAACACATCAATATCAATGGTCTGGAGGTGATTAGAGGGTTTGGGGGAAATTCCAAGGTCAAATTTCCCAAAATAATGGGTCTAGTGGCACAGGCCGTAAATATTTGAAGGTTTTACAGCCTTTGGATTTAAATTTAGTTTCTGGGGTTAGAGACTCCAAAATGGGCTCAAACTTGGAGGTTTGACTCTAGAGACGTATCACATCAGTATGCAACTGACAGATCATGAATCGGAGGTCATTTAACTGGGGTTTGAAATGTTTGAAAATTCCCTGAAAAAGGCTTTTAGGACTCAGGTCTTTGGCCTTGAATTCTGGATTTGGAAATATGAATTTGATATAGATCTTGAGTTTAAGTATCTGGATTTGAATCATCTCAACCATTCATGATCATTTGGAGTGATCATAAGTGTTTGAAAGTGATTTGAACTAGATCAAAGGCAGGATCAAGATCTGAACTAGGGTTTGAATCTTGGACTAGGCTGGAGTCTGGATTTTGATCGAGGTCAGAACTGAATCAAGGTTTGGATTGACTTAAGTTCAGGATTGATTTGAAGTCTGGATTAGGCTCTAATGACCTCATACAAAAATGAGGTCAACACCGGGTAGGGGGCGGGCAGGTCTCTGGGCAGTCGGGCAGTCATTTCAAATGGGTTTTAGAAACGAGTCGGGTCTAACCGGACGGGTCAGGTCTAACCCAAAATTTTCGAGTCGGGTTCAATTCAGGTTTTCGTGTCGTGTCAGATATTGACACCCCTACCCTGGAGTTGCAAGAGGTAAGGCGGTCGGCGCTGGTTTCACACGAAAATGGGGCCTGGGGTTTTTCTGAAAAAAAAAAGAGAGAAGAGGGAGATTCGTGGGGAGGGTTCGGTTAAACTGGCTCAACTCCTCCCTCGCCATGCTTTTTTTATTTTTTATAAATTTAAATTTTGATTTAATTAGGATAGAAGATTAAAATCATTTTAATTTTAATTCAAATGCTAATTTTTTTTATTTTTTTATTTTAAAATAGATAAAGAATTTATTTTAATGGAATTATTTGTGTTCGTTTAAACGAATTTAGTTGAAATTTTAATTCAAATGAATTCAAACTTATTTGTGTAATTTAATTAATATCAATTCAATTTTGATTAGCTCGCGATGAGTTAATTTTAGTTCGAATTGTGTTAAAATTGGGTATGATTTGGGTTGATTTAGAAAGTCAAGTTGATGCTACGTCATTAGGCATCCTCCTAAGAGAAGTTCTAGAAGAGTGATGTCTACACTAGGTTACAAAGACCTAGGCACTAAAGATTAAATAGGGGAAATTGCCCTCAAATAATGAGGTCAACAGTAAGCAGAGCTATACTATTGATTGTATTATTTATTGATTAAAATGTGTTTATTATGATTATAGATTTGTTTTGATTTGAAGAATTTACTTTGCATTAGAGAATTATTTATTGATAAGGAAAATAGACCCAAAAGATAAAAATAAAAAAGTTTGAATCTGACACTAAAGTAAATTTAGTGACATTTGAGAATATGATAAAATTTGTTGACATAATCACTCAGATGGTGAGTGATAAATTTGCAAAATAGTAACGATAGAGTTATAAGAAAACGTGTGAAAGTAGCAAGAAATAGGCTAACATGATTATTAAAGCACCTGCCATACTATAATGCATTTGGTGTGGGAAGAAATATGTAGAACCTTATTATAGGGTGACAGAACAATGCTTTAGGTGCGGTGGCCGGTGACTATGAGCATCAAATGGAAGAATATCCATTGCCTGGACTTGGGTAATGATATATTCAGATTGGAAACAAGCTGTCAGAACCAGTGGAAGAGGTTTCTAATATACTTGAGGATATAACTGGTATGGATTTTATTTTATTTATTTGATGTGATTTTAAAATTGATTTTGACATATTTTCTGATATTGATTCTTGATTTTGATTTTCAAAACCAAATTGAATCGGCATATTATAGATTTGGTTGTATTTTAAGTATCCTCTCTTAGACTCACTAATAAGAAATGTTGAGGATATCAATTTTTGAAGGTGGGGAGATTGTGTTAACCCAAAAGTTTTAAATAAATTTATCCGAAAAAATATATGAAAATTATGAGTTGAGCACTACGACGCTGAGAGCTATGCAATGCCCCCAAAAATGTTGGCTTGACATTGAAGGCTCTATTCTACAGTAATTCTATGGGTCGCAAGCAGCGCTGTGGTGGATGGATGCCGTAATGTTAGGCCATAAAATGAGTTCATATATATATATCCCTACTGTTTCACCCCTTTCTTCACTTTCATTTGCTTGGCCTAGAAGGAAAGGAAAATAAGGAGAGAAGAGAAAGAGAGGGAGACAGAGAGAAAGAAGAGACAGAGGAGAGAGAAAGTTCTCCTGAGCTTTTTTGTCCATTGCTCTTATTACAAATTTTATTCTAATTAAAGTAATTATTCTCTTACTCATATTTTTGATGCTTTTATTTTCTACGGATTTTTTCTCTCATAAATCTATTAAAAATATATTATCTCCTAATTTTATAAGCTTTCATAATATAATTTTTAATATGTTATAGATTTAATTATTTTGAATAATGTAATATAATTTTATTATATTTTTATTGGTTAAATATATTTATAATAATTTCTATGTAAAATGAGTAGGTAAACGATATATTGAAAAAGAGTTAAAAGTGATGTACTCTGATTTGATATAATAATACTGAAATGCAATATGTCCCGAAATGATTGGTATAATTGATATGTATTGGAATATAATGCTGATACTGGTATGAATCTTATAAGATTGAATAAAATATTTAGTATATGTTTGTATTATTGGGAGGTCAAAAGGCTGATATAAAACACTATAAGGTGTGGGGAAATGATGTACTGATTGATGTATTTTGGCCCTGTCAAATAACTTTTTTTAGGAGTCATATCAGTTCAAATCATATACCGTCTTCGGTATAACATAGATATTGTAGTGATTTAATTACACTAATATTTACATGATCTTTGGACACTAATGTAAATCCTTGATAAATTGACATCTATCGGTATAAGTGGAGATTTTGGACTGTTAGGTGTCCATTTTGCAAACCAATTTCATCAAATTTTTTAAAAAATGAGCTATTTTATTAATATTTTTCTATAATTTTTGAAGTCCCAAAAGAATTTATATGAATTTTATACAAAAAATTAGATAAATTATATAAATATATCTATATAATATTATATTATTATTATAAAATATCTTTTTACATTCACATAATCTATTAAATCCCTCAATCCCCTTCGTTTGGCTAAATAGAGAAATGGAGAAAAAATGGAAATAAGAGAGAAAAATAGGAGGCATAAAATGAAATCTAAGATTTAAAAGTTGTAGAGCGATTTTTGTTAGTCAGCCCTATTGAAAAATTTGCTCATCTAATTGTAAGAAATTATTATCCTATTTCTGATTTCAATATTTTAATATTTTTTTAAACTTTATTTGACAAATTTTTATTTATGTTACCTGAAAAAATTAGGATAATTTTGTATTAGTATAACTTTCACTACGTAATTTTTTATATATTATAGAGATTGATATTATGAATATTTTGAGTATTTATTTAAGATTTTTTGGTGGGAGTTTTTAAAAAATAACAATTTTTACCAATTCAAAAATTATTTTGACATATAAAAATAGTGCTTTAGTTCAATTAAAGATTGATACTATTATTATTTACAATCTCAAGTAATTTGGTTAATTTTTAAAAAAAACTGTGATTTTCTACCTAGTAGAATTTTTTGTTCCCTATTGTTAAGACCTTTTGGCACTTTATGAATAAAGTCTAATTATGATTTATTTACTACAATATATATATGATTTATTGATAGTTGGTCACTATTAATGTTAGAGTACTGTGATAATAATATGTATGTATAAAAAATAAGTAAAGACTGGTTGATTCGACACATATACTAGTTTATTATTTTTCTTATTGTATTGCTATATTGGCTTTCGTACCGTACTATTTTACTATTTTACAGACTTCTACTATATATGAGTTTTACTCTTTCTATACTGATTCTTAATCATATGACTATTACTATTATGAATTAACTGATGATATGCATACTATTATGATTTTAGTGATAATTTTCTTCTAAATTATATTTTGGGGTGTGACATGATAACCCTCACGTGATACCCTTAAGATTCATTCAATTTACTGATATGAGTCATAAGGAGTTGGAGACTAATCTCAGAGTCATAAGGAGCTGGCGACTGATCCATGTGATTCATTGAGTAGGAGTCTTAAGGAGTTTTAAGGAGTTGAAAACTGATACGAAAGTGATAAGTGCGGTAGCAAGATTAAGATATCCTTATATGAATATCTGATAAGTGATAAGTGTACTGATAATATTGATATATGATATATTGATACATGATAAGAATACTGATAAAACTATTTTACTAGTATAATTAGTCGACTAATAAGATAAAATGACTTATAGGATTGATTGGATGAATGAGAATGACTAAATGATAAAGACAATTTGACTGAGTGATCAACTAATAAAGATTGATGTATGATCGATCAAGACTGCTAATGGATATAATATGTATAATTGATAGACTCATATGTGATATGTAACATACTGATGAATTAATATAGATGATGCCATGTTATTAATTTATTGATTTTCTTACATGATTTACAACATAATATTTCTCTTTTCGTACATTTATTTCTGTTGTAAGATTTTGGTTACTTGTTATATTATGTGCTCATTATGTGATATTTACATGCTTTTATATAAGGGTAAGGAGCTTGTTGTGTGAGGCTAGACAGTGATGCTGATTTAGTTATACTTTCAACTCTTTAGCTTTATATGTGTTCTTTTGTATCGTATAATGCCTATGGTATATATGCTTTTGGACTTTGATTTTTGTAGTAGAGTGTAAATATTGACTGTAATAATATAATGATATTTTTTCGCTGTTTATATTTCCCTGAATGCAATTAGTTAGATATGGTTATCAATAATCTGATTGTGAAAGATAAGAAAAAGATAATAAAATGATATGGTTATTAAAGAATTGAGAAGAAGAAAAAGATAATAGAGAGAATAGAAAATAAAATTCTTCCACTTAGATCCCAAGGTGTGACTTGCTACCTTCCAACCATCTCCCTCTCTCTCTCGCTTGCTTGTAATTCAGGTATGTTTGAGTGTGGATTCATTATGCTAATGTGCATGCAGGTTTATTTTTTCATCTTGTTGTTTGATTTATTTTTTCATGTATGAAAGCTTATGTTTATTATAAGGTGAGGGGACTTTGAGCTTTCTTTTAAAATTTAGGAAATCTTACTAGCGAATTGTAGTGAGATTGATGTTTGTATCGAGAAATAACTTGCATTAGGGCAAAAATTCGGCTAAGCTTAATGCTTCTCTAACTTAGAGCTTGTCCATGATGCCCGAGACATAAATTTTGCATATATCTATGCAACATGCGAGCATCTTTATTTTAAGTGGTATTTTTTGGATGAAGTGATAGCATCAATTTTTAAGTTGCTCCTCCTTCCTCTTGAAATGGAGAATTTGATTGATGAGTTATTTTTCATAGGATTGTTCTTCTCTGATGAAAATCTATCATAATTTGGGAAAAAGTCATATAATATATGATGATGAATAATACTTCTTTTAAATAATCAATTGTGTGTCTTTATTTTCTTCTTATTGTTCGCCTCTATTTGCATTTTCTTGTTTTAACATTTGATAATTTGGTTTTGAAGCATTTATTTGTTTGGCATAGTTATTATAACTATTTGATTATGGATTCACAATTTTTTTTCTTTTTTGCTCAAATATCTACCAATATTTGATTATGGATTCACAATTGTTTAGGTTGAATTTAGGGTTTAGGATTTAGTAAATGGATTGATATTTGAAGATGAATGAATGGGTAGAGATTGATATTGATAATCTTTTGGTTGACCCTGCAGTTGAACCTTTGATTAGGAGTTATTATGTCAATGAGAGATAATTGAACTCGTAGGGTCTAGAAGATCGGTTATTCACTTACATTATTGATATTCTCACTAGCGATGAGTTCTTATTATCAAGCATCATTATTGCTATTGCAAAATTAATAATGAAGATAAAGAAGGATGATATATATTCTCTAGTTATTGACTTATTATTTTGACATTAATTTTATCAGTCGCTACTATTATATGAAGAGGGCATTTTTTAATAATTAGGATCGTCAAATATCGATTGCATAATATGATTGTGATGACATGCTGAATAATTGTATAATATCTTACATTGAAAAAGAAATATTTGATTTAATTCTCAATAAAATTATAAAGGAATATTATAAAAAATATAAAATAAGTTGAAAATTTTGTAAGAAATGCTAAATTCATTAATATTAGTGAAATATAAGATTTTATTTTGAATTACATATTATTTATTTCAAATTTTTTAAAATTATTTTATTTATTCGATAAATTTGTCCACCTAGTTTTACCCCCGCACACTAATTCAGTAATTCCAAAGTAAAACCCGATCAATACCATCCACACACTTCCAAAGTCCACATCCAATCCATAGAGGAATGCAGAAATCAGATCGACCTCTTCATCCTCTTCATCCTCATCAGCAGTCCTTACTCCTTAGGAAGAAGTAAACAATAGACGGCCACAGATGAAAACCAAACAACTGAGCTGGATCAACTTGGAAACTGCCGCGGCGATTGCGCTCACCATGTCACTGCTGCTACAATCAGTCTCATTCGCCTCAGCCAAAACAACTGCCCTCCACCCGGTAATCCTCATCCCAGGAGCCGGGGGCAACCAGCTCGAGGCGCGGCTGACCACCGAATACCGTTCCGGAAACATCATCTGCCAACTCTCCGCACTGAGCCAGCGCGGTACTTGGTTCCGCCTTTGGTTCGACCCCACCGTCCTCTTGGCGCCGCTCACCCGCTGCTTCGCCGAGCGAATGAAGCTCACTTATATCGCCGCCGTCGACGACTTCCGCAACGCCCCCGGCGTTGACACCCGCGTCCCCAACTTTGGCTCCACTCAAAGCCTCCTCTATCTCGATCCCCATCTCAAGTGATTCGAATGCCTCTTCCTCCCAGTCAATTCTTCTATTTCGATTAACATATTATATAGGACCGACCTATATTTATTATAACAAAAATCTTGAGCTTCGTCTTGCAGGCATATCACCGAATACATGGCGTCGCTCGTCTCGGCCTTAGAAGGGGTAGGCTACATCGATGGCCTCAACCTCTTCGGTGCGCCATACGACTTCCGCTACGGCCTGGCACCCTCCGGCCACCCATCAATGGTCGGTGACCAGTACCTCAGTGAACTTCGCGCACTGATCGAGTCCTCTGCCGCTGCCAACGACGGCCGGCCTGTCATCCTCGTCGCCCATAGCCTCGGCGGGCTTTTCGCCCTGCACCTTCTCGATCGCTCCCCGCTTTCCTGGCGTCGGCAGTTCGTCAAACATCTTGTGACCCTCTCCACCCCATGGGCCGGAACAGTCCAGGAAATGCTCACCTTCGCCTCCGGCTATACGCTAGGCGTTCCCTTCGTCGACCCGCTAATAGTTCGCGAAGAGCAGCGCAGCGCCGAGAGCAACCTCTGGCTTCTTCCTGCCCGCCGGTTGTTTGGCGAAATGCCTCTAGTGTTTGCGAACAACAGGAGCTACTCGGCTAAAGACATGGCGGAGTTTTTGAAGGATATTGGATTCGAGGAAGGGATTTACCCATACGAGACAAGAATACGGCCGATGGTGGACAGAACGGTGGAGCCTGAAGGAGTTCCGGTGACCTGCATCGTTGGGTTCGGCGTTGATACGCCGGAAGCCTTGTTTTATGGGAGCAAAGGGTTCGATGAAAAGCCGGAGGTGATGTACGGTGATGGTGATGGGACGGTTAATATGGAAAGCTTGCTGGCGCTAGAGAAGGAGTGGTCTGAAGCTGGAAGAAAGCAGCTTAAGATCATAAAGCTTCGAGGATCTCTCACAGCTCCATACTTAAGATTACGGCTGCAGTTAAGAAGATTATTGAGGAGCTTGGCTTAATCAATTCCATCAATTTCACTTCTCTTACAATCCGTAGCTCGGGTTTTAATTCAAGCTAAAATTTTTCTGTATCTTTGTTTTAATTTCTTATTTCCTCAACTTTGATAGAGGGGAAAAAAAAAAAAAAAAACGCGACACATTTAATTATTGCCTGTTAGAGCACACATCAATGATCCGCAAGCTCTCAGGACTTATCATACTCCAACTACATCAGCGCATCAATACAGCCTTCCACTTCACCTGACGAACAAGTCTGCCAATAACGACTGCTCTGCTCTGCTCTCTCCTACCTATTGTCTCCAAGCTTTCCTATTTATACTACTTGTAAAACTTTGAGTATAATTAATGAAGATAGAAAACTTTTAGCTGCATCATACCTTTCTCTACTGCATTTCTCTAACCTTGTAATGCAGGTTGTTTTTATGGTATTAGAGCAATAGGCTCAGCAAATTTCTCCTCACTCTCTGATGGCAGATCAAGACTCCTCTCCAGTTCAACCCATCTCCTCCCTCTCTGCTTCATCGGCCGACTTCAGCATTCCTCCTCCTCTTAAGTTTCTCATGAGTAACCTCAAACTCATCATCTCCACCTAGCTTACAAACGAAAATTACCCCATATGCTGTCTCCAAGTCTTCAAACTGTTCTCAGCCAATAACTTCGAAGGATATCTCACTAGATGCACAGTTAGACCCTCCCCATCCACGATCGAATCTAACTCTGTCGACCACCGTCTCTGGCACCTGATAGATCAAAATTTAGTCTCTGCTCTTCTATTCACCATCTCTCCATCTGTTCTTCCCTACATCCTCAACCTCTCTACAGCTCACAAAATCTAGCTCACCTTGGAAAGGCGGCTGCAACCCACTAATTGCTCGAGAGTAATTCATCTCAAGAACGAGCTGCATCACATTCAGCTGAGGGGCAACACTATGAATCAATACTTGGCTCAGATTAAAGCTCTTGTGGACAATATCACTGCTGCCGAATCTCATATCGACGCAGAGTACACCATCCTTTATATTCTAAACGGTTTGCCATCGACCTACAATTCCTTCAAGACAACCATCCGCACCTCACTTCATCCCATCAGCTTGGACGTCCTCTATTCCCTTCTCTACAGTGAAGAGATAAATCTACAAACTGAACTACAAAAGGACTCCTCTCAGTCGCTTGACCACATTGCCCTGCTATCCACTCGATCCAACACCCCTGGAGGCCATCCCTTCTCCGGAGTACCCAGAGGCCGTGGAGCTCCCTTCAGACCAAACTCAAGTAGTCTGAACATCAGTCGACAACCGGTTCCCTCAGCCAATCGACCGATCTGCCAAATTTACAGCAAAACATGTCACATTGCCTTGAATTGTTGGCATCACTGCAATATGCTCCTACTTCTACCCCCAACTACAGAGCTCTCATGACCAATTCGACATCCGCTCCCATCACCGAATGGGTGCTTGATTCTGGAGCTTTATCCCACCTCACGTTTGAGGCACATAACCTGCAACAACCCACTCCATACACTAGTTTTGATTCAGTCTCCATTGCGAATGGTAGCTCTCTACCCATTCAACACACTGTCCAAGGTCTTCTTCCTCTGTCGAATTCCACTCATAAGCTTCATCTCTATAATCTTCTTTATGTTCCATCCCTCTCTAACAATCTACTATCTATTCACAAGCTTACCTCTGAAAATAACTGCTCAATTTCTTTTGATGCACATGGCTTTCTCATCAAGGATCTCTCAGACAATCGCATACTTCTTCGTGGCCACTATCGTGATGGCCTCTATCCCGTTCACACTATCTCTGCAGCCTCTCCAATAGCTTTCCACTCCACAGCCACCTCTAGTGTGTCTTGGCATGTCCACCTCGATCATCCACACCTAAGGACACTATAAGTGTTAGCTAATGTTATAACATTCATATGTACTCCCCTCTTATTTATCTGCAAGTCATGTAATGTGTCCAAGAGTCACAAACTACCATTCCCCACCTCTCAAACTCATGTAAAAATGCTATTCATACTAATACATTTAGATGTCTGGGGACTTGCTCCCGTACCCTCGTTCAATGGCTTTCATTATTATGTTGTCTTCATCGACGATTATACTCTCTTTACTTGGTTATTTCTTATGCATACCAAAGATGAAACCTTATCTAAGTTTAAGCAATTTTATCAGCTCATCAGTACAGCCTTTAATTCTACCTTCAAAGTATTACGCACTAACGGCAGTGGTGAATTCACCAATAATAACTTCCGCTCCTTTCTCATTCAACAAGGAATCACTCACCAGCTCAGCTATCCTTATACCATAGAGCAGAATGGTCTTGTGGAACACAAGCATCGTCATTTATTAGATACCACCCGCACCCTCCTACATGCCTTAAACCTCCCTCATATATTCTTGGCCGAAACACTTCTCACCTCCAATTACCTTATAAATCGCTTACCCACCAAAGCTCACGGTCTCCAAATACCTTATCAGCTCCTTCATGGTCATCTTCCATCATACACTAACCTAAAAACGTTTGATTGTTTATGTTTCCCTTGGCTTCAACCCCTCACCTCAAACAAACTCTCACCTTGCTCCCATGAGTGTGTTTTCCTAGGCTATTCTACATCTCATAAAGGTTATAGATGTCTCAACCTCCACATTCAACAAAATTCATATCTCCCGCCACATTGTCTTTCATGAAACCATCTTTCCCTACATCTCAACATCATCTCCACCCTCATCCACCTCCATCGAAACAATACACAATCCCCTAATGCTCGTACCAACGTCTACCCTTCCTTCACTATCAAACCAAACAACCATCCAACATAGCTCTCCATTCATACCAACGTCTCCACAAGAATCTCCCACTGCTTCCAAATCAAACACCTCTACCTAGCACCCACAATTCTCTCAGTCTCTTCAACCTCAACCACCACCCACCATTTCAATCCACCCAATGCAAATCCGTCTCAAAATTTGTCACCAACATCCTAAAACTGTCTTTGAACTCCTCAATGTTACATAATCCAATTCCACTCCTACTACCTACAACCAAGCCATCAAACACAAGCCTTGGTGAGATGCTATGTATGATGAGTTTTTAGCTCTTCACAAGTAGGGAACCTAGTCTCTCATTCCACCTCCCTCACACAAACCCATTCTTGGATGTCGTTGAACATTCAAATTAAAACTCTGCTCAGATGGACAGATCGATCGATACAAAGCCCGCCTGGTCGCTCAGGGATTCAACCAGGAGCATGAAATCAACTACAATGAGACCTTCAGCTCGGTAGCCAAGATGCTGACAATTCATTTTCTTCTTCTCATTGGTCTTCATCGTAACTTGCCCACTCTTCAATTCGACATCTCCAATGCATTCCTCCATGGAGATCTCCACGATGAAGTCTATATACAACCACCTCCTTGCTTCGTAGACACTCAATACCCTCACTATGTATGCAAAATTCATAAGGCCATCTATGGCCTCAAACAAGTCCTTCGATAATGGTATAACAAGCTTACGTCCTTTCTTCTTCAATTTGGTTTCATATTCAATAAGGCTAATCCCTCCCTTCTTATCTATACCAAAACTGACATACAACTCTATCTCTTAATATATGTCGATGATCTTCTTCTAACCGACAATCACCCATACACCATTCAGCACCTCCTCTCAAACCTACAGGCCAACTTCTCTCTCAAGTAGTTGGGAACCGTGTCCATATTTCTCAACATTCTGGTTTGCAAAACACCCTCTGCTCTGATTCTTCATCATACATAATATGCCTCTGAGCTCCTCACAGTCGCGAGCTTTGCCACTTGCAAACCAATTAATACATTGATGTCTCTCAAACTGCTTCACTCATCTCTCACGATAGCCATATAATGACTACCAACTATATCGATGACTAACAGGATCACTAAACTGCCTTATTATAACCAGATCATATATCACATTCGTAATAAATTCAATATGCCATGCATAATCTGAAAGTTCAATAGGGATGTTAAGCCATTGTGAACTAGTCCCGAGGCTAACCAAGAGGGGGGATGAATTTGTTATTTAAAAAATTCGTGAGTAAAAATGATTTAGAAAAATATTTTTAATTATTTTAAAATAATTACAACTTCGTGATGATGTGCAGATGTTCAATAACAACAAAATAATAATCACGATCACACAATTATCAACAGAAAAATAAATGTAGAAGATAATCAGAAAGAACACACCAGATTTTATAGTGGTTCGATCAACTTCACCTATGTCCACTCCCCGGAGCCTCCCCTCTGGGTATTATACTAACACTAAGTGACTCTCCTTTTGCTCCAACAGCAAGGTGGAGAAGTCTATACAAAACTCCTTTCCACCAACCCGGTGAGGTAGAGAACCTAGACTCCTTTCGCTTCCTCCTGAAGCAGGCAGAGAACCTGTACTCCTTTCGCTTCCTCTTGAAGTAGGCAGAGAACTTGGATCTTTTTGCTGACGATCCTCCCACAGAGACACCGACAAGATAAGAGACGACGACCGGAGAAAACGACTCAGATCCTTGCTTGGAGAAACCTTTGTGAATCCCTCACAAACTCCCCCTCACAAGATCCTCTCTCTCTCTCCCTCTCTTAAGGTTTTCTCTGGTAAGAAAAGTGACAAAATATTTTTCTTGTTGAACGAAAAAGATCTTAAATATGAGGGCTAAAAATTACCCTAAATCTCAACTCGTAGTCAATGATCATCCAGGACGATCGGTCAATCATCCTGTACGATCAGTTCAAAATTACATGTATCAGCCTGGATGATCTGGTTCCTCTGGACGATTAGTAGATGAAATTTGTTCAGATCGTCCCGTACGATTCTGCGATCGTCTGGGACGATTAGTGTAAATCAGGAATTTCGCCCAGAAGATAGCTCTGGTCATCTAGGAAAACTTGTGCTGGACGATCTCAAAATGACTTGAGCGTCTAGGATGATAAGTGTATAGTCCTGTACGATTAGTTCAAAAATGATAAAATTATCGTGCACACAGCTCGGGTCATACAACTAAACTATCCTGGACAATCTTAAAATGACTTGATCGTTCGGGATGATATCGTGATCGTCCCGTATGATTAGTTCAAAATCAAGAACATCATCCAGCACATTTCTCGGATCATCCAGGTGAAGTGCTCTAGATGGTTAGGATTTTGCATGCATCATCCAGGATGATCTTGCGATCGTCCAGGATGATATGATCATATCAATCACATATTAATTACTTTTCTTAATCACCAGACTAATTTAAGCATGATTGTTAAGGATCATTCAGGATGATACACGTATCGTCTGGGATGATCAAACCAAATCTCTAAAAATAAAAACTTGCTTAACTTAATCTAGCAGCTAAGAATTTTTGATTTGAGCCTATCATCCTGTACGATTTGTGTATCGTCCAGGACGATCTTCTTAATCAAACTGACTTAACATGGTCGCCCTAATCAAAATTTCTATTTTCACTGGATTGTCCAGGACGATAGGAATATTGTCCAAGATGATATGAATAAAATTTGAAACAGAAACTCTAACTCACTAAAACTCTCCCCCTGAGTGTGTGTGTGCAAGGTTACTTAGCTAGGGTATCAATTACATTACATTTGACTCAAGAAAGGAGAAAATTATAATTTAAACACACACGGACCCGACCTTGAGTTGGCTTGAATTGCATTTAGTCTTTTGTGCCTGAAATATTAGTCAATCAAAATAGAACACAGAAATATTTGTTATCATCAAAATTGTAATCCTTAAATCCAAGTTTGCAACAATCTCCCCCTTTTTAATGATGGCAAATATTTATTTAGTAGTTTCAAATCAACCAGATTACAGTAATTAAAGTACAAGCGAGAGAAGATAAATTTTACAATCATTAATAACTAGTGATATTTAATACAACAAATAAAACTACGACAATACAAAAGCAACAAAGGAAACTACTAGTAACACAAAAATAACTCCCCTTTTGATATCACAAAAAGGAGAAACAGAAAAGATAAAACAACAGCAAATTAAAATATCTCAACAAACTAAACCAAACAATCTAAAAGAGAGGCGGATCCTGATCAGATGGAGGAGGTGGTGGTGGATAAAAGTAGCTGTGAATGGTGGCGAACTGCTCACCAAACCAGGCCATGTCCTGGTCGTGCTGCTGCTGTTGGTCAGTCATGTAAGAGTCAAAGCGAGCCTCCCACTGGTCAAAGCAGTGCACCAGGTGATCTAGAGGGGACTCTATCTGGAGAGGAGCAGGTGCAGGTATCGGAGTAGCTTCTTCCTTTTCTCCCTCCACATCCAGGGCAGGCTCCGAATGAAGGCGAGTACTGTGCAGAACATGGAAGGAATTGTTGGAGAAGAAGGAAGGGGGACATCGAGTAGTACCGATATTGCAGATTGTATTTGGCCTTGAGGGCATATTCAATGAGGTGTCCTAGAGCTAGATTTGGACGTCGTCTGTGGCCCGGATCCCTAATGCTAGTCAGGTGTTCGATGTATCGAAAGAGGAGATCAGTATCATTAAATTCATGGCGGGAAAGGATATAGTAGGTAGTCAATGAGAGTAATGGGGTGATATGGATGCGGTCTTCAGCTTTTGGAATAATAGAGGTGCGAAGGATATACTGGATAGTCCGAGCATCCTTAAGTAAGGAGGAGCATGCATTATCATGAAGGGGGGTGTTGGTGCCCCTAAGAAATAGATTGGCGACACTCCAGTCAAAATCAAGGTCAAAGGAAATGAGATGGAGTTTGTCGCCAGAAATGGAGAGCTGAAGAATATCATGGAAGTCTTGGGAGGTAAGCTCGACAGGGCAGTGATTGACAAAGGATCGGAGATGGAGTAAGAGATGTCGACGCAAAGGTTCCCAAAGAAAATATGTAAAAGCTCAGAACTAAATGGAAAGGCTAAGGTTAGGATGAATGTGAGAGAAGTGTGGGCAAAAAGATCTAAGACAAGATAGGTCAGAATGCGGGGATTGATGATTTTAGATTGGGTGATCCCCACCTCAAGGTATCGCTGGAAGGCAGCCTGGTCGACTGCTTCAGGAAATCAGGGATCAACATTGCCCCTGGACGAACTAGCACCCGGATGTCGAGAACGTTTGCCACTAGCCATTAGGAAAGGATTGGAGGAAGGATTGGAAGAGAATGTGTGAAAAATTATGAAGAAAATGACTATTTAAATAGAAGTCAGTCAGATCATCCAGGACGATCGTAGGATCGTCCAAGACGATAGGAGCAATTATGACGTCCAGGCCGATTGGTCAAAAAGGCGGTTCGATCGTTCGAGACGATCAGATATCGTCCAGGACGATTAGACACAGGCGATCGTCCAGAGGAGTCCAGCTGGATGAGCTTTGATGAAAAGTATCATCCAGGACGATTCGGTGGATCATCGAGGATGATATGCAATAAATGAATCAGACGGGCTGAATTTAAATCTCTATTTCAAAAACTAACTTTTTAATTTTGAAGAAGATTTTTATCCAAAAGAAACAATACACCATTAAAAGAGTTAGAGGAAGAGAAATAATCATCAACATTTCTTCCCTTTAATAGATTCAGTGGAGTCAATCACTGCTTACAAGCTTCCAAATAAAAATAAGGCAAAACTCTCAGTCAGAAATCAGTTTATCCGCAGTAGTGAGCAGTGATCTGATTTTTTTAAAATAGTAAATCAAGAACAAGTAGGAAATCACATTAAAATAAACACTCAAATCAGAAAAATAGCAATACTAAAATAAAAATTAGCAGAAAAAATAAACTAATAGGAAACAGATAATCAAATCAAATAAATAACTAACAGAAATATAATGAAAAATAGATAATTCAGAAATCAGTAGTCATCAGATTCATGCATTTATGTCAATTACACCCAATCTGATCCTCAAAATATTGAATGAGTCAAAGACCAGTGGTTTAGTAAAGATGTCAGCCAGTTGATTTTTAGTTGCTACATGTAATATGGTTCCTAATGAAGTGACGCCTTATGTCAGAGTATTTGGTTCTAGAATGTTGGATTGGATTCTTAGAAATACAGATGGCATTGGTGTTATCACATAGAACTGAAATTGTGCTAACATGTAATCCTAAATCCAAAACTTGTTGCTTCAACCAAAGGACTTGGGCCACACAACTTCCTAAGGCAATATACTCAGCTTCAGCAGTGGAAAATACAACTGAGTTCTATTTTTTACTGGATCAGGAGACTAAAGACTGTCCTATGAATTGATAAGTTTCAGAAGTGCTCTTTCTGTCCACCCTACATCCTGTAAAATCAGAATCAAAATATCCAATAATCTCAAAAAAAGTGCTGTGCCTAGGATACCAGATTCTTAGGTTTGGGGTCCCTAAGAGATATCTAAGGATTCTCTTAACTGCAGTCAGGTGGGATTCCTTAGGATCAGCTTGAAATCTAGCACAAAGACAAACACTAAACATAATATTAGGTAGGCTAGCAGTCAGATAAAGCAGTGATCCAATTATTCCCCTAAACTTCTTCTGATCAACAGATTTTCCATTTGAATCCTTATCTAACTGAACAGTGGAACTCATGGGAGTGTTGATTAGCTTAGCTCTATCAATTTTATATTTCTTCAAGATGTCCTTAGTGTATTTTGATTGATTTAGAAAGGTTCATCATCTATTTGCCTTATGCTAAATCCCAAAAAGTAGATAATTCTCCCATCATATTCATCTCAAACTCCTTACTCATTATCTTAAAAAAATTATTATATAAATTTTTATCTGAAGATCTAAAAAGTATATCATCAATATAGATCTGGACAATGAGTAGATCATCTCCTTCTTTCCTAAGAAAAAGGGTGGTGTCTACGCTCCCCTTAACAAACTCTCTTTCTAGTAGAAATGTGCTAAGCCTCTCATACTAAGCTTTGGGTGCCTGTTTCAATGAATCATGCTCAATAATTAGTTCAGAATGCTTTTTGTTTTATTCATCAAATTCATCAAGTAAGGTCATGTGATTACTATCAAGCGTGAAATGATCTTTAACTAAAATATCATGTTCTTTTTGCAAATTTGAGAAATCTAATTTGAGGTTGGCATGGGTTTTCTTAATTTTCCTATATGATGAATAAATTTTCTCAGAAACTTCATGTAATTGATCGTAGGTGAGCTCACACACCTCTTCTTGGTCAGACTGACCAGGATGATCATCTGCCATCAAATATAGGTTCATAGTCTCCTCTTCAGCTTTAGTCTCAGAGTAGTCGGATGTTGAATTCGCCTAGAAAGCCTTTTGAATCTTTTTCTTGTCCTTTCTGAACTTAGGTTTCTCCTTACCCTTCTCTTTGCTTGGGTGAGTCTTAAGTGTAGGATAATTAGCCTTTATTTGTCTAGGCTTCCTGCATTCAAAATAAATAGTATCAGATGAACCTTTAAAATTTCTGCTACTCTTACCTTTGTTCCACTTCTGAAAGTTCTTGTGTTTTTTCCTTAGAAAGCTTTTGAATTGCCTAGTGATTAAGGCAACATCATCACTATCAGACCCAGAAGAATCAGTGTCAGTATCGTTGGCCTTCAGCGCCACAGTTTTGTCCTTCTTCTCACCTACATCGTATTATCGTTGGTTCACTCCTTGCTCGTAAGCAATGAGTGACCCAAATAAGTTATCAATAGAATAAGTGTTCAAATCTTTGGATTCAGTAATTACAGTTATCTTGGCATCATAAGAAGAAGGTAAACATCTCAGAATTTTATTAACTTTCTCATAATTAGTATGCTCTCTTCCTAAGGCATGCAGGGAGGTAACAATTTGAGTTAACCTAGTATATATTTCAGAAATTAATTCAGTAGATTTCATATAAAAAAGTTCATAGTCATGAAGTAAGATGTTCAATCTAGATTGCTTAACCTCAGATGTACCTTCATAAGTAAAGCATAATCTATCTCAAATTTTTTTTACTAGTAGTGCAAGTAGAGACATGCATGTAATCCTCAGATTTCAGTGCACAAAAAAAATAGTTAAAGTATTTTGCATTCAATTGTGCTAAATCACGATCATCAAATATCTATTCAGTAAAAGGAAGTTCAATTTTAACGCCATTAATAAGTCTAAACGGTGCTTCATAACCATCTTTAACAAGCATCCACATGCGATAATCAATTGATTGTAAAAAGGTGGACATGCAAGTTTTCCAAAAATCAAAAGGTATGTTATCAAATAAAGGTGATCATGTAATTGAATAACCTTCAGCAATATTATAATTACCAAAGTTAGCCATAGATCAAAAATTAAAAGTTTCTAAACTTAATTTTTGAATCCCGCTCTGATACCACTTGAAAGTTTGATAGGGGTGTTAAGCTCTTGTGAACTAGTCCCGAGGCTAACCAAGGGGGGGGGGGGGGGGGGGGGGTTAATTGATTATTTAAAAAATTTGTGAGCAAAAATGATTTAGAAAAATATTTTTTGATTATTTTAAAATAATTACAACTTCGCGATGATATGTAGATGTTCAGCAATAATAAAATAATAATCACGATCACACAATCATCAACAGAAAAATAAATGCAGAAGATAATCAGAAAGAACATACCAGATTTTATAGTGGTTCGGTCAACTTGACCTACGTCCACTCCCTGGAGCCTCCCCTCCGGGTATTGCACTAGCACTAAGTGACTCTCATTCTGCTCCCACAGTAAGGTGGAGAAGCCTGTACAAAACTCCTTTCCACCAACCCGGTGAGGCAGAGAACCTAGACTCCTTTCGCTTCCTCCTAAAGCAAGCAGAGAACTTGGACTCCTTTCGCTTCCTACTGAAGCAGGCAGAGAACCTGGATCTTTTTGCGGATGATCCTCCCATAGAGACACCGACAAGATAAGAGATGATGACAGAGAAGATGACTCAGATCCTTACTTGGAGCAACCTTTGTGAATCCCTCACAAACTCCCCCTCATAAGATCCTCTCTCTCTCTCTCCCAAGCTCTCTCTCCCTCTCTCAAGGTTTTCTCTGGTAAGGAAAGTGACAAAAAATTTTTCTTATTGAACGAAAAAAGATCTTAAATAGAAGGGCTCAAAAATTGCCCTAAATCTCAACTGGTCGTCAATTATCATCCAGGATGATCGGTCGATCGTCATGTACGATCAGTTCAAAATCACATGTATCAGCCTGGACGATCTGGTTCCTCTGGACGATTAGTAGATGAAATTTGTTCAGATCGTACCATATGATTCTGCGATCATCCAGGATGATTAGTACAAATAAGAAATTTCATCCAGAAGACAGCTCTGGTCGTCCAGGGAAACTTGTACTGGATGATCTCAAAATGACTTGAGCGTCCAGGATGATAAGTGTATCATCCTGTATGAGTAGTTTAAAAATGACAAAATTATCCTACACACAGCTTGGGTCGTACAACCAAAACATCCTGGGCAATCTTAAAATGACTTGATTGTCCGGGATGATATCGCGATCGTCCCATACGATTAGTTCAAAATCAGGAATATTGTCCAACACATTTCTCGGATCATCCAGGTGAAGTGCTCTGGACGGTCAGGATTTTGCATGTATCATCTAGGATAATCTTGCGATCATCTAGTGAGATATGATCGTATCAATCACATATTAATTACTTTCTTTAGTCACTAGACTAATTTAGGCATGATTGTTAAGGATCATCCAGGATGACACACGTATCGTCCGGGATGATCAGACCAAATATCTAAAAATGAAAACTTGCCTAACTTAATCTGGCGGCTGAGAATTTTTGATTTGAGCATATCGTCCTGTACGATATGTGTATCGTCCAGGATGATCTGCTTAATCAAACCGACTTAACATGGTCGCCATAATCAGGGTTTTTATTTTCACTAGATCGTTCAGGACAATTGGAATATCATCCATGATGATATGAACAAAACTTGAAACAAAAACTCTAACTCACTAAAACTCTCCCCTTGAGTGTGTATGTGTAAGGTTACTTAGCTAGGTGATCAATTACATTATATTTGACTCAGAAAGAAAAAATTATTATTTAAACACACGCGGACCCTACCTTGAGTTGGCTTGAATTGCATTTGATCTTTTGTACTTAAAATATTAGTCAATCAAAATAGAACACATAAATGTTTGTTATCATCAAAATTATAATCCTTAAATCTAAGTTTACAGCATAATCTAACTAATTGTAACTTTCACGCCCTCAAGCGCCTCCTCTGATACTTACAGGGCACCAAACACTATGGCCCCCCCTTCATTCCTGATGATCTTCAACTCCGCACCTACTCGAATGCAGATTAGGCAAGTGACTCCTCCGATTGGAAATTAGTCACAGGCTTCCGCTCCTACCTTGAATACACCCTCTTCTCATGGTGTGTCAAAAAGTAGGTCACCATCTCCAAATCATCTACAGAAGCTGAACATCACATATTGTCATCAACCACATCTGACATCTTCTAGTTGCGTTGCCTTTTAGTTGGCTTTCAAACTCATCAAATGACTCCACTCCCCTCTACTGTGATAATATGTCAGCAATGGCCCACACACACAATCCTGTGTTCGACGCCCATACCAATCATATAGAAATTGACTATCATTTTATTAGTCACCACATAAAAAATGGAAAGATCTCCCTCCTTCACAGCAACTTAGCAGATCAACCATCAAATCTTCTCACTAAACCTCTCTCCCTCTCCCAATTTTTGAACCTAAGAGACAAATTAACCATTCACTCCTCGAATGCTTAATTTGCAGGGGCCTATTAGAGCTCACATCAATGATCTGCAAGCTCTCAGGACTTATCCTACTCCAACTACATCAATGCACCAAAATAGCCTTCCACTTTACTTGACGTACCAGTCTGCCAATAACGGCTGCTCTGCTCTCTCCTTCCTATTGTCTCCATGCTTTTTTATTTATATTACCTGTAAAGCTTTGAGTATAATTAATTAAGATAGAAAACCTTTAGCTGCATCATACCTTTCTCTATTGCATTTCTCTAACCTTGTTATGCAGGTTCTCTTTACTACCGAGAGCTAAATTATATATATATATATATATATATATATATATATATATATATATATATTCTATAATTTGCTTTATTTTATAAATATTTATACCAATGACCTCTAGAGAGCATAAGCTGAATAAATTAAGTAATATTATAAATAATGGTAAATTTTTTAATAGTAAATTTCATATGCACAGTCAAAATATTTAGAAGTTGACATCTTTTGCCCATTCTCTTGATCAAATGGTGGGTCTTAAGGACATGTTCTCTTAGTTTGTTTAAGATTGATGCATGTTGAAATATTTATGGAGACAAAAAAATAGTGAATTTAACGTCTTAGTTTTGTACGAAGATCTAGCTCACATTTATATAAGAAAGAGTTACAAGGGACAATTGAATTTTTATATGAAAGATTCAAAAAGGAAAAGTGACGAGACTCGACATAATTGTAATGATCCCATTGATATTTTTTTTTCATTATAAGTGATGACCTGTTTCATAGTTGAGAAATGTGCAAATATAATACAATAGACACAAGCTATATATAATGAATTCAATTGTAAAAGTTGTAAGAGCTTTGTGACATAGGAGTTATTTCAAAAGATATTTGCTTGTTTGTTCGGTTGTACTCCTTTGAGAAGAGGAGACCTAAGACAAAAAAGTCTAGCATAAATGCTAGTCATAACATTAGGAGTTAGAGGTTGTGTAGAGGTGCATTGATCTTAAGGGTAATGTCCTGCATTGATATTATTGATAGTAATAAGTGATGAACTTAGTGACATCAACATAGCTATGTGCCCAGTACTAGGGGATTGTATTCAAGTGATGGTGGTTAGAGGACTATAGTTAGGGGCTGTATAGAGGATTGTAGTTGGGTGATCATGGTCGGAGGTCTATACTTGGGTGATGGTGGATGGAGAATATTAATCAAGAGATAGAGGTCAGAGGACTATACTTGAGTAATGGCGGACGGGTGATAGGGGTCATAGTATCATAGTCGGGCGGTGGTGGGTTGGAAGACTATAATAGGATAATGGTGGTTTGGAGACCATATTTGAATGACAGTGGTTGGGAAGTTGTAGTCGGACGATGGTGGTTGGAGGAACTTAATCTGGTGAAGATGTTCGAAGGATTGTTATTGGATAATGGTGGTTGAGTAACCATAGTCAGGCTACAATTAGAGAGAGAGAGAGAGAGAGAGAGAGAGAGAGAGAGAGAGAGAGAGAGAGAGAGAGAGAGAGAGAGAGAGAGAGAGAGAGAGAGAGAGAGAGAGAGAGAGAGAGAGAGAGAGAGAGAGAGGAGAATGTTTGCTTTGGGTCATTTTCATCTATAGTTTGAGTTGAGAAAAGTATTTTAATCGTGGTAGGTAACTCAAACTCTGTCTCTATTTTTATTGATTTTGTTATTTGCCTATTTTCTCCCTCTAAAAAATTGATAAAAATACAATATATCACATTTTAGTGACTTTCCACAATGTAACTTCTTATATATGGTAGATATCATTACCCTAAATATTTTAACTACTTTATATTAAAATTTTACTAAGTTGTTTTCCTTATATGTCTTTTTTAATTGAAATGGGTAGTATAATACTGAGTATAAAATGTTTAGGAGTTAAGATGTTATTTTTGGACATGAAATATATGATATGCTTATAATTATTATTCATTTAGCTAATGAGTATAATGATAGTTGCATTGGGTGTATATGATATTTACTATTATGATTTATATTATGTGAAATATATGTAAAAGTATGAAAGGCTAACTGGAGATATGTCACCCTATATAAGAGGGTGATAATACAAAAAATTATTAATTCAAAATTTATGATATTTGTACTTGTATCCTTTTATTTTGTGTAAAAAATACTAAGAGAATTAGAAAATTGAACCAACAACGTAGCTCGATAAAGCCAACACCGCAGTGTCAAAATTCATTCCAGCATTGCATCGTGGACACACCAATGCCGTAGTGGAGAGCTCTCTAAAATGGATCGGAGAACTTAGACTGAGGCACTATCAAGTTTGTGCCGCAATGCCACATCCCACAAAGGGAGCGTTGTAGTGGAGAACCGCCCAGCATTACGACGGGAGAAGGTTGAACTGATGAATCGAAGTGACGGTTATTGAACCTACGTGTCAGTCCAATAACGCCACTAATCTAGTGCTGCGATGCTAGTTCAATTTTTAGAAAAAATATAAATAGTAGTCTTAGATTTCTTGTAGAAGGGTTGGCACATTGTGGAGTCATTTTGTGTGAGTTTGTGTGAGTGTGTGGGCTAATCTCAAGGGGGAGTAGTTTGAGCATTTGTTCTTGGAGTGTTGTACTTTTGTGCATCAAAGTGCATAAGTGTAAAGGGCTTGTAACTTATTTTTAGGTCATTTTTAAATCTTATTTTACATTGTTTATCTTATGCTAATTTTTGTAACTTATTGTTTATTCAGTGTAATAAAATATTTGTTGTGTTACATCACCTCCATGTATAGCTAATCCTTTTCTCTAAATCTATAATGATTTGAAATGCAAGTATTGCTTAGAGTAGGTTTAATCTTTAAAGTATCCATGTTATTTTTAAATTGTAAGTGCTTTAATTGATTTATATTTTAGGCCTTGCATAAATGAAAAATCTAGTGTGATATAGAGCCTCAATGGAGGAATAGAAGAATAATTTGAGATTTTAAAATATAGTCTGACCATAACATTGACATATGGTGGTTATGATTATGTGTGTGTAATCTATTAAGTAAAAAGAATCTAAAATCTTAAACATCGAGGCACCTTTTGGTGTAATGATTAGAATTTCACTAAGAAACTTTACAGTCAAGCATGCATTTTGGAGCAATTCTGGAATGTGTGACCTACTTAGAAGTTACACCAACATGACAAAATCTTGAGGCTCTTTGGCCAAAGTGGACAATATCTCGATATTTAATAGTTTGGGTTGTTACAAATGGTATCAGAGTAATACATCAGCTGAAAGATGGGAACTAAATATCATATAAGATAAAGTGCTATGCCATAGGAGCCACCTCTTGAATCTTGTATAGGATAAAGTGCTACATAATGGGAGCCACCACTTGAACTTGTATGGGCCACCTCTAGAATCCTATCTGCTTGGTGGACGATTTTGGGATTAAGATATTGACGAGGTCATCAGTTACTTAAGTGGGGGAGATTGTAAAACCTCTTAAGTAAAATGAATCTAAACTCATAAACATCGAGGCGCTTTTTGGTATATTGGTTGAAATTTCATTAAGAAACTCTGCAGTTAAGCGAGCTTATCCCAAAGCAATTTTGGGATGGGTGGCATACTGGAAAGTTATACCAACAATACAAAATCATATGGCTCTTAGGTCAAAGTAGACAATATCTCGATAGTTAATAGTTTGGTTTGTTGTAATGGGGTCTTAAGGAGATAGAATAATTATAGTTACGAGGGATCATAGTTAATGCTTTAATGAGCTCGATAGAGACGCTTATGTTTTGATCCACAACAACAATTGGAAGTAAAACACTCTACAACAATAATGTTCTTTTAAATACCATAGGTTCAAAATTTTTAAAAATAGTGAATTTTCATTTTACAATTAATAATAAAATACCAACAAAAGTGCAACTATTAATTAAAACATCAATATACATATATGTTCATTTCTCCAAAATCATGTATAATGCTAAGGAGTCATACATATACCTCATACTATCTTCCCACTTTTGAGTATAAAAGAATAACTAAAAGATAAAAAAAATAAAAAAGTTGAGGAATTCTGTAATTGATCTATCTCAGACTCCTGATCCTTTTTTCTTACTTGAAATTATTTAAACTATATATAATGAGCTAAAAAGCTCAATAGGTCACTAAAATCCTACAACTAATTAAAAGCACAAAAAAGAAGTAGTAGGCATGTTAGCATTTAATTCATAACAGTATAATCAATATGATCACGAATCTATATAGAAATAGTAGTAAAACACATGCAATAATAATAAAACCTATAAAAAAGTAAACCAGTATGGTACATAGGTCAGTAAACTATATATATCTGTAAACCAGTAAACCAATACGGATGCTAAAATAATAAAGTAATAAACAACCATTCTTAAATCATAACACTGCTATCTAATCAATAAAAAAATTATATAAATCAATAAAACTGAAGCATCTATGAAGACTATCAGACTCTATAATAGTGTCGTACTATCAAAAAATCATATAAGAGTGTACACCTAATATTTAGTTATTTTGTACAATATCTTATATCACATGATTATTAATCAAAATCACGTGCTTAATAATAGTAAATAAGTATAGTAATAGTAAATCAGTTCAATGCATATATTCCAATGATCACACTAAATAAGGAGTCAGACTTGCTTGGTGTTTTTTAGTAATAAGTAAATCAATAACTATTGGTCTTGTAAATAGAGTTGTCAATCTTTACTCATCAATATAATTATCATCTAATTATAACTCCCAATCAATAAATAACATCAATAAGTAGAGTATAACACCAAATCATAGTATTTAAAAGAAAGCTCATCAGCCCACTATTCTATAAAAGTTAATCAGTCTCCAACTAAAATCAATAAATAACCATCATTTACATGATTCCACATATATTATTTCAATAGTAATAGTAACCAGCTATTACCAATTCACATGTCAATATTCATTCATAATGCTTGCATTAACAATATGCATATATTCAAAATGCCAAAATTACTATCCTTCATAAATCATAAAAAACATAATAATTACCATTTTATATAGTAAAATTATAAAATCAACTAGTTAAAATATTCAGAATAATCAGTACTACAATATATAAAATGTTACGTACTAGAAGTTTACTCAATCCAGAGAAAATGTAATAAAATTATTTTGGGAGAAATCAAATGGTCGAAATCAAAATATTTAAATATAGAATAGGATAAAAGTCACCCATAATAATCTAAGCAATTTTTATAAAAGCAATGAAATAGATAAGTGGCCAAAATCCGTCCTTCTCCCTTCCCTACCCAATAATCCAAAAATGAGAGAGATCTAAAGAGAGAGCTGAGTAGAGAGAAATATATATATATATATATATATATATATATATATATATATATATATATATAAACTCATTTTAGTGTGTGGCACCGCACTGCTCATGTGACCCACTACCGCTATGCTGCATGCAGTTTCTAGAATTACTATAAAACAGAGCCTTTAATGCCACAATGGCAATTTCTTGTGCTTCTACACTCACATGCATAACACTATAGCATTCATAGGCTTAGCGCCACAACAATCCTATAGAATTCTAGAATAATTTAGAAATTCATATTACTAAAAATAAAATTGTTACACATTAATAGTGCGTGCAAGCTAAAGCATGAAGCTTTGCATCATTTACGTAGTTAAACATAAATCTGCCTATCAAACGGTGGGCCGACGGGCTTTTCTTTAAATAAAGTTTGTGGTGCAATCCTATGTGATATGAAAAAAGGGAGGTATAAGGAGATTGACTGATATGACATGATATGCCAATGAATAGGAAGTGGCGACTTCTTACCTGAAAGTTACCCGACTTGTGATATTTAATATGAGATCAATTCTTAACAATATGATTGGTATGATTGATACTAAAAGATGTAGGGTTGGCCAACAGGACTTGATATGGGAAAAAAATGACAGGCAGCCATATGTCTTAATTGCTTGTATATGCATGTAACATGAGCATACATGATAGTTTGCATAAGTACTATGATATAATATGATATGCATGCATGATATGAATGATATAGGATATGATAAGACCAATATGAAGGAATATGACACATATGAATTATATGCTATATATATATATGGCATTGTATTGGATATATTGCATTTACACATGATATCATACATGATATACATGCCTTAACACTGTACAATATACATATGAAATGACATATAAATTGAGATAAAATGCATAATTTATAAGCATATAATATTCATGCATAATTTATAAGCATATGCATATTCCTGATATAACCATTGCATTATACTTGGCATGAGTATAGGATTGATAGAATCCACTGAATCTTTATATAGTTACTGATCATTAATCATAAGATATACAACTTGTATTAATTTTCATTATTCATATGAACTAACATTATTCACATTGACTACTATATGCTCTTTCAGTTACATGCTTATATTGGTATAAATTGAATGATTATATGCATACTACTTCTATTATCTTGTATTGATTATAGTTGTAGGGTATGATAATTTAGTGAGCTATTAACACACTCTGTGGTTTTATATACTTTTAAAGAATGGGCCAGGATCCAGTGGAGTAAGGCCAATCAAGATTTTTTAGTTTTTATTTAATTTTTTATATTTTAGTTTTATTTTTTTTTTGTAGTCAGGAGTATAGAAAGATACAATGATGTATTGATTGAACTCTTGGCTATAATATATGAATTTTGGGAAATGAATGAAATTTTAAATTGATGAAAAATAATTATAGTTGTTTATGCTAGTTTTTATTTATTTAAATACGATTAGTGGCTCTAGTAGATTACTTAAGGCATAAAATAGATAATTCTTCTAAAATTAGATCTTAGGGCATCACATTTTAAGTCACATGAGCAAGGAAACATCAATAATTTTTACATGTATAAACATCATTACTTTTTAGTATGAATACAGAAATGCCAGTACTTTCAACATGCATACATAATGCATGCACTATTAGAGAAATATATAAACTGCATATAAAGTATCAATAATAACTTACCTATATCTTTCTCCTTCTTTCCCTTTCTTACTCATTTTTAGATACATGAGCATAGGAATATCAATGCTTGTAACATATATAAATAATATCTGACATATCATAGTTGTACAAAATTTCATATTGTATGACATATAATAGAATTTCACGAGGGTAAACTCGTACACACATTAAATAGTTGCAAATCATAAAACCATTCATATATAATGTTTACGATAATATTTTGAAGCTTTATTATTTTGTAGCAATTTTTACTAGTGAAAATATACCTATTAAAATGCCATATAACATAAAATGCCTTGTGAAAATTTGATTTATACATTATATATGTTAATAAACTTAAAGCTACACTTTGAAGCTAATATACTTGAAGCTACACTATGAAGGTTTTCTCATTCTTCGTAAACTTGAGCTTGTATGAATCTAATCAAATAAAACTCCAAATTCCACAAAAATAACCATAAAATTGAAATCTAAGATAGGGTAATAGTAGCCTACCTTGATTTGAACAATATTCCCAACTATCTCGATAGATGAAATTGGATCTAAGACCCCTAATTCTAGTTTCTCTCTCTCTTTATCTTCTCCTCTTCTCCAGACCAAATGAAACAAATGAAATGGAGTGGGGGTTCTGAAAGTAAATACTTTTTCCTAACATCATTACACCTAATATTCAATGTTGCATCAACCCTAAGTGTGACTTCTATCCTAAAAATATAGAGATAAGCATCGTAACACCAATACTACAACACCATGGCATCCCTAAGAGGTGCTTCCTGCTCAATTTTTTTTTAAATAGAGAGGTCAACATCGAGGCAGTCCTAAAAATATTTTGCCTATGTTAAGCAAGGTTGAGGTAAACCTAAAAGGACTTGGTTAGAAAATATTAAAAATAATTTTTTTATTAGATTTAAATTAAAATTTGACTCTTAATATGGCACAATAGAGAAAAAAGGATTCTTGTAGCCAATCTAAAGTGGTGGGATAAAGGCTTGTTGTTGTTGTTGAGAGATCAACGTCGAGGTAGTGTATGACTGTGCCACTATATCACAAATAAAGAGGGTAAAGCTGCAACGTCAATACTACACACCATAATGTTCTCAAGAGGCCATTTCCAACTTATTAATTTTTCTTCCAAATTCAACTTGGAAATTAATACATTCTTAATAATTCATAGAAAATACATAAATAGTACACACACATGTAAATCTTATAAGATCTGAATTAAATTACACATAGCTTGATTACTATACAAGCAATCATTGTAATTTGGTAGTCCAATTAATACTCCAAGGTTTTCAATTACACTTCAAGTACTTATTTTGGGCCCATTTAGACTTGAATTGGATCATTATGGGTTTCAAATGGTTTTTCTCATTGAGATGTTCATTTTGAATATAAAATTACTAAAACCAAATTTCAAATGGAGAATTTAATTTTAGAAGTTTCTTATTTAAATATGCATTAAGATTTGTGTACGATTAAGATGATTTTTCATGACATAATAGTTGCCCCATATTTTTGAATGTCTAAGCCTGTGTAACCCAGAAAGATATGTTTAAGCCTTCAAAAAAAAATTTACAATATAAAATTATAACATTAAGAAGTTGGGAGGCAAGATCATTTCCTGAACTTCATTGTGGACCTTTTCTTGGAGTCATGAACCAGGCACAATCTAACTATAATTAAAACCTTTAATGAAGTTGGTACATCGATCAAAGTAAGAATTGATAAAAAATTTTGCCCCAAAATTTTCATTATTATTCAAAAATGATTGTAACGACTTCATGGGGCTTTGAAAGTGTTAAAATTAACTTTAGAACTTCAAAACATGGTTTAGAGGATCCCGAAAATGTCAAAATAGACTTATTTATGTTCAAAATCTTGCCCGAATGCATGTTGGTGGGCCTAGGTGGCTGGTCACTAACTACCTCTACTCCTTGGTGATTATAGTACCTATCGATACTTTATAATAAAAGGAGCTTACCCAAATCCTATGTTTAGTACCTAAATTAGCACTCAATTTTATGCATCATGTTGGGGAGAGGAATGATTCTTTTTACGCAAGCTCCAATTCTCCATTTTAAAGAGTGAAAAAAGGTTTGACAACATTTTAATGAAACTTGGCAGAGATTGAGGCTCAGTTCTTTTACATAGGCTCCAGTTCTACCCTATAAAAGGTGAGAAAAATTGTTTAACAAGAGTTTAAAAATTATTAGAGGAGAATATGGCTTGATTCTCTTACGTAGGCTTAAGTTCCACTCCTTGAAAGACTGAAAGAGCTATCTGGTAAGATTTTGAAATTTATTGAGGCAATCGAGGCCTAGTTCTATTACACAGACTCAAACTATCCCCCATGAAAGGCGAGAGAAACTCTTTGACAAAAGTTTAAAATTCATTGGACGTAATCAAGGCCCACCTTTCTTTTGTAGGCTCTAGTTCCCTCGTATGAAGGATGGGGAAAACTATATGATCATAGTTTAAAGACTATTAGAGGCCATCAATACTTGTAGTCCATATGGTGAGGCTCTGAACTTCCATTAAAGAAGGGGTCGACTACCCTTGTTAGATGATTAAAGTTCAAAGATAGTTAAGACTTTTGATCCATATAATGAGGCTCTTATCTTTCCTTGAAAGAGGCATTTATTGCCTTCATGGGACATACCAAATTTTAAGGAGATCAGAACATCTAGTGTTTAGATGAGCCTCCAATAATCTTCCCTTAAAAGAGGTATTGGGCATTCTCATTGGATGGATCAAATTTGGTGGCATTCAAGTGTTGTAATTCGGGATCCCTAGCACTTAATTTTGATGATAACAAGTAAAATTGATTGAATTAATATGTTCATCTATGAAAGTATAAATGTTTATTTTTATCTGTGAGCACTAACATTTTAGATAAGATATATACCGCTTACGACTGCTGGAGACTCAAGAATAAGCAGACTAGGATGTGCAAAAATTTGTATTTTTATTTTCTTTATTTTTTACTTATTGAGTCTACCACAAAAGTATGTATGTAAAAGGGGTGACCAAGCACACACACACAGGGGGAGAGTTAAAGTTTTTTAACTAAAATTTAAATTATTAAAAAAACATCTTACTATACAATATGGCATTTTAACTCAGGCTTAATGGCTAATTCTGGATGATTAGTTTTGTAAACTAATCATACTATATGATCATGATCATACTGTACAATTTGTTTCAACCTAAAAATCCTAGCCGCCAGGATAGTTTTGGTAAGTTTTTTAAATTTAATTTTTAAACTAATCATACTGTATGATTATAATTGTACTGTATGAACATTTAAAATCTTGCCAAAATCATCCCCCGTAATCAGGCAATTAAATCATGGTTTCTTAATTACATTCGATCGTATTGTATGATGTCAATCGTACTGCACGATGTCTATCGTACTGTATGATGAATATAGATGATTTTGGGTCATCTTGTATATCATACCAGATGAAACAACGATTTTTTTATTAATCATACCTGATGATATTTATATCGTACAGGACGATGATCTGAAAATGAACTAATCGTACTGTACGAATGGTATAGTACGGGATGATGAACAAAGATAAATTTCATTCGTCCCATAGATCATCCCGTACGAATAGTTAAAAATAAAAGGATCATCCAGTATGATTTATGGATCGTACTGTATGATATTCGTAAAATTTGTTAACTATTTGTCTGCATCCATACTGGACGAAACTATTTTTGAACTGATTGTACTGTATGATATTGGATCGTACTGTACGAACATAATCATCAAATTAGAATTTTTAGAATTTTTTGAAGCCTAATTTAGCAAGGACTTTTTTTATTCAATGATAAGTTGTTGAGGCCGTGGTTGATAGAGGAAGGAACTCTTGAGAGGGAGCTTTTGGAGAGATCCAGGGTTTATGAGAGGAAGGAGAAGGTGAGCTTGAGCGTGAGGGAGAAGGAGTGTGAGGGGATCACACGATTGCTCCGAGCTAGCTGCACGCTTGCTCCTCCTGTGACCTTGGTGAGTCTCAGGAAGGTTCTCTAGGAAAGAGGCTTCAAGGTCAACATCCTCAAGGTACTTTGTGGTCTCCAGGAGGGAGAAAAATGAGAAGGTCCACTGCCCTCACCAGGAGGGTGACATAGCGTCTAGTATTGTGCCACATCGGGGAAGGTGAAAGTGAGTCTTGTAAAGGCTTCTCTGCCTTACTGTGGGAGCAAAAGGAGAGTCAACTTTTAATAGTGCAATACTCAGAGTGGAGGACTCCAGGGAGTAGACGTAGGTCAAGTGATCGAACCACTATAAAATTTCTAGTGTGCTTTTTCCATATTTTCTGCACTTTAATTTTTCATGCATCTATCTATTATGCTAACTGCTTGGTGAAAACTTTCATTTTAACCGTGTACTGCGATATTTGAAATTGTCTCACCATCATCGTAATTGTGAACGTGTATTTTGCTTCCGCACTTGATTTGTTTAATTTTCTTATTTAAATTTAAAAAAAGGGGAAAAAGAAAAATCCACAAAAA
Source organism: Dendrobium chrysotoxum (assembly GCA_019925795.1). NCBI lineage: Eukaryota > Viridiplantae > Streptophyta > Magnoliopsida > Asparagales > Orchidaceae > Dendrobium > Dendrobium chrysotoxum. Next base: position 57,350,901 of record CM034303.1, read on the forward strand.
GACTAGAACTCTTGTTAGGATTTTTTTTAAAGTACCAATTGACCCCCCTCTTGATGCACATCAAACTTTTATCAAGGATTTTAGTCTTATTGTGAGGCTATGGTTTTCCCTTGAAAAAGATATTTATTATCTTCATCAGAAAAATTAAATTTGATTGTGATCAAGGCTCACTTCTACACCTCGTCTTAGAATTTGTACTTTGATATTAGTGATGTATTAACATTTGGCTTAATTTATTTTGAATAATTTGAGACATGTTGTAATCGAGGAAATTTTTTTTTTAATAACTAACTTCAAGAGAGAAGAAATCACCCGTTGGACACTAAGGTAAGAGTTTGAAGATTATAGAAGACTTCTTAAAATCTCTTGTAATGTTTATAAAGGGCATGCTAATATCATGTATGTTCAATGGTTCTATATGTGGACTTAAAATAAGTCTTCTTATTCGTACGACCCACCAATATATCTTTCTTTGTATAATATATAAGCTTTGTTGATGTTTACAATCAAGTGGATCAAAATAATGATGATAACTAATGAAATCTCCATCTTTTATGCAATATTAATCCAATATTCTGAGAAGTTAACCAGCAGAGAGGGTTAAGCTTTTTTGGATGCTTGCATCTCTCTCTCTCTCTCTCTCTTCCTATATAAACATGATTAATTTTCCATTATGAGTGATAGTCTTTACCAAAGTGTAATTTTAACCAAGATCTTTATCTGTGCTAAATGGTTCATTAATAATTCTTTTAAGAATTATGTCTTTGTTATGTTGTTAGTTTGATGTGTTACTCTAACCCTTAACCTATGGCAAAAGATGTTAATAAAAATCAACCAAGAACATTTTATATATCTAAGGTATTTTGTTAGTGTTGCTTAATGCCATTAACTTTTTTAGAAGATGTAAAATTAAATCCTTCTACAATCGATTATACCTTAATTGGGTGGGAGTGAATGCCATGCGTATTTTGAATCAAAGGTGAAGATTGGTTTGTATTAAGACCATTACTACCTTTAGAGGCTATGATTGTAAACTTGCATAAGGAGTCAAATTCTAATTGGGGATTATGTGTAACATTTGAAATTCACTTGAGACATGATTAAAAAAATTATCATACTTGTTTGTAGCTTTAAGAAAGATGGCTATCAACAAGATTGATGTGGATGCATTTAAAAATATTGGATCAAAGTATTTACTTGAATATAATTGGTCTCAAGATATTAACATGAATATCCTTTTGAGGTTGTAGCTAAAATATGCACCTTCTTTTAATTTGCTTTCCATATGGAGAATAAAAGTGAGGACTTCTTTTACTATAATAATATGTAAGATGTTCGTTTGATGTTGTAATCCAAGTTGCTCCCCAATATTGTCTTATTTTTTTCAAAGCTGATGAAATAGTAAATGACAGAGAGATTATCCTATTATAACTATGCCCATGATATTTGTCACGCCCTGCAACCTAAATTAGAATAATTGTATCTTTCTCTTTTTTTTACCAGATCAAACCAGAGCTTACATATTTATACAAACAGTAGAAAGAAATAAGTGCATTTGCATTATTCAATATATACGATTATTACATACCCAAAATAACTTGTGTACAATAGCCATGATTCAAAGGACCAATCTATACTAAATATGCATAATTACTATAAAATAAATTAAAAATGCCAAAAGGGAACTACACATGCTGTCCAAAGCATCATATCATAGGATTTTTACCCTTACCTGCAAACATTTAAAAATCACACAATGAGCAGACAACCTAGCAAGTAATCAAAATCTCATAATTGAAATCAATGCAAAATAAAGAAGAAATAGTATGTTATAAATCATGTAAGAAAACTATGCATCAATAACCATTATATTATTAAATCGATCAACCAACCTGTGTTTATCATTTAGTTAGTTTCTTTCAATCTTATTATCCAATCATTCACATCAGTCTATTAGTTATACATATCAATATATCAATTATAATAATAATATCAACATTTATATTCAGTAACAGTATGTAGTAATAGTAATTAGTGTCTGTGATACCAGTATCCGTACAATATCAATAATACTAGTCAGTATCAGTAATCAATATAAGTAATTAGTATCTCTGTACTAGATATTCAAATAAGTGTATCTTGTATCTTGCTCCTATATATATGACTCCCATATCAGTTGCCCATTATGACTCTCAATCAGTGAAATCCTTATAACTCTCAAGCAGTAATCATGTGGAACAGTCGCCCTAACTCCTTATAATGCATGTATCATTCTCTAGCTACTTATGTCTCCCAATCAGTGAATCATGTTGATCTTGAGGGTATTACATAGGGTATCATATATATATATATATATATATATATATATATATATATATCAATCAGTACATCCTTTCAATCAGATTAGTATCACATTCCAGTACATATCAATCATATTAATAATGCATTCCAATTCATATCAATCTTTCAACACATGTTGCATTTCAGTTTATCATATCAAATCACAATATATTGCTTTTCAACTCATTGTTCAGTATGCCTTTTTGTAGTCCTTTCATAGACACATTCATATACATGTTTGTAATTGGTGAAAATACAATAAAATCATATCATATTATTCAAAATGATCAAATCTTTAACATATCAAAAGTTACATGGAGAAATCTCATGAGATCAGAAGATATTGCATTTTTGATAGATTTAAGAGAGATAAAATTAATAGAAATAAAATTATCAAAAATAAGAGTAAGAATATAGTCACTTATTTCAAGTAGAATAAAATTTGTAACAAGAATGATAGATGAAAATGACCAAAACCTGACTTTCTCTATCTTCCTTCTCTCCTCTTCCTCTCCCTTCTCTTCTCTCATCTTCCTCTCCCTTCTCTTCTCTCCTTCTCCACTTTCTTCCTGGCCAAGAAAAAAAGTGAGGGTGAGGGGTGAGGGTGGCAGGGCATTTATAGAAAAAAAAATATATAAAAAATATTATTAGTGGCCTAGTATTGCAATGCTCTAACCTAGCACTACAGCGCTGCATATTGAATCCAGAATCACTATAGAATAAAAACTTCAATGCCATGATGGTGATTTTGGTCACCGCTATGCTCTCAAGCATAACATCTTGGCACTTAGAAACACAGATCTGTAGCGCTCCACTTCAAATTTTTTTTTATATTTTCAAATAAATTTATTTTACACTTTTAGGTTGTTACAACATTAATGTGAATTTTGTGCCCCACTATAACATGAATCATTTCCACATGTGGTGCTAAAGTGTTGCATTCCATAACATTTATGGCCGTAGAGAGATAGAAAATTTAGTGGTTAGGTTTGTATGAATGTTCAACATACTTACACACAAAAAAAAGAGAGGGTCACAAGAGACACCAAAAACTTTATATAGAAAATTCAGAAAAAGAAAAATCTAGGGCTTAGCTTAGTTGAGATAATCCCCCTACTATTTATGATTGATTATAAATGATGTCCTTTACTGTGATTGGGAAAGATATTGAAACAATATAATAGACATAAACTATATATAATAAATTTTATGGTGGAGGTTAAAAGAGCATTGTGGCATAGGAGTTATATTTAAGAGATTGCTTTTTTTCTTTGGACTTACTCCTTTGAAGAGTGCAGATTGGAGACTAAGAAGTCCAATTTAAATTCCAGCGTTGAAGTTTAAAGTCAGAGTAGGTGTCAACGACCTACGTCGATCTTATGAGTAATGGCGTGTATTGACATTATTAGTGACAACAAATGATGAAATCGATGAGCATTAGTGTAGCCAGATAATAGTATCTAGAGAATTGTAGTCCAATGACACTTATTGGAGGACTGTAGTTGGGAGACGATGGATAGAAGATCATAGTTAGGTGAAGGTGGTTGGAGGATTGTAGTTTAACCATGATGGTAGAAGAAATGTAGTTAAGTAACAATGGTTAGAGGATTATAATTTGGTGATGGTGGTTGGGAGACTATTGTCGGGAGATGATGGTGAAGCATAGTTAGGTGATAGTCTTTGGAGGACTATATAAGGGTTATGATGGTTGGACGATCATAGTTGATTGATAGTGGTTGACCATAGTCGAGTGATCGAGATCGAGGGACCCTAGTCGGGCAGTAGAGGTCAAAGGAAGCAACAATGGTGGAAGGATTGCAATCAAAAGATAGAATTTGGGGGATCAGAGTCGAGGATAGTGGTCGGATGATAATGGTACAAAAACATTGGTTGGGTGGTGGTCCATCAATCTTGGTTGAGCAATGGTCCAATTGTGGCATTGGGTGATGTTTCGATGACCGCAGTCAAACATTGATTTGATAGTGGTGCTCGTGTGGAGCTCCAGGATTCTTAGAGAATTTGTGCTCTCTTAAAATTGAAGCCAATGTCTCTCCCTTTCATGTGGATATTGAGGGTTTATATATAGATTTTTGAGAGTATAACTCCATAAATATAGAGAAAATTCGAATGCACTTCATTAGACATGTCTTTCCACGTTTAGTTGCTTGGGCTTGTTGCAATCATCTCATCAAGATGCCCAATTTTATTATAAACATGCAAGATTTAGACATTATTTAGCCACCAATTAATGTCCCAATGCTTGATTTGAGAAAAATTTAAATTTGGACCAGATCTTTTTTTTGTGCAGATGTTCAATTTAATATAGATCGGAGTTTAGATAATCCTGGGTTTAATTTAAAAAAATAATAATTTAAATATATATCGAGATTCATGTCTGGCCAAATAAATTGTTATGTTGTATCCAAGATATTACTAATAACTTAACGATCATCAGTATTTCGATGACCAAAATTATTAAATGAAAAGATATATTAGTGTGGCGTGCAACAGGGTTCGCTTTAATCTGTTCAAAATGGCACGCTATTACAATTATGTTAAATGACACGTTTCACAAGCAGGTTAGAAGTTCTTAAATATTGCTTGAAAATTATCGCCGTTAGTTAAATTTAGCAATTTATGATGCCAACCATGCACTTCATGATATAGATTGATAAGCAAGCAAGCAGGCAAATTTTTTCTTGTTAATTAATAATCTATCTAGTGTTTTCAATCCTTTAAACATTTATAAATATCCTCCAACTAACAAATTAAATACGGTTGATCGAAGAAGGGAATCATCACACATCATGAATGTCATACATCTAGAAATTAAAGATAGAGAGTGGGTGGGCATTGTCAATTGGCAAACAATTTTTTTTATTATTCTTCATTAATGAATTTATGACGTCTTTCTCCCGACCGTAGCGTTGAACCGGCCCTATATATATATATATATATATATATATATATATATATATATATGGTGTGTGAAGACTAAAGAGCATCAAGATCTATTCATAAATCTCAAGAAGGATGAGAGAGAAAGTAGCAGTGGTGGGCCAACAAAAAAATAATGCAACAAAGGCGTCTCATAAGAAGAAGAAGAGCAGCAGGCTTATGTGGTGCATGAAGGCCTCGCTCAGAGCCTTAAGATGCGCTCGTGACATGTATGTGAAAAGCCTCGGTGGCTGCGCAGGAGCAGGTGGAGGAGGTGGGCGTGGAGCCCCAATGACGGGAGTTACTGCAGGGATGGTGGCGATGATGCCACGCGCTCGCAGCGTCAACGCATTTGGGAACTCAAATGGCTTTGGAGGAGCGAGTGGCCGGGATGATGATTTTAAGGAGCTTATTCGCGCAAATTCTAAGCAGGATCATGATGATGCAGTTGCAGGGATGGCACAAGCGATTAAAAGGAGCCAAAGCGTGGCACCTGCTATTGGGAGGATTGATGAGGATGCTCCATGCGATGACTTTGATGGGGATATTAATAAGTTGGGGATTCCAAGGAGCAAGAGTTGCGCGGTAGTGCCTACTGCAAGAAGGATTAATGTCCTTGTTGTTACGCCCACAGCTTGATTTTCTTTCTTCTTTTTTTTTTTTTCCCTCATGTGATTGAGGGTGTGTGCATGTGTGTGTCATGGGGGGCGGGGGGGCGGGGGCGGAGGGAGGGTGCGCAAAGATTTCTCATCTAACTTTTTGTTTGGAGGTATGTGCTATGTGCATGTAAAGCTTGCTTTCAAATAGTGTTTTTTGTTGTTTTAAACTTCTATTGATTTTGCTGTGTGCTAACTTGCTCTCCCTTGGCGTTCATTTATTGTAAAATGAATCAATCACAAATATTTCAAGGTTTTTTGTCAAGACATATGCCACTATTGACTATTTAAGTTTTTTTTTAATATATATACGTTTAGTGCATTTTATTAAAAATATACTGTATGCAATTATTATTATTAATTCCTGCATCATGCATTGAAACAATCAAAGTTTATGCAAGAAAAAATCAATGATGAGGCCTAAAAATATAGTGGATATATTGGATGGAAAGATGGTGAGAAAAATGACTACTAAAATATAGTTTATTAGAAATTCATGCTTTAGTTTTTTTTAGAATTGACAAATGGTGAGAAGGGAAACCTTCTTCTTAATTATTCATACCTTTATTAACACTTGGAGTTCTTTAAGTTCAATACTAGCAAGTCTTGTTCAGCATATTTTTTTAGTTGAAGGTACTGGGCAATCCTTTTTTTCATCCTGATTTGGATTTTTTTTCTTTCTTGTTATCTTCAGTCCAGTATATCCTACATTCTTTGACTCTGCATGACCTTTTAACTTTACGGCTTCACCTCAAGTTTCGTAGGGATCTCTACTGACTTCTAATCTACATATATAGGCAGTAGTAGATCAAGATGCTAAAGATTTTATCATTAGAAAAGCTTCCATCAATAACTAATCATTTGAGAATCTATCTTTTAATATAATCACTTGGTTTCAATGATATTTTTCTCTATGAATTAGATTAAGACACTGCGTGAACGGTCGCTGCTACAACAATACCATCTATTAACCTCCAGAGTGAATCCACTAATATGTTCGACACTACCATTACTCCCTTTTTGTTTCCTCAAGAAGAAAACAAGTTAACAAGAGTTTTCGATTTGACATTGATACATCACTAAACAATTTGTTCAATCAATTACAAATATTGATATAAGTATTTGAATTAGAACATGCAATTTAACATTTTTTAAAAATATAATTGTATTATATGAGATGCATCAATAATTTTAAAATATGCATGAAAAGAATCGAAGGTTTTTGCAAGAAAAAATCAACGAAGAACCCTAGAAATATAGTGGACATTGGATGGAAAGATGGTGAGAGAAATGACTACTGAAATATAATTTATTAAAAATTCATTTGTTAGTTTTTTTAGAATGGGCAAATGGTGGAAGGGAAACCTGCTTATTACTTGGTCATACCTTTGCTGACACTTGTGATTTTTTCGGTCAACAATAGCAAGCCTTGCTCATTATATTTTTTATTTGAAGGTATTGGGCAATGCCCTTTCATTTGTTTCTCCTTTAACATCAAAGTACTCCTATGCGAGCACTTTGATGAGGATTTATGCACAAGACGATATTGATTGGCATTAATACATCAATAAACAATTCATTCAATCAAGTACAACTACTGGTACAAGTATTTGAAATAGAAATTATTGGAATCAACTTTAGGATCATCGAAATTCTATTTTCACATGGGGAATGATTACATGATAGGTGGTGAGCATTTGGCTATTGGATGATCAGGATAATTATGATCGATCGAGCGAGCGAGCGAGCGAGCGAGCGAGAGAGAGAGAGAGAGAGTAAATATTCGTGATATAGAAAATGATACGATACGTTAGGGAATCTTCATGATAGCTTGTTGCACTATATGAAGTGACCACAAGACTTGTTTTGAGTGGATGGAGTGAGCGACAGCATTGCAATGGTATAAATGAATAATAATTACAATGACATAAACGATGAAAGGTAGGATCTTTTGGAATATGAGGAAAAAATTTGGTATGGGTAGTAAGACATTCTAGGAAGCTAAGCAGGGATGCAATCTTGTTTGTTATTTCTGAATGCTTTGACATGCATGTGAAGTGTTGAAAGGTGAACAATACTACCTTAGATTAACCATAAGTTCTCTTCCTATCTAACTATCTAAGGAGCAAACTAAGGCTTCGTTTGGGACGGTTTTTTGTTGCTTCTTAAAGCAACTTTTTAGTAGAAAAATTAAAATTTTTATACTAGAAAGTTATTTTAAGAAGCAACAAGAAAGTTGTCCCAAACGAATCCTAAGTCAGTATCCCCTGAAGGCCTAGACCTCAATTGATCTATGAATACGTGTTAGATTAATATAACTTGTGTTTAGCTTCAATTTGGCCACGAGCATTGGCATACCATTCAAGCCAAAGTTTAGAATTGTGGGAATATTAACAACTCTAACAAGGTACAAGAATTTAGGCGTTACAACTAATCCTATGATGGTCCTTTATTTGCCAATTGTTCATTAGTATTGTCCAATCAAGTGCGATTCTATACATTCGAAAAATGAGAATACACTTATGTGCATCTCACTATTTGATAGTAACAAATATTGTGTTGTATACTCTAAATTATTTTATAAATGTTCTCTACTGGTTAATCATGTCACGACAGTTATCATGATAATTTTTAGGTTAACTAAGTTATAATAATAACCAAGATGATGTAGATAATGTAATAACTTATTGAGTATGCGCGGATTGATTGAAGCTTGTAGAAGGTCTCAATCGTTCAATCATGGGAATCAAAGGATAAACAAATTGTGCTTATTTAATGTGTCTTTAGGTACTACATGTATTTATGAAGCATGCACATTACCAAAACCTCAAAATAATATATAAAAGTTTTAAAATAATCAAACAACTCATCTTCACATTCTAAACATAATTAAGAAGTCTGTTGGGAAATTAGCCAATTTCCTCTATTTTACATCCAAACATGCTAAAATCATAATTAAGCTTCCTAGAAACTATAATTAAGCTTCCTAAAAATGGTCAAAAATTATTTTATTTATCAAATAATATTTAGATTTTCAAATGGGACTTTTGAAAAAATTAGAATTGAATTTGGATGCATTTTAAATTCTTTACATTTAGTTGAATTTGTACTGCTATTTTTGATAAAAAAAACCGTAAGTGATTTCACAGTAGCTTGCAATTTTATCACAACTTCATGCCAAGTTATTAAAAAGATTATTTCCAAAATTCACATTTGTAGCATTTTCGATGGCAACACTTCTCATTCTGCGGATAACTTGGAGTACTTGTTCAAGGAATTAGTCTAAAACTTAGGCTTTCTTTGGGGCAGCTTTCTTATTGTTTTCTAAGGTAGTTTCTAGTATACAAATTTTTTAAACTAAAAATTTTTGTACAAAAAACCTGCTTTAGAAATATTAAGAAAGCTGTTCAAAATAAACCATAATCGCAATTACACGATTCGCTTTGACTCGCTTGTAGGTCTCCAAATGGGAAACTACAAGCGGGGGCTAGAATGCAAAGAATACGATTGCACCATCCCATAGGAGAAAATAGTCGTACACCCTTAAACTCTACACAAGAAGGCCAATGAGAGAGCATATAGAATTATAAATATGATAATCCATGAAAAGTAGCGGCTTTTGCATACACATCTCGATGGATATTGATATATATAATTCAATAGTCACGAGATTTTCTCCATTCGATATATTAGCTTGAGTGGGGTTTATTTGATGTGGGTGTCAGTTTCTCACAAGTGATTACATCTTAGGCCTTATGGTTAATTACTTTTTAGGAATTGACCTAAGAATACTCCCGATTAGGGATGTTATTTTATTTTCTTATTCCTAAGTTCTTCTAATCCAAAGAAGATAGACTCAACAGGCTATTCAGCACACTCAAAGATCATGTAATCATCTGATCGGTAAGAGGGGAAGAAATCATGAGAGGAGACATCGTATATAAAGCATATATAAGAGAAAGATAGAAGGGATGTCATCAGTGTGACGTACATAAATGAGATTTATAGTTTCCAAAAAATGGAGAGCTTACCCAACAATATGACATGCAACAATATACTCATAATGCCAACCTTATATCCTAGATCTATAAGAAATGTAATGTACCCTCAGTAATAATTCTCCCGACCTTGCTAAAACAAGACAACGAGGGGACTTATAACTTAAATCACACTAAGGATCTAAGTAGCCTTGATATGGATTTATCACCCTGCTTGAAAAAGGATATCGACTAAAACTCCACCTAGCATTTTAAATTCATGTAGTCCGATCTTATGCAAATGCACGAGTAGTGGGAAGGTATAAAAGGGGAATGGACCTCAGGCCCGACCATGATTGGTACTATGCTATGGTTTAGGGTTTATGGGATACAAAGATCAACATAAATTAGATAGAGGTCAATTCACTAATGTTTGACTTGAAATTCATTTGTTTCTCCAACACCACATATGTTTGAAAATATTTTTTAAAAAAATAAAATTCTTTTTTTAAAATTTATAATTTAATACTTACATTCCATCAATTTATTCATGGCATTGTCATAACAGGCAAAAGACTAAGGCCTCCTTAGAACACATAGCCCTGCAACTTGACATAGTCCAACCTATAAACTTCATAGGCAAAATGTGTGGTATAAAAGATATACACATACATTACATATTATTAATCATTTTAATCCTTAAAGTTTGATTTAGTTTGCTAATTTCGATTGATTTAATTGATTAATTAATGATTTATCAATTAATTATTTAACTTAGGTAGCAATTATCTTTATTTACACTAAGGCTATGAGATTTTTCACTATCCTTGGGGCTAACATAATAGCCTTATAAGCCTGGGTTGCCCAACAATCTCCTTTTTATATACTTAATATTATTTGTTATTTAATTTTATTTTCATTTGTGATTACTATTTTTAATTGATTCATGATCAATTTTAGGATTAATTATGGGTTTATTACTTATATTCCATCAATTGGTTTGTGGCATTGCCACAACGGGCACGAGAATAAGGCCTAATTAGGACACATAGCCCTACAGCTTGAGATAGTCTAACCTATAAATCTTATTGATGGGATAAGTGGTATAAAATGTTTTAAATATTTTTCTCTTATTTTTTTATTTAATACTCACATCAAATGAAATATCAAACATAGGTTCTATACTAGGTTGAGATAATAGAGCTTAATATATTGCCTGCAGAAAAATACACTACACAAAACTAATACACAAATCAACCTAATATGCTAAAGCTCAAAATTTGTTACTTGCTTTTCACATTCTTAATCATGTTCATGGAAATAATATTTAAAGGCTCAAAAATCATTAAGAGGTGATTTTTAAAGTTATTTAAGTATTTTATTAGCAAAATTCAGAAAAATCATTCTAGCGAGATCTGCTTCGTGCAAAAAAATAACAATGCACATGCCACAGTATGTGGCCTACACTACAGGCCTAGGTGATCATATGAAGGTTTCTAAGGTTCATAGAGAGGGGCGGGCTTTGGCTAATAAGGCCAAAACTTTATTAGTGCACTAACTTATGGCTAATGTTAATATAATCCTACCATATATCATTAGGTCAAAGTAAAAGATTCATCCATAGTGTGTGTAAATGTTACCAGATTATTCATAACAATAAAGAAGGTCATAACAGAGTTGTAGAGATTATACATGACCAGAAGCAAATCTGGGCACACCAGAAGTAAGTCTAGGCATGTGTATACCCAGCACAACGAAGGAGCTTCTTTAGAGGTCCGGGGAACCACGACTTGCCAACCGATGCATGTGCACAACATGAGTTCCTCGCAAGCAACATAAAGAGAGACATAAGAGAAAATGAGGTAAGCAAGTGATAATAACAAATGAGACTACTTGTGTATTTAGATCGATATATGAAATCATGTACATATAGTATGAAAAGTTTTGCTAAAATCATGTAGTGAGCAAATCAGAAATGCAATGTTTTATCAATGTTGGTGTCCACATAATTGAAAAAAATAAAACTATCGAACTAAGCATGAGTATAAGGATTACAAACTGCATACAATATTTGAAATTATCAACATTAATAAAGGAGACTTGATTGCAATACTTATATATACTAGTAGTTAATGTATGAAATGATTGTACATATGCAAGAAAATAATGAAGAGACTAAGGAATGCAAAGCACCACATAGACATTGCTAAGGAGTGATATATACTACAGGAAAATAGCATATTATCAGCCGATTTTGAAATTTTCAGGTGTATTTCCGGTGAAAAACTTTTCGACGGTAAATCGAGCGTCAGAAATTTATTTCGGCGAAAAAAAACTGTCGAAAATTTATTCCGGCGAACATTTTCTGCCAAAAATTTTTTTTAGCGGCTGTCCGACGAAACAAATCCGCCGGAATAACTAAAAAATAATAAAAGAAATCAAGCACAAGCCCGCCAATCAGCCCGCATGCCTGCCTGCGTGTTGCCAGGCCCTTGCGCTGGCCCGCCCACTCCCCCGCACAGCCTGCCAATCTATCCGGGTAATCAACACTCGCTCGTGCAGGCCCGCGTAAGCCCACCCCAACTCGTGACGCCTGTGGAATTTGAAGAGGGGACCTAAACTTTTTTAAATCCTCAACAACTTTGCTGTGGTTGAAAACTTATCAAATAACTTACTCTTTTATATTTAAATAACATAATACAAAAATTAAAATTTAAAATAAATCAAATTAAAATATTAAATTTAATAAATAATTAAAATAAGTTATTAAATTATTAATTATTTAAAATTATTTTTTAAATTTATAATAAATTAATTATTTATTTAATAACGTTTTAATACTATTTAAAAATACATTAAAATAAAATATTAAAGTTAGTAATTAATTAAAATTTATTATTTTAATTAATAATTAAAATAGTTTATTACATTAATAATTAAATATAATAATTTATTAAATTAATAATTAATTAAAATAAGCTATAAAATTATTAATTATGAATATATGATTTTTTTCAAAAATTTTCAAATCCGTCGGAAAGTCCGCCGGAAACATATACGTCGGAAAATGGTCTGCCGGAAAGTCGCCAAAAAATCCGCCGGTAATGGATAATTTCCCTGTAGTGATATTCAACATATGACTTGTCTAAATATGCAAAGTTAGATTTGTATGCAACATGAAAATAGAAATATGTGTTCAAAATCTCTAATCAAATAATGATTGTCCAAATGCAAGCATACACCTTTTGCTAGGAATTCATAATAGGCATAATATTCCCTTAATAATGTAACATAGTTTTGAAGCTTGCAACATATGTATACATACACTCAATAAAACTATGAATTCAAGTGTTAAATGTATGATTTTGCTACTTATATATACATATAATCCTTCTAACAAATCCATAAGCCCTTGATATCAAATGCAAATATATTGTTTAAACTTCAATATACACATAACTTTCCAATACAGCCATGATTAATGGATTCCAAGCATGCGTTCAAGACTTTAAACTAAAACTAATGCAAACACCACACAAAATAATGAGTGATGCATTCTACTCAGGACTTGTTAAAGTATGAGAGGGTTTTGCTACAAATAACTTTCATTCATGATAGCTTCATTCTTTCTTTTCTAATCATGATATGAAATTGAACACATGAACTAACTTATGAGCCCTCATTTACATATGTCCATGAATGTATAACTCAACCCAATGTATATGTTAAATGCTAAAAATTGAATGAGGAAAAAAGAGTAAATTCACTTTTCAATAAGAACTCATATTCCACCAATGTAGCCACCACTTATAGAATAATTGAAACATACATACATATGAGAGCTTTTCCAAACATTGCATATGGATTCATGTGTGATTCTCTCCAAACTAGTCATGAATCATAGAAGCACATGACTAGTTTGATTAAATGTCATTCAAGAGATATAATGTTACTTCTTAATAACAAAACTACAACACTACCTCATAATTAAATATAAGAAATGCATTAACCAAAATGTGGTGATTATCTATTTTATGTCACAAATAATGATAGGAAGAGCGAATAGAAAAGGAGGAAGAAGAAAGGGAAAAAGAGAGGAAGAGGAAGAGGAGAAAACCAGTAGAAAGAGAAGAAGAAGAAGAAGAAGAAGGGGAGAAAGGAAAAGAGAAGAAGAAGAATAAAAAGAAGAAGAGAAAGAGGAAGGAAAAGAGGAAGAACAATAGGAAGAGGAATGGAAGAAAATCAGTAGAAAGAGAAGAAGAAGAAGAAGGGGAGAAAGAAAAAGAGAAGAAAAGGAAGAAGAGAAAAGGAAGAAAAGGAAGGAAAGGAGAGGAATATGAAAAGGAAGGCGAGAAAATCTATAGAAAGAGAACAAGAAGAAAGAGCACTGGGGGTTACCTATGGATAATTGACTGAAGGGATCTTGACTTAATAAGTCACATGCAAGTCTCCACCTCTGCCTCTCTAGTTCGGCCAAATGAGAAGCTCGCCCAACCGTCACCTGCCGCCCTCCCTCTAGCTTTTTTTTTTCTCTCTGGATGCACGAGCCCTGGAAGAAGAACACTATGCTCCCCTCTCATGTTCGCTCAACCCCTAGATGCACACGAACATAGGCGAATGGAAGAGCATCTCTCGCTTTTCTCTCTCGACTTTCTCTATACCTGAAATGACTGCTGCTCCATGTTGCTACAGCCACTTGAATCTGAAGGAAAGGACCCTTAGCCAACTATTGTTACAATTTGAACTGTTGGATCCAATTTCTTGATTTGGGGAAGGATTCAAATTGGTTAAAAAGTTAATTGGATTTTAATTTAACTCAGATTTAATTAATTGGGTTGTAATTGAGCCCGAATTGAACCCGAATTGAATCACGATTTGGATCGATTTGAGTCTGATTCAATTCGATCGAGTCAATTTAATGAAATCGAACTTGAATTGAATTAATTTGATTGAGCTTAATTAGGTTGGATTTGTGTTCAAATTGAGTCAATTTGATGATATTGAACCCGAATCTACGATGATTTGAGTCAAATCAGGATCGACGGGGTTTGATTAGGTTGATCGAGCACGATCCAGCATGATTAGAGGAAAATAAGTATGTTGAAGAGGATATGTGTGAAAAATGAGGTCAACATTGCTAACATACAAAACTCAAACGGCTCTCTCACCCAATCTTTATGGGAATATGCAAAATTGTTGAAATTGTTATCCAGTGGATTACTCAAAATTTGCATTTCAAATGATACTGTAGCTAATGTATAAACATGTTTTGTTCTTTAACTCATTCCTTAGTAGTCGAATTTGATAAAGCCTGAAATTGTAAAGCATAATAGCTTTTCCAAATGACTATTTTACAGTTTCTTTATTTTTCAAAACAATTTAAATGGCCAGTTAACTTTCCTAATATTCTCATTTCAGCTAAAACCAATTTCTATGATTTTCAATAGTTATAATATTGTAGAATGCACTATGATGGATTGGCAAAAACTAATTCCTCTACACAAAAGCCAAAGTTGTGATTTTTTTTTCTCTAAGAGTAGCTCTTGATTGCAAAAAATTGTTTCCTTGTTAAAAAGTTTTGGGAGTAAAGTGAGCAAGATTTCAATACACAGAAGCTAAGTCCTATAAGGTGGTCTTCTCATTGATTTATGCATTTGTAAAAGCATGAAAACAAAGAGCTTCAAGATTATTTTTCTTACTCATTTTAAAACCATTTCTTCTTTCCAAGAAGTGTCTATGTAACAATTCCAGCTGATTGAACAAACTGCAAAGTCCTGAAATATATTGAAAGAAGAACCACAAAATTCAAGAGCAATTATGATATAGATGATAGAGTCGATAATTGCTAATTTGGAAGATATATTCTACAATGGAAGCCATGTGACTTGAAGAGGAATAGAGCACAAGGAAAATAGAAAACTAGGAACCAAAGGTTTTTGTAACCTGTAAAGTAGTGATAATATTCGATATGCCTTTGTTGAGCACAATTTCCTATTTATATCCCTTAGAAAGCTATATTACTAAAAATAGAAAAGCAAGAAATATGATAATGACTGTACTATATTCCCTTAGTTAGTTATAGCAGTAGGAAATGTAGGTAGTGGACGTGTAAATAGATCATGGGAGAAGTGAGTGTGTTTGTGGAACTAGTATAGTAATGTGATTCTAATCAGCTCCCCCCCCCCCCCCCACCCCACTTTAGAGAAGTCCACACTCGGTGAAGTCAGTTCAGTAACTGCTTCATCTGATGCAAAGTAAGAAAAAATGTCTTCAATGTTGAAGGTGGCGGATGTGATAATATGTGGCGGTAATTCAACAATGTAGGCATTGTCAGTAATGCGTTGTGTGATTATAATTGGACTAATTTTTTGAGGACTGAGCTTCAAGTATGTTCCAGGAGGAAATCATTCTCTTCTTAATCTGACCATGACCAGTTCCCCAAACTGGAATATGCTTTAGCGGTCGTGCAGATTAGCATTTTGCTTATAGGATTCATTTGACAGCTCTAATTTTTTATGAACATCTTCAAGCATTAGTTTAAAATTTTCAGCTAACTTACCTGCAGTAGCATTGTGGCATTTTGGAATGATGGCTAAGTCCGCCATGTGGTTCAACAACTTGGTGTAAACTATGCTGAATGGGCACATCCCTATCAACCTGTTGGGCATTGAGTTGTAGGAGAATTCAGCTTGGCTTAAGACTTCATCCCATTATTTTGGGTTATCTTGAACAAAGCATCGAAGCATTTTATCGAGTTCTATTGACCACCTCTGTTTGCCTGTCAGTTTGATATGAAATTGAACACATGAACTAACTTATGAGCCCTCATTTACATATGTCCATGAATGTATAACTCAACCCAATGTATATGTTAAATGCTAAAAATTGAATGAGGAAAAAAGAGTAAATTCACTTTTCAATAAGAACTCATATTCCACCAATGTAGCCACCACTTATAGAATAATTGAAACATACATACATATGAGAGCTTTTCCAAACATTGCATATGGATTCATGTGTGATTCTCTCCAAACTAGTCATGAATCATAGAAGCACATGACTAGTTTGATTAAATGTCATTCAAGAGATATAATGTTACTTCTTAATAACAAAACTACAACACTACCTCATAATTAAATATAAGAAATGCATTAACCAAAATGTGGTGATTATCTATTTTATGTCACAAATAATGATAGGAAGAGCGAATAGAAAAGGAGGAAGAAGAAAGGGAAAAAGAGAGGAAGAGGAAGAGGAGAAAACCAGTAGAAAGAGAAGAAGAAGAAGAAGGGGAGAAAGGAAAAGAGAAGAAGAAGAATAAAAAGAAGAAGAGAAAGAGGAAGGAAAAGAGGAAGAACAATAGGAAGAGGAATGGAAGAAAATCAGTAGAAAGAGAAGAAGAAGAAGAAGGGGAGAAAGAAAAAGAGAAGAAAAGGAAGAAGAGAAAAGGAAGAAAAGGAAGGAAAGGAGAGGAATATGAAAAGGAAGGCGAGAAAATCTATAGAAAGAGAACAAGAAGAAAGAGCACTGGGGGTTACCTATGGAGAATTGACTGAAGGGATCTTGACTTAATAAGTCACATGCAAGTCTCCACCTCTGCCTCTCTAGTTCGGCCAAATGAGAAGCTCGCCCAACCGTCACCTGCCGCCCTCCCTCTAGCTTTTTTTTTTCTCTCTGGATGCACGAGCCCTGGAAGAAGAACACTATGCTCCCCTCTCATGTTCGCTCAACCCCTAGATGCACACGAACATAGGCGAATGGAAGAGCATCTCTCGCTTTTCTCTCTCGACTTTCTCTATACCTGAAATGACTGCTGCTCCATGTTGCTACAGCCACTTGAATCTGAAGGAAAGGACCCTTAGCCAACTATTGTTACAATTTGAACTGTTGGATCCAATTTCTTGATTTGGGGAAGGATTCAAATTGGTTAAAAAGTTAATTGGATTTTAATTTAACTCAGATTTAATTAATTGGGTTGTAATTGAGCCCGAATTGAACCCGAATTGAATCACGATTTGGATCGATTTGAGTCTGATTCAATTCGATCGAGTCAATTTAATGAAATCGAACTTGAATTGAATTAATTTGATTGAGCTTAATTAGGTTGGATTTGTGTTCAAATTGAGTCAATTTGATGATATTGAACCCGAATCTACGATGATTTGAGTCAAATCAGGATCGACGGGGTTTGATTAGGTTGATCGAGCACGATCCAGCATGATTAGAGGAAAATAAGTATGTTGAAGAGGATATGTGTGAAAAATGAGGTCAACATTGCTAACATACAAAACTCAAACGGCTCTCTCACCCAATCTTTATGGGAATATGCAAAATTGTTGAAATTGTTATCCAGTGGATTACTCAAAATTTGCATTTCAAATGATACTGTAGCTAATGTATAAACATGTTTTGTTCTTTAACTCATTCCTTAGTAGTCGAATTTGATAAAGCCTGAAATTGTAAAGCATAATAGCTTTTCCAAATGACTATTTTACAGTTTCTTTATTTTTCAAAACAATTTAAATGGCCAGTTAACTTTCCTAATATTCTCATTTCAGCTAAAACCAATTTCTATGATTTTCAATAGTTATAATATTGTAGAATGCACTATGATGGATTGGCAAAAACTAATTCCTCTACACAAAAGCCAAAGTTGTGATTTTTTTTTCTCTAAGAGTAGCTCTTGATTGCAAAAAATTGTTTCCTTGTTAAAAAGTTTTGGGAGTAAAGTGAGCAAGATTTCAATACACAGAAGCTAAGTCCTATAAGGTGGTCTTCTCATTGATTTATGCATTTGTAAAAGCATGAAAACAAAGAGCTTCAAGATTATTTTTCTTACTCATTTTAAAACCATTTCTTCTTTCCAAGAAGTGTCTATGTAACAATTCCAGCTGATTGAACAAACTGCAAAGTCCTGAAATATATTGAAAGAAGAACCACAAAATTCAAGAGCAATTATGATATAGATGATAGAGTCGATAATTGCTAATTTGGAAGATATATTCTACAATGGAAGCCATGTGACTTGAAGAGGAATAGAGCACAAGGAAAATAGAAAACTAGGAACCAAAGGTTTTTGTAACCTGTAAAGTAGTGATAATATTCGATATGCCTTTGTTGAGCACAATTTCCTATTTATATCCCTTAGAAAGCTATATTACTAAAAATAGAAAAGCAAGAAATATGATAATGACTGTACTATATTCCCTTAGTTAGTTATAGCAGTAGGAAATGTAGGTAGTGGACGTGTAAATAGATCATGGGAGAAGTGAGTGTGTTTGTGGAACTAGTATAGTAATGTGATTCTAATCAGCTCCCCCCCCCCCCACCCCACTTTAGAGAAGTCCACACTCGGTGAAGTCAGTTCAGTAACTGCTTCATCTGATGCAAAGTAAGAAAAAATGTCTTCAATGTTGAAGGTGGCGGATGTGATAATATGTGGCGGTAATTCAACAATGTAGGCATTGTCAGTAATGCGTTGTGTGATTATAATTGGACTAATTTTTTGAGGACTGAGCTTCAAGTATGTTCCAGGAGGAAATCATTCTCTTCTTAATCTGACCATGACCAGTTCCCCAAACTGGAATATGCTTTAGCGGTCGTGCAGATTAGCATTTTGCTTATAGGATTCATTTGACAGCTCTAATTTTTTATGAACATCTTCAAGCATTAGTTTAAAATTTTCAGCTAACTTACCTGCAGTAGCATTGTGGCATTTTGGAATGATGGCTAAGTCCGCCATGTGGTTCAACAACTTGGTGTAAACTATGCTGAATGGGCACATCCCTATCAACCTGTTGGGCATTGAGTTGTAGGAGAATTCAGCTTGGCTTAAGACTTCATCCCATTATTTTGGGTTATCTTGAACAAAGCATCGAAGCATTTTATCGAGTTCTATTGACCACCTCTGTTTGCCTGTCAGTTTGATATGAAATTGAACACATGAACTAACTTATGAGCCCTCATTTACATATGTCCATGAATGTATAACTCAACCCAATGTATATGTTAAATGCTAAAAATTGAATGAGGAAAAAAGAGTAAATTCACTTTTCAATAAGAACTCATATTCCACCAATGTAGCCACCACTTATAGAATAATTGAAACATACATACATATGAGAGCTTTTCCAAACATTGCATATGGATTCATGTGTGATTCTCTCCAAACTAGTCATGAATCATAGAAGCACATGACTAGTTTGATTAAATGTCATTCAAGAGATATAATGTTACTTCTTAATAACAAAACTACAACACTACCTCATAATTAAATATAAGAAATGCATTAACCAAAATGTGGTGATTATCTATTTTATGTCACAAATAATGATAGGAAGAGCGAATAGAAAAGGAGGAAGAAGAAAGGGAAAAAGAGAGGAAGAGGAAGAGGAGAAAACCAGTAGAAAGAGAAGAAGAAGAAGAAGGGGAGAAAGGAAAAGAGAAGAAGAAGAATAAAAAGAAGAAGAGAAAGAGGAAGGAAAAGAGGAAGAACAATAGGAAGAGGAATGGAAGAAAATCAGTAGAAAGAGAAGAAGAAGAAGAAGGGGAGAAAGAAAAAGAGAAGAAAAGGAAGAAGAGAAAAGGAAGAAAAGGAAGGAAAGGAGAGGAATATGAAAAGGAAGGCGAGAAAATCTATAGAAAGAGAACAAGAAGAAAGAGCACTGGGGGTTACCTATGGAGAATTGACTGAAGGGATCTTGACTTAATAAGTCACATGCAAGTCTCCACCTCTGCCTCTCTAGTTCGGCCAAATGAGAAGCTCGCCCAACCGTCACCTGCCGCCCTCCCTCTAGCTTTTTTTTTTCTCTCTGGATGCACGAGCCCTGGAAGAAGAACACTATGCTCCCCTCTCATGTTCGCTCAACCCCTAGATGCACACGAACATAGGCGAATGGAAGAGCATCTCTCGCTTTTCTCTCTCGACTTTCTCTATACCTGAAATGACTGCTGCTCCATGTTGCTACAGCCACTTGAATCTGAAGGAAAGGACCCTTAGCCAACTATTGTTACAATTTGAACTGTTGGATCCAATTTCTTGATTTGGGGAAGGATTCAAATTGGTTAAAAAGTTAATTGGATTTTAATTTAACTCAGATTTAATTAATTGGGTTGTAATTGAGCCCGAATTGAACCCGAATTGAATCACGATTTGGATCGATTTGAGTCTGATTCAATTCGATCGAGTCAATTTAATGAAATCGAACTTGAATTGAATTAATTTGATTGAGCTTAATTAGGTTGGATTTGTGTTCAAATTGAGTCAATTTGATGATATTGAACCCGAATCTACGATGATTTGAGTCAAATCAGGATCGACGGGGTTTGATTAGGTTGATCGAGCACGATCCAGCATGATTAGAGGAAAATAAGTATGTTGAAGAGGATATGTGTGAAAAATGAGGTCAACATTGCTAACATACAAAACTCAAACGGCTCTCTCACCCAATCTTTATGGGAATATGCAAAATTGTTGAAATTGTTATCCAGTGGATTACTCAAAATTTGCATTTCAAATGATACTGTAGCTAATGTATAAACATGTTTTGTTCTTTAACTCATTCCTTAGTAGTCGAATTTGATAAAGCCTGAAATTGTAAAGCATAATAGCTTTTCCAAATGACTATTTTACAGTTTCTTTATTTTTCAAAACAATTTAAATGGCCAGTTAACTTTCCTAATATTCTCATTTCAGCTAAAACCAATTTCTATGATTTTCAATAGTTATAATATTGTAGAATGCACTATGATGGATTGGCAAAAACTAATTCCTCTACACAAAAGCCAAAGTTGTGATTTTTTTTTCTCTAAGAGTAGCTCTTGATTGCAAAAAATTGTTTCCTTGTTAAAAAGTTTTGGGAGTAAAGTGAGCAAGATTTCAATACACAGAAGCTAAGTCCTATAAGGTGGTCTTCTCATTGATTTATGCATTTGTAAAAGCATGAAAACAAAGAGCTTCAAGATTATTTTTCTTACTCATTTTAAAACCATTTCTTCTTTCCAAGAAGTGTCTATGTAACAATTCCAGCTGATTGAACAAACTGCAAAGTCCTGAAATATATTGAAAGAAGAACCACAAAATTCAAGAGCAATTATGATATAGATGATAGAGTCGATAATTGCTAATTTGGAAGATATATTCTACAATGGAAGCCATGTGACTTGAAGAGGAATAGAGCACAAGGAAAATAGAAAACTAGGAACCAAAGGTTTTTGTAACCTGTAAAGTAGTGATAATATTCGATATGCCTTTGTTGAGCACAATTTCCTATTTATATCCCTTAGAAAGCTATATTACTAAAAATAGAAAAGCAAGAAATATGATAATGACTGTACTATATTCCCTTAGTTAGTTATAGCAGTAGGAAATGTAGGTAGTGGACGTGTAAATAGATCATGGGAGAAGTGAGTGTGTTTGTGGAACTAGTATAGTAATGTGATTCTAATCAGCTCCCCCCGCCCCCCCCCCCCCCCCCCCCCCCCCCCCCCCCCCCCCCACCCCACTTTAGAGAAGTCCACACTCGGTGAAGTCAGTTCAGTAACTGCTTCATCTAATGCAAAGTAAGAAAAAATGTCTTCAATGTTGAAGGTGGCGGATGTGATAATATGTGGCGGTAATTCAACAATGTAGGCATTGTCAGTAATGCGTTGTGTGATTATAATTGGACTAATTTTTTGAGGACTGAGCTTCAAGTATGTTCCAGGAGGAAATCATTCTCTTCTTAATCTGACCATAACCAGTTCCCCAAACTGGAATATGCTTTAGCGGTCGTGCAGATTAGCATTTTGCTTATAGGATTCATTTGACAGCTCTAATTTTTATGAACATCTTCAAGCATTAGTTTAAAATTTTCAGCTAACTTACCTGCAGTAGCATTGTGGCATTTTGGAATGATGGCTAAGTCCGCCATGTGGTTCAACAACTTGGTGTAAACTATGCTGAATGGGCACATCCCTATCAACCTGTTGGGCATTGAGTTGTAGGAGAATTCAGCTTGGCTTAAGACTTCATCCCATTATTTTGGGTTATCTTGAACAAAGCATCGAAGCATTTTATCGAGTTCTATTGACCACCTCTGTTTGCCTGTCAGTTTGAGGGTGATATACTAAGCTGAGTTTGATTCTATTTTATGTTGCTTCCGAAGCTCTCGCCAAAAGTGGATGATGAGCTCACATCACGGTTGGACATGAGCTACCGGGAAGTCCATGTAATCTAACGATCTCATGGAAGAACAACCGGGCTACTCCAAGAGCATCACACATTTTCTCGCAAGCTATAAAATGGGAAATTTTTGAGAATCTATCAACCACAACAATGATTGAGTTGGCACCTTTCTTTATGCGAGGTAGCCCCAATATGAAGTTCATGCTCAAGTCTTCCCAAATAGAGATAGGGACTTGTAGGGGTGTATACAATGCAGCATTCTGTTTAACACCTTTGTAAACTTAACATACTTGACATCTTTAAACATAATAGGAGACATCCTGCCTTAAATGAGGCCAGTCTTAGACGACAATCACCTTGCAAGGATCCATACTAATGCCATGCGCATAAATGATAAAGCCTAAGAAGTGTATTGTTGGCATTACAAATTCGCATATGGATTTATTTAAATATAACTTATGCTCTTGCAATATTTCAAAGACTTCAGTTAAGTGTTTCCAATGGGCTTCTCGTGACAAACTAAATACCAAAATATCATCAAAATAAGCCACACATCACTTACCAAGTAAAGGTTTTAGAATTTTATTCACCAAGCACATAAATGTGGAAGGGGTGTTACACAAACCAAACGGCCTTGCCTTCCACTCATATAGACCATCATGGGTCTTGAAAGCAGTCTTCCACTCGTCGCTCGTTCGAATCCATATTTGGTGGTAATTGCTTTGCAAGTCTAACTCGGTAAACATAGTGGCACCTATTTAGTGATCCAACATATCTTCAGCCTAAGTATGGGAATCATTATATAATTGTGATCTTATTGATAGCTTGGTTATCAGTGCATATTCGCCATGAACTATCTTTCTTCGATACTAATAAGGTAGGCACTGCGCATGGGCTTAGACTTGGTTGGAGCATTTATTTTTGTATCAGACCATCCATAATTTTCTGCATAGCCTTGTGTTCAGCTAGACTTATCTTGTAAATTAATATGGTGTTGTATAGACCACAGAGGTGGGAGCTGGCTTGGGAGATATTTAGGAGCTACATCTTCAAAATATGCCAGTAGTTGACGTATTTTCATAGGGTAGGGAGATGAGCTAATCACAGAGTTTTCTTCAGCTAAAAATACAGCCAATAAGGTTTTAGTTTCATGCCTAGAATGAACAAGTAAGTTTTCAAAAACAATATTTTTAGTGGGACTCTCCTTATTTTTCGGTAGGTATGCAGTTTGGGAATTGGGGAGTATACATATCTTACAACTCTTCCATTCAAATGAGTACAAATTTGTACGCCCATCAGATAGATCACCCATATTGAACTGCCATGGGCATCCAAAGATGAGATGATAGACATCCATATCTATCATGTCATACAGAACATCACAAGTATAATGTTTCCCAATTGAGAAATTTACCCTGCACATATCTGATACAAGAATTTCAATGCCTCTCTTCACCCAACTAATCTTGTAAGGATTAGATTTTTTTGTGGTCTTCAAATGCAGTGGACTAACAACAAACCTCGAGATGATATTCTTAGTGCAACTATTATTGATTAGGAGATCACACACTTTATCATTGATTGTGCACTTGGTCCTGAAAATGGCATTCATTTTGAAGTAGTGGTCTGACATAGAACCAATAACATCTTCTCCAAAATACATACTTTTGGCCCTCCTTCATCCCCTTCAACTTCCTCATGTTCATCTTCGAGACCTCCTTCGATTGTAGCATGATTGGGTTTAGATTCGCCTTCTAGGATATGTATTTATTGGCGATTTGGGTACTCAATAGATTTGTGGCTTGGTTGGAAACATCAGAAGCACTTTAGAGTATTCAGCCTAGTATAAGGGTTGCCTTTAATTGGAGCCTTCAACTTGCTTGTGGATTTGTTTATAGTAACTTGTGGAGCCATTCCGGTAGTGGCATTGCTCTTATTGATTGGTTTGTCACTTATGTTGGTGTGAATTTTGCTATCAGGTATGGAGAAATCTTAGAAGTGTCGCCTGCATGTAAATGCATGGGGTGGTTGATTCAGCTGCATCTCAGCTTTTAAAGCATAATTTATAGCCTGTGACATATGTTACAATCTGATTATTAGACTCGTTGAGATTATTATGAGTACTGAGATGGTAGAATTCCTCGATATAATCACTAATACTTTTATTGCATGTAAATGCATGGGGTGGTTGATTCAGCTGCATCTCAGCTTTTAAGGCATAATTTATAGCCTGTGACATATGTTACAATCTGATTATTAGACTCGTTGAGATTATTATGAGTACTGAGATGGTAGAATTCCTCGGTATAATCACTAATACTTTTATTGCCATGGTTACAAAGTTTGTATTGCATATACAATAATTGTTCGAAATTAGTGGGCAAGAAGTGACTATGAAGCAATTACTTCATTCGCACCCAATTTTGAATAGATTATTTACCTTCTCTATACCTTGTTTGAAGAATTTGTTGCCGCTAAATGCTTGCTCCACCCTTTAGTTTGCAATCTACATACTTTACCTGTTTGTCAGCTGAGATATCTATATACTCAAAGAATGTTTTGAAAGACTATTCCAAATTAAGGTAATCTTTGATATGTAATTGTCCTTCAAAGAACTGTATATCCATTTTTACATGAAATTCCCCTTGTGGTCTATACGGTACTCCAAACCTACGTGGCCTCGCAAAGGGAATTTCCTCTTAGGTCGAATCCGACATATCTCCCTATTGTTGGAAATTAGCTTCCATATTTGAGGCTATGATCTCAGGTCAATCTATGGGCGTCTCTGGATGCAGAAGACCTCCATTCTATCCTCTATGAGGATCCAATCTGCAGTCTAGTAATGCATCTCGAGTCACCGTCTATGTATTTTCGGCGCCTACCTTGATGCTTTGACGTTCTAAACACATATCTATGGAGAATTGACGAAAGACAGCTTTGAGCTACTCCAGTTATTCGAGTATTCTAGATTGTACCATCCACATTGCGTTATCGCCCTGATCATCGTCAAAAGCGTTGTGCATGCTACTCTCCGCCATATCAACAACACCTACCAACCAAGCTCTGATACTAGTTTGTCGTGGAAGCCATGTGAATTAAAGAGGAATAGAGCACAAGGAAAATAGAAAATAGAGAACCAACATTTTTTGTAACCGGCAAAGTAGTAATAATATTCAGTATGCCTTTACTGAGCAAAGGTTTTGATCTATATCCCTTAGAAAGCTATATTACTAAAAACAGAAAAGTAAGAAAAGATGGTAATGACTATACTATAGTCCCTTAGTTAGTTATAGCAGCATGAAACATAGGTATTGAAGGTGTAAAAAGGCCATGGGAGAAGTTAGTGTGTTTGTGGAACTAGTATAGTAATGTGACTCCACCTCATATTCCTCATCAAGGAAACATGAGTACCATTTCTTCAAGCAAAATAGAACCCTATAGTTTCAAGTACATCTACAGCAAATTGAAAATAAAAAAAATTAATTATGCTCCCATACCTCCCGTAGGGTATATGGCTCACCATCCACTATACTTTGCCAACTCATGGTTGGTAACTAACTAGCAAATAAAAGTATTTTGCAAAAGAAGAAGAAGAAGAAGAAGAAGAAGAAAATGTAATACTATAAAATAACAAATTTAGTGGGGAAGGGTCCAGTCTTCGTAGAGTTGGTGGGTGCTCTCCTCAGTTCAACTTAAGCTGACAATGTGGTTGTGACAATCCTCCTCCACTTTAAAAGAACTTGGCTCCAAGTTCAATTTAGTTACAGTAGGTTCATCTGGGGCCAATATTCATAGATGATATAAAATTGATTGTCTTAGATATTTTAAAGTGATCAATGAGGTTGATAAATTAAGCATTATCATTGATCTTCTTTTGCATCGAGAATGGTCCTATCTTCTAAGCCTACAATTTATGATATATTCCCAAGAAATAATGATGTTTGTTTGGATGGACCATGATCATGTCACATTCTTTGAAAATTTTCTAGTGATGGTGGAAATTGGCTACGATATTGTACTTTTTATTGTCTTATTCTAAATGATGCTTCGCTTCATGGTGCATTTGCCTACTGTGCTTGCCTAGCTGCTCAATGTACATTTACCTAATGTGCTCTCCTAGCTGCATTTGGCTAATGTGCTTGCCCAACTACCAGCAGAATTTGCAATTCTTATAAGTAGGTGCAATAACTAAAAGATTAACCATGAAATAAGGGGCTTTTGTATAACCTATAGAGAAAGGAGTATGCCTCCTAGATTGATTAATCATAATGCTAATGCAAATTTTGCCAACACGATACACTGATCCTAAAATTTTGGCTTTTCATTTGCAATGTTGTGAATGATAGACCTAATAGTTTGATTGCTAACCAATATATTGTTGTTGATTTGCGATGATATATGCTGCTAAGTGATAAGATAGTGTGACTTTCTTACATAACACATCAAAAGTAGGATCATTATTCATGTAAACTATGTTGATAGTAAAATGGAGATGACATATTTCTCAATGGACTATATGAAAACTCAAACTCCTCAATTGGTTATTTCTTCTATATTTGGGCATTTCTATGCATGGTTCTTATTTCTTTCACTAATACAAGTACTCATAATGATGGTTGTTGTTAAAATAGTACCATTAGTTAACCACAAGATTGGATCCACTAATTAATTATGCACCACCATTACTTCCTTCTTATTAGCTCAAGAAGAAATCAAGTTAAGCAGAGTTTTTGATTTGGCAAGGATACATCACTAAAAAGTTCATTTAATAAAGTACAAATATTGGTACAAGTATTTGAATTGAAAATTTTTAGAATCAACTTTAGGATTATTTGAATTGTACTTTCAAGTTGAAGAATGATCACATGCTATATGGAGGCATTGGATGAATAGCAGATAATTGTCATATTGAGAGAGAGAAAGATCCATGGCACAAATGATATGATGCGCTATATGAAGTGGCCACATGACTTATTTTTAGTGAATGGAGAAAAATATGCCAATTATAATGCATAAATAATGAAAATATGATATTTAGGAATGACATAAATTATGAAAGGTAGGATATTTTGAAATATACGGAATAAATTTGGTATGGGTAAGAAAACATTTTACAGAGCTCAACTGGTTTACAATCTTATCTGATATTTGTGAATGCTCTGACGTGGACACGATAAGTGTTGAAATGTGAGTGACCACATAGATCAATCAGAAGTTCTCCAATTCAACTGGCTAGTGAACAGACTAAGGTGGTATCCCTTATATCTCAGTCAATCTACGAATTAGTGTTGGATAGATCTATCTTGGATTTAGCTTTCAATCTGACCAGTAGTATTGGCAAGCCAATCAAACAAATTTTTAGAATGATGACAATGTGAACAACTCGAACAAGACACATGAATTGAGTGTTACAAATATAATTATGATGACCCTTGCTTTGCATATTATTCTTTAATATTATAATTAAGCGAGAATCTATGTGCATTCATTATTTGATAGTAATAAATATTGTGTGGTGCAATCTAATTATTTGATAAATGTTTTATGCATGTTAATCACGTCACAACAATCATCAAGATAATTTTTTTACATTTTGATAAAAATTCAGAACCTTTTTAAATACTCTATTTCGTATTTTAATTTATATTGAATCTGGAACATCGTTTTTAGTCAAAATATAGCATTGGCATGCTATTTTATGATAACTTCATGTTGAGTTATCACAAAAATGATATCCAAATCTCACTTTTTGCAGCCCTTTCAATTGCAATGCTGTTCGTTGTGTGATAGCTTCGTGCTAACTACTAGTTACTCTTCCTCGGCAACTTGGATCATACAAAGATACAAAACTAAATGGCTTATGAATGGGAAAGATGAGCTAGGATTTTAGTATGGTAAAATTAGATCCAGGAAAAATTGTAACAATATCAAAGAAATCTCAACTCCTTTTGTGCCATTCTCTTCTCCTTAAGACATCTTTAAGGTCATTATAAAACATTTTCAAAAACTTTTTAATTCTCCCAGGCCGACACAAATCTCCATTCAAAGCATACCTACTAGGAGTATCATTCCCCCATACCTCTCTTCCTCGATGGTTGCTCTCGTGATTGATGATGAAATCAGACGTGGGTTCTAAAAATTCACGCCTCAACATCTTTGCAGACCCCTTTTTTTCTTTACTTTTTTTTGGTATCGGGTCACCGAGGAGAGTTTTAACAAGTAGGTCCGAGGTAAATTTTTAGAGATTTCACCCTCATTTTTGTGAGGACTTTATGATATGAGTTTAAGTTTCTTATAGGCGTAAGCCCCTGTAGTTAATTATCCCTCCCGATAATAAAAGAGAATTTTTTATTAAGGCCAGTCGTCAAATAGATACAAGGTATATGGTGTTTAGTGTATGACTTTAGTCATCGAAAGTTTAATATTTAAAATCAGAAATTTACCACATTGCACTTGAAGTGGATGGTGGGCAAATGATGATGAGCTCGATCAACATCCCATGGTTTCATCATCATGGGCCATCATGGTCCTTGGTCTACTTAATCAGAGGAGGTAGTCGACCCAACCTGAGAGAAGGATCCTTGTTGGCAGCCATAGGTTGCGCCATCCAAAGAAACCTTATAAACTTGAGGCGAGTATTTGTCTAAGGAAACAAATTTGAATCCACCTTAGTTAATAGAGAGCTTTGTGCCCTGTCGATTATATCCTATTGATTCATATCTCAAGAATTTGAAACCATTGGAGAACAAACGGGCTATGACCATAACCATAATACAATGGAGTCATTGGGCCAAGCCACTAGATTAGAGGGTCACGGTCATAATCGTTAACTACATGGAGGCGTCTAGCCAAACCACGAGTAATTTGTGGAGCCATTTGGCCAAACTATTGATTAGAGAACAAATGTCATGTCCTTATTGGCAATAGATGAATTGAGAATGAGTCCTAATGATATTCTCCACTAGATATTAGCTCTTTGTGAGCTAAAGTAATTTTTAAATTTGTCCTCCATGACAAATTATTGAGGAGGGTGGATGGGTATTTTTCTTTAAGTATTTTGGTGATTAATTTCAATTTAAAATATTTTAGACTTTTAGTGACTTTTAAGTTTTGAATTTACATGTGAGTTTGGGGAGGCATTTTGAATGTTTTTGGTCTCCTTCGGTTGAGATTTTCTATCAACATGGCCTTCATCGGGGTTTTCACGGGCGTTTTTATTTTGTTGATTGAATATTGTCGACTTTGTCTACTTATCGATAAAGGATCGGGCTAGTCATTGGCTTTATACCTTTATCAATAAATTAGTTATAGGCCTTGAAGGTCTAATATAAACATATTAAAATAAATTTATTGGTCGATGCCGTGACCGTATATTGTTTGATAATTCAAGCCATATTTACTCATATCTACTATCATAGAAGGATTGGGCTCAAAGTTAAATTTATCATTTGGCCCGAACAACATCCTTATACATCACGTATGTACCTATAATATGCTCGTCGTGGACCATGCTAGTGTATATTATTGCATGTATACATGTTGATATGCTTGCATGTGTACCTTGTATAGCAATGCATGTGTGAGAGTATTTTAAAATATTTGGCGCTGATCAGTTATGCGAATGATCAATATTTAGGTGTGCACATGCTGGTTATATGGGCTACTATGCCTTGTTACATGACTACTGTGCAGAATAGCGTCAAATACATTCTTCTTTGGTGAATCTGATGGTGTGGCATCACGCTATGACTTTTCTATTGCTTTATACAGGTAGATTGCCATGCACTACTTATTTCTTTATGTAGGTTGATTGTCATGCACTAACGAATCTCTTGCTATAACTTGTAGGAGCTTACTGTGGTTGTAGTATTTTGGCATTTCGCTCATAGACAGCATGTAGTGTGTATAGTGGATCTTCAAGAAGGATTCATTGGTGTTTGCATTTGTTGCATATCTTACGTCCCTACATGCAGATGACATATTGAATGTGTGACAGGCCTTCTATAACAGCTCAAAGATACCTATATTTATTGGATATCATCCAACTTTACTTGCAAGAAGGTGGTGTATTCGCCTAATGTTGAATAATGGTTGGCTGCAAGGATGTCGTAGCATCAAATGCTTATCTTTTGCTATCATCTATGTGTACACTGTTGTCTGCACCTTGGATCTCCCACTACTACCCATAAGAAACCCGCATTCGCACATGACAAGCTTCCTACAGTTTCATGTACATGGC
Source organism: Dendrobium chrysotoxum (assembly GCA_019925795.1). Classification (NCBI taxonomy): domain Eukaryota; kingdom Viridiplantae; phylum Streptophyta; class Magnoliopsida; order Asparagales; family Orchidaceae; genus Dendrobium; species Dendrobium chrysotoxum. Next base: position 57,382,215 of record CM034303.1, read on the forward strand.
ATCATGGGTGCATATTTGCATTCATAGAGGACCCATTATTCTTGCAATATGTCTATTGTTGCTGGTTACAAGGGCTACTATGCCTTCTTACATGACTACTGTGCATACTAGCATCAAATTTCAACTTTGTTGTTTGTAAGGTTGAATATATTTACTTGTGTTTTGATGCTAACCATAGAGTGTTGTTATATTCATTACACCTTGATTTTACATTCATAGGCGACTTTTCTGGTCACACGTATGTTAATCAGTGTTGGTCGTAGAATACTGCAATATTCACTTCCTTCTAATAATCATCACTTGCATTTATGACGAACTACTTGTATACACTTCAAGTTTCATTATATGTATTGAGTTGTCATATATATTATATGTCTAACTTTTCCTCTTGTAGGGGATACTTGCCACAGTATTATTGTAGGCAGTATAAACAATTATTGTAGGCTTCTATATTCACCATGCTCATTGTAGTGACGTTGTTAGATCTCCAAAATTTTCTCATATACTTGTATTAATTTGCACATACTTGTTAGTCAATGTTGATCATTGCTTGCAAGTAAATTACATTTAGATGTTTGTTGGTCATTCATTAATGTTTGTTTAAATATTTTAAATCACTACTTAGGATTTTACATTATTTTATTTTATTGTGTATTTATTGCATTGAAGTTCGGTTCCCTGATGTCCTCTTTCAAATTTGTAAGTCTCCTGTTAATTGTTTAAGTTAAGGTCCTCTGTCATTAAAAAATTCAGCCTCTAGGCATCTCCCCTATTTAGAAAAAAATTGGGAAGTTGGGCCATCCCACCACACTACAAAAGCATGTATGGTAGGTGTTGGGTGGCATCGCAGCCATAGTCTATAATCCCACCACACTATAAGAGCGTGTTTGGGTCATGAAGGTACATGTTTAGAAATACACAATTTCTTTTCTCGCAAGCATTGAGCGTGTTTGGGTCTTGAAGGTACATGTTTAGAAATACACAATTGCTTTTCTCGGAGGCATTTAGGCGTGTACAGGTACTTAGAGTGTCCCTGCCATGCTACGAGAGTGTGTAAAGGCCTACCCGCCTTACCACAAGCATCGCATCGAGCTCCCTCCTACCATGCTATAAGAGCACGTATAGAGGGTCCTCTAGCATGCCGCGAATGCTTAATGCGATATTTAAGTTTAAAACATTATACCTTCACGATATGACAATGGCGATGACAACGGTGATGACAACAAAATTGCGGAGAATGCACAAAAGTCTTTTCCATTTTTTTCCTCTCTTTTTTTATTCATCATTTCTCATTATTATTTTACAACACATACATATATATATACATATATACATTTTTACACACACACACACACATATATATATATATATATATATATATATATATATATAAGGTGGATTGGACTTGAGGTTGGTGTTGAAGGGGATGAGCCTCTTCAAATGGGCTAATGATAATAAACCTCCTCTCTTTTTCCTTTAGAAATAAGCTGAAGGTAGTGGATTTGGACTTCCAAATGAAAGAGGAATGGGAAAGATCTTGGAAGTGAGCTGAGATAATATAGGAAAATGGGTTTATTGTGGTTTAGGATTTGAACATTTTGGTGAGGTAAGGGTTTTTAAGTTGAGAAAGCGTACTATGAGTAGCTATGAAGGGACACATAAAGAGGTGAGGGTGATCATGTGAAAGTGTAGAGAGGAAAGGTAGAGGTTAATGCTGGATGAAGTGGGGGGCTTAGAGTAGGAAGCTGTTATAGAGAAATAGGAGGATACCCGATTCCACAAGAAAAAAAGGAGATCATGCTTGGTGTGTTTTGCGGCTTTGAGAGTCAAAGGAGTTAAGTATTATGGTTGGGAGTTGAACGGATCTTGTTGAAGGATTAAAGGGGCTCGGCTGGAGGTTGCTCAAATAGATCTAGTGGGGGATCAAGCAATTGTGGGCTTCATTTAAGCAGGTGTACAGGCTCGAAGGAAATTTAGCGAGGTCAGTTCAGTATATGCTCGCAATAAGTTGCTGTGGATTTGGTTGTGGCTATGTTCATGAGCTTCAAGGTCAATTTTGAGTAACTTGGTGGAATAGGGAAATGGGTCTAGTGTGGAACAGGCTGTCGGGTCTAGTTGTCGTAATCGGAATCAGAGTTCAAACGAGATTGGACAATCACTTGCGATTGTGTAGATGGATAGGAATTCGAGAGCTTGTGCATGGGAGAGCATCGAAGAAAAGACCAGCAAAGCATAGGATCTCTTCATTTGAACGTCAGGGTGAGTACTTAACCGAGGTAAGCTACGATTAAGACAAGCTATCATGAGATTTACAGAAGAAGACGTGAAATTGGCAGGATTTATGGGATTTTGAGTAGTTTGATGAAGCCGAGGTATACATTTAATTTTCATTAATTTGATCTAATTTTAATTTTGTAAAATAATAATAATAATATCAAATCACGGCATAATTATTATTATTTAATTCCAGAGTAGCACGATGAGTCAATTGCTTAAATCGCTTTGATTTGGATGCGACTCCCTTGATTTGTGTGAAATCTCCTTGGAGCTCATGTCAATTTTTCTGCGTGATTTTTATTAGATAAATTGATAGTAATGTTCAGGTATTGAGGATGTTCTGAACGCAATGATAAAATCTGTTTTACAATCGAAAGTTTTTTGGGTAATGCCGTTCATCAATTTTAGATGTTAGTTCTCCTTTTTGACCTTATTCTATTTGATTGATCCCATTTAGGCGAATTTGATGTCCTAATTACAATGGCATAGTCCGTTTGATAATCAGAGGTCATTTGGCTCTTCAAGAGATGCGCTGTGCTGCTTAAATTGCCATTTTTACCTCTTTTCATGTGTTTTTACATATAGGGGTCAATAAATCCCCCCCCCCCCCCCCCCCACCATCAACAAATATGATGTGCATTTAGAGCATACCATGTTTATTGTGATGTTATTGACTGTCATTTATAGCTTTTTTCTTTTACGTATTTAGCCTTGTCATATTCATGTCTAACATAATTTTGAATTCTTTTTTAGCAGGAAATGTTTCATTGGGAGAGGTCTGATGACTTGCTTCCTAGCGAGCCTAACAAGGCCTCCATCTGGGATGCCATTGATCGACATGACCCTCAGAGCGATGTCGATATTAGGGATAGATTGGAGCAGCATGAGGACATGTTTCAGATATATGACATTTTCCACAGCTTCTTTGCCCGCTCTCCTATGCTTTAAGAGTATTTTGGAGGTTATATGAAGTTTGAGGACCCCAAAAGGTGGGTCAATAGCCTCAACATGAAGTGTGGGGAGTACAACTTGCTAAAGAGCACTATTACTCAGGTTAGTTGGGGTACTTGTGACATTCTAGAGCCAGCAGCAGATGTACTTGAACTAGCAGGGTAGTTGAGATTACTAAGCCACTACCATTGTAATCTTCCTCTTTAGAGTGGCCACAAGATTTGACATTTGGGGAGATTCAAAGTCCTGTTGGGGGATACATTCATTGGGCCAGATATGTACTCCTGGTCCATATGCATACGTTGCGGGAGGCAAAGATTTATGAGGCAGTTTATGCTTCACTATTTTATTACGAGCATCTTCCAACTTTATGGGCTCGCAGTTTGATAGAGCTTTGGGATGCCGATAGCAGCACTTGTTGGATTAGGGCAAAGGAGCTTAGAGTCATACTTTCAAACTTATAGATATTATTCGGGTTACCTGTCTTCTGCCACCAGTTTAAGGAATGCATTCTTCTAGATGAGCAGTTATTTTATAGAGTGCCTTAAGCGAACAGTGACAGAAAAGGGAGATTGATGGTGCCAAATATCTACCCCACACTTCCTCTACATTATTGACAGACGTATTGAGCATCAAACTTATCGAGGCGTGCCAATACCATTATGTCTGTGGACGTTTAGATCCATAATTTTCTTTAGGCCAGCTACTGGTTTCCTACCACGGTGTCACTGCACGATGCCTTTGGCTTACAGCACGGAGCTTCATTATCAGAGGAAATTATCGAGCCATCTTCTTTTGTTGGACATATTTTTCCTACACTATTAGGAGTTAGTGAGGATTTGCTTCTTGTGGGGTTCCTTAGAACTGGCTCAGTACTTTTGTGCTTCCTCATAGTGTACTTCTAGCAGCTAACTGTCATAGGGACAGCGCCTTTCTCTAGCTCTCACAATACTTGATAGGGTCCATAGAGCCTTACGCATAGCTTTCAAGGCGACTTGTCTAGAGCTACGATATTTGGTACTACCATGGTACTATTTATACGGATGGATTCATTTGTACTTACAGGGCGCTTTCTCTTTCTTGGAGTGTTCTGCATACTTCTCAGAGAGGGGTTTCCCTACAGCTCTTCAATTATGGTAGGCCTCTTCTACCCTAGAGTTAGAGAGGATACTAAAAGTTTGTTAGGGTTATTAAGCCCTTATGAACTAGCCCGAGGTTAACCAAGAGGAGGGGTGAATTGGTTATTTTAAAAATTCTTAAGCAAAAGTAATATTTTGAAATCCTTTTTTAATGTTTTAAAACAAACACAATTGCTCGTTGATGTTGAGATGATTAATCAACTAAATTAGTAACTTTAACCACACGATCATCTACAAGAAATTTAAGTATGGAAATTAAAATGTAGAATAATAAAAGGAAGAACACACCAAATTTTATAGTGGTTCGGTTAACTTGACCTACTTCCACTCCCCAGAGCCTCCCCTCTAGGTATTGCACTAAAACTCAGTGACTCTCCTTTTGCTCCCACAGTAAGGTGGAGAAGCCTTTACAAAAACTCCTTTTCACCAACCTCGGTGAGGCAGAGAACCCAAACTCCTTTTGCTTCCTCTTGAAATAGGCAAAGAACCTTATCTCCTTTTACTTCCTCCTGAAGTAGATAGAGAACCTCAATCTTCTTGCTGATGTTCCTTCCCACAGAGCCACCAAGGAACAAAGGATGATGATTGAAGAAGGCAACTTGAATCTTTGCTTCGATTAACCTTTGTGAATACCTTACAAACTCCCCCTCACAAAATTCTCTCCCTCTCTCCCAAGCTCTCCCTCTCCTTCTCAAGACTCTCTCTGATCAGGACAGTAGCAAAAAGGTTTTATATTAACAAGAAAGAGATCTTAAATAGAAGGGCTCAAAAATGTCCTAAATTTTAACTTGCAGTCAAAGATCGTCCTGTACGATCAGTACAAAATAGATATTTCAGTCTAGATGATCTGGCTCTCTTGGATGATAAGAAGATAGGATTTGTATAGATCGTTCAGGGCGATGTAGACATCATCATGTACGATTAGTTTAAAACCATATTTTCATCTAGTAGATAGTTCAGGTCGTCCAAGAGAAGAGTCTGGACGATGTGTAAAAATATAACTGATCGTCTAGGATAATAAAGCTATCATCTTGTATAATTAGTTCAAAAACGTGTAATATCGTCCGACACATAGTTTGGGTTGTCCAGGAAAACCATGCTGGATGATTTAAATATAACTAATCATCCAGGACGATAACTCTATCGTCCTGTACGATTAGTTCAAAATGACAATATCGTCTGGCACATAGTTCAGGTCATCAAGGAAAATATTATTGGACGATGAGGATTTATAACTGATCATCCCGGACGATCTTACGATCGGCTAGGATGATGTGATCGATCAATTAATCCTTAATTTCTTTCCTTAATCACCTAACTAATTTAAGCATGATTGTAATGAATCATCTAGGACGATACATATATCATCCTGTATGATTAGACTAAAATTCTAAAATAAAACCTACCTAAATGAGTCTAGCGGCTGAGGAATTTTGATTTGAGCATATCATTTTAGATGATGGGAGGATCATCTAGGACGATCTACTTAATCAAATTGACTTAACATGGCTGCTATAATTAAGATTTCTATTTTGATCTGATTGTCCAGGATGATTTAGGATTGTTCAGGATGATATAATCAAAAATAGACAAACTCTTAATTTTATAGAATTTTTTTCCTGAGTGTGTGTATACAAGGTTACTTAGTATTTGGATCCACCTTTTTACAATTGACTCAAGAAAGAGTAAAAAAATTAACAGATTTGACATTATAGACTGACTCAGTCCTAATCTACTCAAACTTGAGCTGGCTTGAATTGCAATTGATATTATGGACCTAAAATATTATTATACAGGGCAATCAAAATATATGTGCAGTAGTGACAGTAGAATGGAAATAGAAATACAAGAAATATTTATGATCATCAAAACTATAATCCTTGAATCTAGATTTATAACAATCTCCCCCTTTTTGATGATGGCAAATATTTATTAGGCAGTTTCAAATTAAGCAGATTAAAAAAGACTAACGCTTGTGACAATATAAAATAATTAAACATAAGAAATTCAGATTTCACTAGAACAGGCATGAAACAGTACAACCCTGACACTATTTCCCCTTTTGACATCACAAAAAGGAGGAAATAGAAAAACAAACATATAAAATTATACATTAAATAACACAGCGAAGAACGATAGTACAAACCATCACAGAAAAATAAAAAGAAACATCAAATAAGCTAAAAATAGGAGGGACCCTGATCAGGTAGAGGAGAGGGTGGTGGCAGCTAAAAAAGACTATGGATGTAAGTGAATTGCTCTCCAAACTAGGCCATATCCTGGTCGTGCTACTGCTACTATTGGGTGACATATGCATTGAATCGATTAACATCCTCCACATGCTACTGCTCTTGTACAACAACGTAGGAGTCAAAACGGGCATCCCACTGGTCAAATTTGTCCACTAGCTGATCAACTGTGACTGCTGGTGGATAGGAACATGTGCAAGAATAGCTTTCTCCTCGGCCTCTACAGCCTCCACATGCTCCGGATGGAGATGAGTGCTATGAAAGACATGGAAGGAGCTGTTTGTATAGAAGGAGGGTTGATAGTTAGGTGCAGCAGGATATTAGAGGTTGTATTTGGTCTCAAGCACATAAGCTATGATGTGTCCTAGGGTAAGATTGGGGTTTTTCCTGTGTCCTGGATCCCTAATACTAGTAAGGTGCTCAATGTATCGAAATAGTAGATCTGTGGCATTGAATTCCCTATAGGTCATTATGTAGTAGGTGGTGATTGAGAGTAGGGGAGTGATGTGGACACGATCACTAGTCTTTGGGATTATAGAAGTTCGAAGGACATGTTGGATTGTTCTAGCATCTTTGACTAAGGTGTTTGAGGAACTGTTATGAAAGGTGGCATTGGTGTTTCTTAGGAGTTGATTGACAGGAACCCATTTGAAATCAAGATCTGAGGATAAGATATGAAGCTTGTCTCCAGTGGTAGAGAGTTGGAGGAGTTCATGACAGACTTGGTAGGTTATTTTAATGGGGCGTCTGTGAACATAGGATTGAAGGGCAGTGTATGTGGTATTGACCCTTAAGTTAGTGAAGAACTCGTAGAGGAGCTCAGAGTTAAAGGGGAAAGCAAGTGTGAGGATAAAGGTGAGAGAAGTGTGGGCAAAGAGATCGAGTACCAGGTATATAAGGGTGCGTGCATTGACAATTTTGGATGAAGTGATGCCAGTAGTCTTGTAGCGAAGATAGGCAGCTTGATTAGCTGCCTCAGTGAAACGAGGGTCGATAGGTTCCCTTGAGGAACTTCCAGTCACCATCCTGGATCATTTTTCACCAGCCATTTAGAAGGAATTAGAGTGTGAGTAAAGAAAAAGGAAGATTGAGAGGTTTTATGGTGAAGAAAGTGTTTGAAATTAGCTATTTATAAAGTGTCGGGTACATCATCCAGGACGATCACAGGATCGTTCGGGATGATCAGGTGGCATTATGACATCTGGGTTGATTAGTCAAAAAGGTGGTCCTATCATCCAGGATGATTAGACTCAAGCGATCATCCCGAGGAGTCATGCTGGACGACCATTGACAAAAAGGATCATCCAGGATGATTAGGTGGATCGTCCGGGATGATTGGCAATAATGAATTATATGGGCCGAAGTTAAAATGTGTAACCATTTTACCACGTGGATCGTCCATGATGAATAAGTGTATCATCTAGGATGATCATAAATAATTGAGTAGAATTTGTTTAGATCGTCCAGGACGATGAGGATCGTCAAGGACGCTCTCAAATAATGGAGATAGATCAGCCGTCAGATGGATGAAGAGGACTTATTTGATGATATCATCCTGGATGATAGGAATGTCATCCAGGATAATGTGATAAAAAAATTAAAAATTTTAATGATACGTATATCAACTTGTACGATTAGACTAAAATCCTAAAATAAAAACCTACCTAAATAAGTCTAGCGGCTGAGGAATTTTGATTTGAGCATATTATCCCGGACGATGGAAAGACTGTCCATGATGATCTTCTTAATTAAATTGACTTAACATGACTGCCCTAATGAGGGTTTCTATTTTAATCTGATCGTCCAGGATGATTTGGGATCGTTTAGGATGATATAATAAAAAACAGACAAACTCTTAATTTTATAAAATTTCTCCTCCTGAGTGTGTGTGTGCAAGATTACATAGTATTATGATCCACCTTTTTACAATTGACTCAAGAAAGAGTAAAAAAATAACGGATTTGATATTAGACTAACTCAATCCTAATATACTCAAACTTGAGCTGGCTTGAATTGCAATTGATATTATGGACCTGAAATATTAGTATGTAGGGCAATCAAAACATATGTGTAGTAGTGACTGTAGAACGAAAATAGAAATGTAGGAAATATTTGTGATCATCAAAACTATAATCCTTGAATCTAGATTTATAACAGATATGATTTTACTTCTTCACTCCACACCTGGTTGCAAATCGGTTCTCTCTAGTTCACCAGTCAGATGCTATTGGTTTTCCACCCCACCTGACGAGGACAATTATAGTAGATGTGGTTGACCGCCGAGATGGGTGTACTTTGCTGTGTAATGTACGCACTCTAACAGTTGCTGAATACTTCATCAGCATGCACCTGGGCTAGCTATGCCATCATTCGGGCAATACTGTGATGTTTGAGGGCTACCAGCCCAACATGATGGCTAGGTAGTTTGGTTTCTCCAAGGCTACAACCTACGACAGGCATCCACTTGTTCCTAGAGTTGCAGATGTCTGACATATAGACATCATTCCTCACGAGACCCAATTGAACACAACAGTTCTAGGATGGCTACATCTATTAAGGCTTAGTAAAGGCTCCAATTTCTGCTTATCACCTTTGTCTAGTTTTACAGCTGTCAGCTATATATAGCTGACCTGAGTAAGGCTGTCTTTTGGCCCTACTTTGGAGTATGATGCTCAGAGGTACGAGCACAAGGTGCGGGCATTAGGAGTGTCGAGGGGTCAAAGACTCTAGTTGGACTCCTCAGGGGCAAGAGATGATAGAGGTACTCTCCTACCCTTTCTCTTTTGATCTTCTATTTAGTAGTTGATTTATATATAATTTGATGCTTTGGATTTTAACCCTCCTCCATTCTTGCTACAGGGGATCATATTGCTAAGGATACTGCGCCCTACCCCATCAAAGTGCAGGATGTAGCATTTGAGCTACATAATATGGAGGTGCTACAGCCTTCGAGTGGACACACAGGCTCTCAGCACACTAGAGCTTCTTGAGCTTCTACTGACTTGATGGCTAGCCCTACGCCACGATACTTTTCGACTCTGAAGGGGGTATCGATGGGCCTGTGGATGTGCAGTCTTCCTCCCGAGGTCTTAGGAAGAGTTCCTAGGGAGCGAGGATGCCCAACTTTACCAGATACAACACTATGGACCCTTCTATGGGCTTCTCTTTCCCACTAGACCCTTATGGGTTATTTTGGCCCGGTAAATCTTCTGGAGCCAGTGTAGCGTCACTAGTAGAGGTGTTTGACATACTAACATATATGTCAATAGTTCTGGAGCTGGCTCCTGCAGCTCCATCCTTCATTCCTGAGAGCTACTCAGCTGACATCGTGAGCCCCTTCGCAGGTATATTTTTATTATGTTTTGATTCATTTTATGCACTATTGATATATTCATTACTCATTACCTGTAAATCTTTGTGTAGTGCCTGAGGGAACATATTATATTTCAGAGATTCATAGTTATACTCCATCAGCTCCAGATCCTCGGAACGCTGCCATGTGGGACAGTTGTATAGAGATCATGCGAGGTTTGGTATCCTGTGTTGACCCTGGGTTGCCTAAGTCCATGGACCAATTTTCCACCACAACCTATCACACTGTTGGCTTACTAGCATGCCACGGGTTGGATAGTTTGGAGTTGCTTTGTTGGGAGATGTTGTGTCATGAGGCAGAGTTTCACATCAGACAATTGAGGTTCCTCTCCATTCTACAGACCAGAGTTACACTCCTAGAGCTACAAGAGAGGGTTACCAGGTGATAGGCAGCAGCTGATATGGTCCATGACCAGTTCGAAAAGAGTACAGAGGCCCAGAGGCAACACCGACAGAGCTCCTCTAGCATAGCTAGTGAGATAGAGGGGCTTTCTTCTCAAGTGAAGGGCTTATGGAGGGACATCAAGGGAGTAATGTTGAAGAAGTCTGATCTTCAGGAGGAGTGCTACAGATGAGACAGCCTTATCAAGAGAGAGCTATAGTGCAACCAGATGTTGCAGCAAGCTATGGTAGCAACAAAGACCACAATCACACAGGTTGTGGAGGAGCTTCAAACTATAGAGGCATAGTATCACACCCTGACTGAGGTTGTCTCACAGTTATGAGATCTGAGAGCCCGTCTCCTTTAACTTGTCTTTCCTCTTATTTTGAGATATACTCTATAGTTTTTCACTCCTGGTTATACTTGCACCCCACGATGATGATTATATATATATGAAATATTTTTGTTATTTTCTTCTTTGGCTACACTCTGGGTTGTGTTGATATTATTACAGATGATTTTAAATATTTATTTGGGGATCTCGATACACAGCATGATGTGGACCCAAATAAATATTTAAAATATCCACTGTCTTTGAGGGTAGTTGTGAGTGTTGTTGCTTTAGCCATTGACTAAAGTTAGTGGTCATAGCTTTAGCTCAAATTTCAAAGATTTTTGACTTCTTCTGTCCTGCACTTTATGCGGCGGACTTGATGGAGAATTTACAGGTTTCTATTTGGTTAGTAGTACCAAATATAGGTAATATTCTAACCTTTAACCACTTAAGAAGACTTCAATTTGTGTCACTTGAGTTCATCTAACTAAGTGAGCTAGGATTTAACATCTTGTCATCAAATTCCTGAAATAGGAGTTCCTCTACTATGACCTTTCTTATGGCATATTAAGTAGACGGAGATGCTAGCGATTCGGTAATGTCTGAATTTGTTGAGTCTGCCCTCATACACCCATTCGAACCTTAAGCTTCAGACTGTAGAAAAATTTAAGCTGCTCCAGCTCAACTTGCTGGAGTGTGTAGTCATGAAAATCTTCTTTCCTGACCTTTGAAGTCTTTGTATGTTGGAGAAGGTGGTGTCTTGAACGCTTGGAAGATCACATGCATATGTATTGATAGAAGAATTGTTATATTCTCCTACTTGAAGGAATATTCATGTTTGATGATTTTAAATATTTATTTGGGGATCCCGGCACGTAGCACGATGTTGATCCAAATAAATAAATATTTAAAATACCCAATGTCTTGTAGGGGAGGGTAATGTGAGTTTTGTATTCTGAGATTTTAAATATTTATTTAAAGATCTCTGCACGTAGCATGATGTTCACCCAAATAAATTTTTAAAATGCCCCTCTCTTATAGGGATATTTTATATAGGTTTTGTATATTAGGATTTTAAATATTTATTTGATGATTTCCATACACGGTATGATGTCAATCCAAATAAATATACCCCCTATATTATGGGAGATTTTTATGGGATTTTTGAAATGCACTCTTGTAACACAAGGGAATTTCAAAATATACAAGTACATGTGTTGATAAATATGACCTCATACACCTATGCATGCTTGCACGTATGCACTCGACACTGCTGAACTCACCTCGAGACAAATAATCAAGGTCAAGCAAAGCCATCTTCCCTCAAGCCAACTAGAGTGTGACACATGACTGAGGCAATTTGTACTGAGAGTGATTAAGGATTGTATTTTTTTATTCATTTTATCTGATGTAGCATTTTTTGTAACACTTAGATTCTTATAAATAAATGATGAAGAGAAACGTTTTGAATGTTTTGACATATTCCGCATCTTCTGTATTCTTGAGCACTCGAATTACATATATTTAAGTTATTGGACTACTCTCCATTAGGGGTGTAAACGAGTCGAGTCGAGCTCGAGTCATGCCTAACTCGAGCTCGACTCATCGTCCAAAGCATGAGCTCAAACTCCAGTCGAGCTCAAAAAGCGAGCTAGAGATCAGCTCATGGTGGTAAAAACGAGCTCGCGGGTTCCCGTCGGAGAGGAAGATCATTGATCAGTATCGGAGAAGAAGGATGTGTGCGAGGTTGTAATAGTAATAGTTCTTTCTCTTATTTAATGCAGTTTGTTTTCCCAAAAGCCTATTGTACTTCACTGCAATTTATTAATGCTTAGCAGCCTTTATTATTATTATTATTTCGAATCCAACTATGGGTGTTTTTGTTGGGGGGGAAAAGTTTCCGCTTTTGAATATTATTTACTTTCTTTTAGGTTTTAAAATTTTCATTTAGAGAAAAAAAGATTTGACTAATTACAAAAATAATTCAGTTAAATTATTACGAGCTGGCTCGTGAGCTTGTGAGCCGAGCCTCATTAAGCTCGAATTCGAGTTTATTTAATAGGCAAGCTCAACTGTAGGCTCGAGTTCGAACTCATGGCTTGATAAGCTCGACTCACGAGTTCGTTAACGAATCGAACTTGAGCCTACTCGGCTCACTTACACCCCTACTTTCTATAATGCTCTCTTTCTCCCACTTACTCTCTCCATTCTCACATAAGTTTTTATGTCATACTCGGCTTAATGTTGCCTTTTTCGTCTCAAAACGTGAAATTTTTTTTTTCAATGGTTGTTTGAATGTGACATTTTGTAAAAATGCTTTTAACAAAACAATATTTTTTTATTGTTTTTAAAAATTTTTTGGTATGTGCTTCCCCGTTACAAACCTTCATTTTCTCAACCAATATTTTTAAAACTACTTTTTACAAAAGGTACGAGATAACCAAACAAGGCCTTAGAAGTTATAAGTTCAGATATCATCCAAACAAATTTCTATCCAATATCTTTGTGCATGGTTTTCTATAACTTTACATTGTCTACACTTGTTTGTTTTTATATATTGCTTGAATTTATTGCTTTTAGTGAGTAATTTTTTCAAATGTAGAGTAAAATTTATATCAAATATTCAAATATTTATATTATTTAAAGCTCTCATGCTAACATAATCAATTTATACATCACCCTATTTACATATGAAAAATTGTGTTAGTAGCTGCACTCTTTTTTTCTTATTTTTTTATTTTTTATTTTTTATTTTTTATTTTAGCTGTGTTCAGTGACTTGATTACAATAGCTTATGTAAATTAGGTTACGCGGAGCCAGAATATTTTCATACAGGGGCCCAAATTATTATTATTATTTTAAATTTCTCTACTTCTTTTCAATCTCTAGGCGTCGAGCACCGCAAGTTCCTAGTTGGCTGTCTTCAAGTATCGATTGGGATTAAGACCAAAAAATCATTTTAGTAAGCCTAAATGCCTAATAATTAAATTATTTATTCATGAATTTTAATCATATAAATCTACACCTAAGCAATATTGTTTGGGGTTTTGTTTTCATTATATCTAACATAAGCATATATAATTCTTGTGGTTAAACTGTCCAAATCGCAGAATACATTCATTGTATGAGATTTGAATTCGTGAATTTTGAAAGAAGCTTATAGCAAATATTACATTTAATTCACCCCTCTCTTGGTGAGTTTAACCACACAAAATCTTCAAAGATAGAGACTACTGCCTTTTATTTTGCAAGATAAAATACATGAGAGCAATGATACTATTCTGCCATCCTTTTTGTCCTAAAAATTCATGCTAGGGGCAATCAACATTAATAGTTGGGATTATTGAAGAAATGGAGAGGAATTTGAATTACAAGATATTGCGACAAGGAATGACTTTTTTTTAAATGAAAGTCAAATTCTCTTTTAAGAGGTGGTTACCTCGTATCTCCATGAATTAGTATAATTGGTCTCCATTGACTACCACCATAACAGCATTGAATTAGCAAGCCTTGTGCTTCTTTCTACCAGTAGTCAGCACAAGAGCATTGTCCAACGGCAAAATGATGGAACCTATTGAGATCCCGAAGGATTATCTGCCTCCCAAACACCATGGATACCAGCTTCGCCACCGAGTGACAATCACTGCAGATTCTGAGATTCTTCACTACACGAATAGTTGTTCCAGGTGGCGTGTTTAAGAGCCCAAATGCGATCGCTAGCTTCTCGCTGTGATATCTAAGGCTCACTTCCTTTTCCTCCTCCGTGAGATCCACATGATGCACCTTACAAGTATCAGGGATATAACCAACCACCTTGAGTTGCTCCATAATCTCATCCACCATCCTATGCACCTTCTTAGAATCTGGATGTTTCCCATCACTGGCGAAGAACTCGTGCACCTTGCTGTCAACCTCAATGGAGCTGCATCCTGGCACCTTCACCACCCCTCTCTCATCCATCAACTTCCTAATCTCGTTCACATCCTCCCACATTCGATTCAATGCGCACATGTTTGAGAAGATCACATAGTCACCGCCGTGTGAATCATCCAATTCAATGATTCTGTTGAACACTTTTTTACCGAGGTCAACATTCCCATGCCCTCCGCAGGCTGACAGCAAAGTCCTCCACAGAATCAGTGTTGGCTCGATCGACAAACCATTGATAAAATCATAAGCCTCTTCCAGCTTCCCCGTTCGAGCCAGCAAATCAACGATGCAACCATAATGCTTGATTCCTGGAGGGATTCCGTAATCACTGTACATAATGCGGAAATATCCAAGGCCTTGCTCAACCATGCCCGAGTGGCTGCAAGAGTATAGGATTCCCAGAAAGGTTATTCCGTCCGGTCTAATTCCCTTCTGGAGCATTTCATCGAACAGCTTGAGTGCCACAATCCCCTGTCCATGAATCGCGTAAGTCACTATCATGGCCGACCATGCCTGGGTATCTCGAAACTCCATCCCGTTGAACACTCCGATAGCATCTTCCAAGCTACCGCATTTTCCGTACATGTCGATGAGAGCTGTGTTCACCTTGACATAGTATGAGAAGCCGTTCTTCTTCACATACTCATGGATCCACTTTCCAAGGTAAAGCGCCCCTATCAAGGCGCAGGCGGCGAGAACGCCGAGCATCGTGACGTAGGTAGGACGGAGCCGCCTGGACTGCATCTCTCGGAACAACGCCAATGCCTCGCCTGGTCGACTGCTCTGCACGCAGGCTGTGATCATGGAATTGTAAGAGATGACACACCGGTCGGTCCCATGGTCAAAGATGGTGCGGGCGGCTTTGACGTCACCGCATTGGGAGTACATGTTAATGAGGGTGGGGAGCACGAAGGCGTTAGAAGCGAAGCCGAGTTTGATGGCGGCTGCATGTGCCTGCTTCCCCTCACAGAAGGCGTGGGCGGATGCACAGGCCTTGAGGAGGGAGGGGAAGGAGTAGGCATCAGGGGCGATGGAAGCCTCAAGCATCTGGCAAAAGAGGACAATAGCTTGGTGCGGTTCATGCGAACGTGAGTAACCGCGGCTAAGTGTGTTGAAGAGTACAGCATCCCTATGGGAAATTTGGTCGAACAGCTTGTGGGCGTGGTACATGGATGGAGGCGCAGGATTGAGAGTCAGGGCGTCGATGAGCTTGGAGAGGAAAGAATTGTCCCATTGAAGGCGGCGGGATTTGATGGCGAAGGCCTGGAGCTGTTGGATTTCTCGGAGGGAGGAGCATTTTGGTAGGAGGCTGAGAGGCGAGGACTCCTGTGATTTTTGAACAATGGCAGGAGAGATAGTTGTTATCATCGTTGCGGCTGCGCTTATTGACATTTCAACCGATTTTTTTGGGAGGATTATTATTTCATATTTATGTGCTTTACTGATGCAGTGGATCCGTAGAAGCTAAACTCTAAACCCTAAGGGGGGCTGTTTGGCAAGGATTTATGCAGGATTTATGCCAAACGGGATTTGTGCGCCCCGTAAATCTCACGGCGGAATAAATCCTTCGGCGGTTTACGGGATTTGGCCGAAGAAGCGTGCAAAATGGAGATAGTTACCTTCACAGCGAGCGAGCTCCCGTCATTGCTTCCGATCAAAATGTTGTAACTTCCGAACCGACAGGAAGGGAACGACGTCCGAGGAGCGAAGTTCAATAGCAACGAAGGAGCCGAAGAAGCGACTCGTATAATCTCTATAACAACGAAGAAAAAGAGATCCTCTGGTTTGAAAGTCAATCCTTATAAAAGTTCTATTATTATCCAAGCCAATTCCCCCCATGCCAATGAGATTTGTGAATCTCTTCAAATTTCTAATTGTTGCATGAGTTTCACTTATTGGGCATTCCCATATCTATCAAGAGAACCCTCATATCAGACTTCTCCCCCCTCCTCGGTATTATCTCTAACAAGTTTTCTGGCTGGAAAGTAATGTTTCTATCTTTTGCAGGTAGGCTTCAGTTCTTACGTTTTATCATATGGAACACTATTGCTTATTGAATAAGAGGGGCCATCATACCTAAAGCTTGTTGTAAACAGATTTCTAAACTTGCAGCAAAGTTCCTTTACTTTGGAGACATCAATGCTAGGAAACTTCATCTTATTTCTTGGGCTAACACTTGTAAACCCAGAAATAAGGGAGGCCTGGGATTACCGTACATACAAGCCATTCGTTATGCTTTTGACTGCTCGTTGATCTTAAGGATGTATAATTGGTCTTCTCCCCTTTCTACCTAGTTTTTTTTCTAACTATTACTCCCCTTGGAAGAGCCCTCCCCCTAAAGCAACAGCTATGTGGAAGAGTATTTGTGCCACTGCCATTACTATTAAGTCCAACCTATTTTTTAAAATTATTGAAAACTCCCCTATTAACCTTAGATGGGATCATTGGTATAATGGTCTTAGTATTCTTGACCTCCCTCAACATCACACCCTTCCTAGTTTTTTTCCTGACAATGCCCCTCTCTTTGTCCTCTATGATGCTTTGGGTTAGTCTATTCATGCATACTGCTCCGTTGAGCTGCAGCAGACAATCTCTTCTGCTCCTATTATTATAGAAGGCAATGGTCACTATTTTTTTTGGGCACTGTTTCTGCTTTTAACTTCAATACCTTTATTCAAGACTTTTACAAAAATGAAAGGGAGGTTTTTTGGTGTAACTTTGTTTGGCACAAACATCATGCGCTAAGATAATCTATATTTGGTTGGCTTTGTTTTGTTGGGGGGCTTAAAACTGCTGATGCTCTCTTAAAATAGAATATTGCGGTGGATTCCAGTTGTTGTTTCTGCCACATTTATCCTGAAAGTACTTCCCACCTCTTTTTTGAATGGGGCTACACGTTTGGTATTATCTTTGAGCTGATCCCTTGCCTCAGGACATTTCTTATGCGGCCTACTCTTTATCAAATTATCGACATCCTTTCTGCTGGAGGTGTGATTTCTGCAAGCTGACTTTCCATTTGCTACTGCTTTAGGCATATGTTTACTTCGTCTGTAGGGAGAGAAATGAAAGAAAATTTACCAATAACTATAAAAGCAGCAGTACTATTCAGGTTCTCATCAAAACGGCTATGGGAATTAAGCTATCTAAATGGAAAGGGGGAGATGTTCTCAGAGCTCTTTTATAGCTTGTTCTATAAGTTGATTTGGCTGCCCTGTTTTGTTTTTTCATGATTTGGTATGGCTTTCTGTTTGGATTTTGAGATTTTTGGTTGGGGGGCGATGATGTTCGGTTTACATACCCCCCCCCCCCCCCCCCCGGATGGCGACTCTTGTAAATAATCTATTTAGACGGCAATTCTGGCAACCGGGAATTCATGCTTCTGAGGATGTACTCCTTTTTCTTCTGAGCCCGTGTGGTGTGCCACCCGCAATTTTTTGCTCCTTTTGGTTCTCCTTTTCATTTCTGTTTTGACATGTGTATTTTTTTGCACCTCTGGTGATCCCCCTTTTTGCTCTTTACACAATTTTGATGTTGTTTTTATCTTTTACACATATAACTAGTTTTATTTAAACTTCATTAATGAAAATTGGGCGACTGCCCTTAATTTTCCAAAAAAAAAAAAAACAATGAAAAGAGAAGATAAAAAGCAAACCTTGGAGTCTGGACGCCTCTAAGCTATAACTCCTTAACTTAATTAATATAATTTAAAATATTAATAATTAAGTAAATTAATTAAATATTTAATATTATAATTAATGCAAAAATTTATTATCTAATTTAACTAAATTAACTAATTAGTAATACGATTAATTATTAAAAATTTATATAATTAGCTTAATCAATATAGTTTGAAATAGAATCTATTAAATATATAATTGATAGTATAAATAATATTAAATAATTAATAAGTAGTAGAATTTTTAAGTGATTAATGAGATAATTAACAGCATAATTTATGATTAAAACTAACTAAATAATACTTAAATAGTTAATTAAATTATTAGTAGAATTAAATATAATTTCAAATAGAATAATTACTATATACTATTATAAATAATAATTAAATAATTAATTAGTACTTAATATGTTATTAGAATTCATAAAATATTAAATTTAATTTTAATAAGTAACTTGTACTTAATATGTAATTAAATTCATAACATATTAAATTTAATTTTTAAATGAACAAATCGCCTTAAATTCTAGATTACGTTGCCAAATGGTTTTATATGACAACTATTATTCAAAACAGTTTTCAGGATTTAACATATCCAAGATTTATTAAATCCTAGATTTACAGAATTTACTAAATCATATTAAAGTTAAATCCTATGTTTGCCAAGGCTGTTTAGCAACAAGTAGGATTTATGAGATTTAGGGGTTATTTGGCAACATGATTTATGCTCGATTTGAGCAAGATTTATGTTAAATCCTGCCAAATAGGATTTATGGCGTCGTCGAAAGTTACGGTGGAATAAATCCTTTGTCTCATTCTTTTTGCGGTGAATCCCGGATTTACTAAATCATATAATTCGATGGATTTAACATTTTATCGCACGGGAGGAGGAGTGCGAGATCGCTAGTGTACCTTCAACATCTAGTAGCTGGACTTGTTCTTCTCGTAGGATGACTCCTGAAAGGGGTCAACAAACTCTTGCAATCAGTAGGTTTTCAGCGCTATGAAGTTTTCGAGTAAACATCGTCTGAGCTACGAGCCTTATTTGGGATTTCGTAGGTTTAAGCAGTCATCTATTGTTCTTATTTTTTGCTATGTTGTTCATTCCCTATAAAAGCACAGATTGACCTGGAAAGGGATTTGTAAGCAGTGATGATTTCTATAAGATTTTTTTTATCTTCATTGAACTCTATTGTGCTTTTCTTTATATAACCGCCTTAAATCCTGAGTTATACTGCCAAACAACTCCACAAAGATTTAACGGGATTTAATGCTCATGTTGCCAAATAGTTTTTTGGATTAAACTTTTGCAGGATTTACTAAATCCAAATTTAAAGGATTTAGTAAATCCTACTCAAGTTAAATCCTACGAGTTACCAAACTACCCCTAAAATGAATCTGCTCAAAGGAACACCAAATATGAAATCAACATAAATTTAAATGTTTAAAAAAAAAATAATATTCATTATCCTTACTTCCATCCATCAGCTTCTACTTAACATAGAAAAAAGAACATTTTAGAAAAATATGTAACAAACTATATTTACTATTTTTAAGGAATGCTTTAACTAAGTTGTTCTACATCATACTCCCCTTGCATCAGAAGAGCTCGACTCCATCGAGGCACGTCATCGACATGGAGGTAGGTATAGAATACTTGAGCAACCCTTCGAATCAAAGATTTTACTTCTTCTATGCATGTCCACAGGCTCATTTAGATTAGTACAAGCTAGAATCAGGCTACCAATGGTAAACCAATCAGATTGAAGATTGAAAAAGTCATGTGAAGGAATAGTTGGAATGCAATCAAGTCACTGAAAAGTAAAGCCTTCCTTTGGGCTTATGCACATGCTAGATTCTTCAGAAGAAAGTTGCCAAGCTTGCGAAAGAGAAACTTTTTTAATAGGCTTTCCTGGAAACATTTGCATGTCGGTCTTATTGTCATGTTTAATTGTTTTAAATATTTTCTTGATTTCTTCAAGCATTTCTGGCAAATATAAATATTGATATTGTTTTAATTGGTTATTTGCCACAATGTCTAGGATAACCTCAGAGAAGTACTTATTATCTTCTTGGAGGTTATCAAGTTTTTGTTTTAAACTATTATTCTTATATTTTTCTATTTGCAGCATTTTTTCTAGCTCTTGAATTCTTGCTTCCTGATTGGCTATTACTATTTTTTGTAGATTTATAGGCATCTTTGGTACAAGAGAGACATTTTCTAATGAACTATTTACTACATGCTGATGTACTTCTGTCTGTAGCATATCTATCTGATCATTAATACCCATGAAACAGATAATCAAACAATTAAGGGTATTAATCATCGCTCCGAAGTCAGAACGGTTGCACCATAGATTATCTAATAGTACTGTTTGAAACAAATTTAAAGGTTTTCTAATTAAAACCACCTTTGGTCTAAACTGAAGATTCATTCCATGTCTATTTGGTAATTGTAAATGACCAAAATGCACCATATTTGGTAAGGAGGAGATTTCATTAGTAGCGACTTTTGGAGTTTCCATTGTCCTGTAAGAAAATATAGATATATCGTTACTATTTTGTTTACATTCTAGTTACGTACTATGGCTATATTTGTATTTCTAAGCATTGCTACCTTGATTAATAGCTATGAATCATTGCTACCTTGATTAGTAGCTATGAATTTATTTGCTATTTTCTAGCTATTAAAACAATATGTTTAGTTGCTAGGCTGTTGTACCAATCGAGATAAATTTTCAGTTAGAAAATTTGTCTCCCTTTATATGTTCAAATTGGACATTGTAACCATTTCCTTCAATGGTTATAACAAAGTTTACCCATCTTTTGCTATAAATTTTCTTTTCATTTTTATTTTTATAAAAATGGACTATTGCTTCACAATCTATTCTAATCGTAAATTCTTTTTTTAAGAAGGGTTTAAAAGAATTTAAAGGATTTATTACTCCTAAAATTTAATAATCTAAAGAGGTTATATTTTTAGGTAATTGTTTAAAATTTCCTGATGCGTATCTGCAAATCTTTTCAGATGTTTTAAAAGCTTTATGGTTTTATTCTTAATTCAGCGCCCCAACCTTCTTGAGGTGCATCTACGACTACTATCTTATAGTCCGTTTCAAAAGGAAGAGATAGTTTAGGAAGGGTTTTTATTTTTTGTTTTATCATTTGTACTAATCAAATATCTTCTTGATTAAAATATCTTTGACCATTTTTACTTGTTTTCTTATAGAGTGATTTTATCATTTTTCCTAAGTCTTTGATATATGATCGTGCATAATTTAAAAGGCCTAAGAATTTTTGCAATTCCTTAAGATCTTCTATTTTATTAGGGAATTATAGTATTTTTAGAGGAATATGATCTTGTAGTTCTATGTGGCCATTTCTGATTTTTTGTCCAAGAAAATATATTCTTTGGCTATTTATATTTTCTTCTTTGATAGAATTATACCATGTGTTATACATAATTGTAATACTATTTCAAGATGGTGGTAATGTTCTTTTTGTGTCTGGGACTTAATTAAAATATCATCAATATAAACTAGCATAAAATCTAATTTTCGAAATATATTGTCCATTTTCTTTGAAAGATACTTGGGGCATTTTTTAACCCAAATGGCATGATTAACCATTCATAATGTCCTAATGGTGTGGTAAAAGCTGTCCGTGGTATAGAATTGGGATGCAATTTGATTTGCCAGAATCTGGATTTGCAATCTAACTTACTAAAATATTTCTTGTTTTGTATAAGATTTATTAACATACTTTGTCTGGAATTTTATAACCATCGTCTTCTGTATTATCATTTAATCTTTTATAATTGATAACCATTCTTGCTTTTCCTCTTTTTATTTCAGCATGATTTCTAACCATAAAGGCCGCTGAACGATGAGGAGATTTTGAAGATCGGATTAAACCTAATTTTTGTATTTCTTTAATTTGTATGATAAATTCTTCTTTGTCAAGGGGTGAATATTCTAATTCTTTCGTTCTAATTATGAGGTCTGGATTAATAATAGGAAGTTCGACATATTCTTTATTTTTATCCCAATGTTGTAAGGAATTTTCACCTATAATTTGGCTTTCTTCGACCAATTGAAAAATCTTTTCAAGTGGTTTGGGTATTGACAGTGTTATTTCTTTATTTATATTTTCATAGCATTGGGAAAGATAAAGAGAAATGTCGGGGTCAAAAGGTTGTTTAGTAGAAGGGTGTGTAGAACCACCACGCTTCGGGAGCACTTTGATTTTATTTCTGGGGATAAAGTTGCTACGTTTACTAATTGTGATGTAATTACGACAGACAGTAAAAAGTCCTTAACATAAAATTTAAACCAAGTATAAATTTTTGTTTAGTAGCGTTATGAATTAAAATTTTTGGTAACATATATTTTTCAGAGACATTGAGTAAAATGACGTAGATGGTTGCCAACAAGTTGAGATGAAGTATTAGTTGGATGCCAAATAAGATTACTTGGTAAGAGATTATTGGTTATGATCGATGTAGTACTATTGCTATCAATTAAAGCTTGGACCTCAATTTCTTCTTTATTTTCTAATGTAATGTTTCCTGATACAGATAATAAAGAGGTAGGTTAGTTTTGAGCAATAAAAGTTTCGGTAATAGGTGGGGAAAGATCTAATTTATGAATAGTGGTAATTTCATCATTAGAAGTTTGAATGTCATGTTCTTGTTGATTAAGTTGACAATCTTGATATTTTGCCAGAGTTTTTTCTAAAGTGTAAATTTTTTGTAATAATATTTGCTCTCTTTGTTCCTGATTTTGAGTTGATTGTTGTTCTAATTTTTCTAATCACAAAAAGATGCATTCAATAGATGTGCTCATTTTGTCGATTTTTAATTCTATTATGTCAAATTTGTGAGATGGAAAAGTTGTTGCATTTTTTTCGATTATTCCATGATATTGTTTGCACATAAATGACAAATTTTGATCATGCAAATTTGGTTTTTGCAGAAGATGGGGATGGTTGCATATTCATAGATTTAAGGAGTTCCAACAATCTACTGCATCGATTAATCCATTCATAGCTATTTTCGATGCCTCTAAATGATTATCTGATTGTTCATCGGTAATACTATAAATTGTATTCTTTGATTCATTAGAGAAAATACTAACTACATCATCTTTTAAATCTTGTATAAGTAGAGATCTAGTTTTATTATTATATCTTTTATCATATTTGTTAGCTAAATGATCAGGTGATCCACAAATATAACAATGACATTTTCTAGTACTTGATTTTTTCACATTCTTGTCCTTTCTTGGAAATTTTCTTTTTGATTTTCTAAGTATTTTTCTTTTTCTTTGTTTATCAAGAAAGGATTGTGGTGTAAAAATATTTTTACAAAAAGCATAAGTTTGTTTTTTTAACCTATTTTTGTATTATATATTCTTTGCATTTTTCTTTGAGTTGCCAAAAAATAAATATTATACGTGGACCTATTCCTAAATGTTTAGTAATTTCATCTGTAGGATAAGTTGCTTTCCATTTGTCATGAATTTCTTTTCCTAATTCTCCTAGTAATTTTATTAAAAATCTTTCTGCTATCTCAAAATCAAAAATATTTGACTGCTTTGCTAGCATGTTTACTGGGGATATATAATCATCAAATCATCACACTTAGATGATTTGCTAGGGCACCACTTCTAGATCTAGGCTAGGCCGGTGTTTACTTTTCTGCTATGTACTAGGATTTTTGAGTTATCACTACATGCTGGATGTTAATATTGCTATGATTGGTTATTTATTTTCTACACTCTGTAATGTGATTGATGAATGTTAGATTTACCCTTAGGATAGGGGCAATTTAAATGCTAATGTAATCTTATGCAAGTGGCTATGCTCATATAGGGCATTGAAATTAAAGGGGGCAAAGTTAAATTTAAATTAATCAAATTTTTGCAGGTGCTATAGAATGCTAATTCCCCGTTTTAAAATTAAAAGAGCATGGTCAAGTGTTTCTGGCTTGAGCATTTTAAATTTTATAATATTAACTGCTTGGGATAATTTAAATATAATTCCTTAGGATAACCCTGTAGGTTGTTCGAGTCTAGATTTTTAATTTTTATTAAATTTAATCCAAATTTATTGAGTTGTAAATCAAAGTGATACTTGAGAGAGGATATATAAGTATCCAACTTTGATTCCAAAGAGGAAAGAACATCCCTTAGGGGAGAGTTCTCTTTCATTTGGAAGACTAAGTTAGGATAACTTTAAATATACAAAGGAAAAAGAAATACCCCTTTCGAGGGAAAGTTTCTTTTCATTTGAATATCTAGATCTGAAGGATCCAAGAAGTTTATAGAAGGATGAAGAAGTGGAGATCAAGAAGAATCCCATTCTTAAATTCACTTGAATCTTAGGAGTATATTCGGGTTATTATTAGTGTACCTGGCCACTTTACATTTTATAGACTTTGGTTTGTAATATTAAAAGGCACTTACCTATGGACATTTTATTTATTTAATTGATTTTCCAATTAATTATTTGATGCTGATTGCGAGATAGGATTGCATGCTTTTAGTAGTTTTTTTGGAGCTCTTGCATGTCGATCTTTGTTTTATCCTGGAACCCGATCGGAGGCTCATGAGGGAACATCAATTTTTTTTTACTTAAATAGAATTAAAATTTTTAAGCTCACATAGAAATCTAACATTTTAAAAAGTAAGACCGGGATCGTCGGGAGTTTGTATAACATGTAATTGCACCTTCTCTCCTTTTGTTAGGCACTTCTCTACCTGTAGGTTTTGGCAGACCACCTGACCTATGATGGTGCAGATCTGTCAAGGAGAATCTGTATAATCTAAGATAAAATCTATTTTTAAGCCTTTTTAAAAAAATTTCATATTTTATTTAAATATTTATCGAGTCAACTTGCGTTCATTGCATTAGATACAAAATAAATTGAGTCTAAATCTTTAATTGTATTTTAGCTTAAGCATCAAATACCCAGCATATGTTAAGGGGTCAATTAGGACTGCTATAGATGTCAGCCCTGTTTAAAAAAAAAAAACTTATCTTAATCAAACATCCCTACCCACTCTTTCATTAGAGACCAGACTCATGGTTTTAAAGTACCTAGGTAGTTTAGCTGGCTCCCCAATCCAAGCCGAGATAAGTCCAAATTTGTATTGCATTAGTTAGGTTTGGGTGACTGATTTTCAGTACCCAATGTAGACTTAGGTTCTGAGGCAGGCTCAGGCTATAAGACCTCAACCTTCAGAAATATAATCTCAATTTTCTAATAAAATTGACAATTCAAACTAAAATATCTTTCAATTAAAATTCAAGCCCAACACTTAAAATAAGCTGGTGTGTTTCTGAAATACTTTAGAATCTCAAAGCACCTCCTACCTTTTTTCCTTTGACCTCTAGAAATAAGTGCTCTCCTTGATCCAACCCCAATTAAATTTTTAATCCTTACCTCCCTTGATATTAAACTTTGAAATCTCTAAAATAAAATTTCTACCACTATTTTAATTGAGAGTATTCGTAGGAAACTTCAGTTTCCTACAATATAATTAACTACGAGGGCTTGTGCTCGTAAGAGATTTAGTAAACCAGATCAATAAATTTTTTAAAATCAATTTTCAAAAATTTAATTAATTACCTTTAGAAAATTTTAAGTCAAAATCAATAATCATTGTCATCATTTTTAAACCATCAATAATGATTGATATCATCTCCCTTCTAGAAGATATATCAATTATTATTATAACTTTGATTATAAAATTAATGATAATTTATCCAAATTATTATAGTTAAATACCTGAGTGAACAATCATTTTGACCCTCACGAGTCATATGTAGTTCTTGCTCGAATTTGACTATGATAATCAATATGAAATTTTAATCCTATAATTTGAACCCATTAAAAAATGATATGCTTGTCACCTGAGACAATATATTATTCATAATGATGCATTCCATTTCAAAATTAAAATTTAAGAAATTAAATTACCCAAAGATAATTAATCTTTTCAAAAACTGAACACTTTTTAATCAAATAGAAACCTATATCCATGACTCTCCTCTTCAACCCCAATCAATTAATGAAAATTATTAGAAAGCATTAATTGAAATACGCACTTTCATTGATATTCTCACAAATGAAATGGATTATATTAGCATGAGGCTTGGCCGGGTAGAATATAAGTATACGTGCTTTGAAAGTCTTCAAGCTTCTTTTTTTTGAACATACTGCTAAATGTAAATCAAATAAAAAGTAATACCTTACTGAGCATGTAGCTGAACATCCTTCCCATATTATCCCTCTTGAGCCTACTGAGCTTGCTGACCCGGCTACCCTTGCTTTTCCTATTCATCCTCTTATACATGACATTAAAACTTCTGATCCTGCTGACTCGGCTGCCCCATTTTTCACAATTCTTCCTCCTCTAAATGATATTAAAATTTATGACCTTGCTAACACGACTGCCACTGCTTTCCCTATTGATCCTCCTGTACATGACATTAAAATTTCTGAGCCTACTGACCCAGCTTTCCCTTCTTTAACTATTCATCCTTATGTAAATGACATTAAAATTTTTTAGCCTGCTGACCTAGTATCCCCTTCTTTACCTATTCATCATCCTATAAATGACATTAAAATTACTGAGCCTTCTCAGGATCCTGTACCACTAAACCAGCCACCGTCTTAAAAGGTATGATTTTCATACTATTACATTTTTCATTCGTTAACACATATTTTTATAAATTAATCATATTATCCATAGGTGTCAATTGGAATTATTACAGCTATTATTAAGAAGAGGGATGACAAAGCAAAGAAAGCTATTAGAACACCTTCACAACTAGTTGACCAACAAAAAAGAGCAAGAAAAATAATGAAATATCTTCAGAAATCAAAATGGAGGAGCCAAAAGTAATAGTGGGTGAGGTAAAAGGTCTAGAGGTGGTCAGTATTAAAGCAATTTCTGATGTTATCATCCGTGCAAGTTTAAAGATGGATTTTTTAAGTAGAGAACTTATAAGTGAGATAATGCATGATTATACGCATTGTGTATAACCTTGTACACAATCCTTATACATATTGTGTATAATCTTGTACACACTTTGAACAAATTTATACATTGTGTGTATAATTTTTAAAAAATCCTATATAACCTTGTAAATTATATTTACACAATATACAGAATATGTACAATCTTATACACACTGTGTAAAACCTTGTATATATTATGTACAACCTTTTAAAAATCCTGACAATCTTGTTTACACCGTGTAATATTTACTGTTGGGAGTATCATAGTGTTTAAAGTAGAAATTGATGAACTCATAACTGAAAAATACCAATGTGCACGTGGATGCTTTCACCTACCTCTTATCTGAGAAGATTAAGTTGTTGGCTAGCCTATATAAAACCTTCCTTTATTTCTCCTATTTGTATAATGTAAGTATTCATCCATTTAATGATTCACATTTTTTCCCAATAGAATCACCTAATTTTTATCATTTTTATTAGACGTACGTATGATAAAATTATAAAGCCGTTAGTAACCAATACAATATTTTATTATGCTAACACTGTGTCATGAATATTACTAAACACTACTTATAGGAATAGTTAAGGAAACATTTTTGCTATTCTTTGATTAATTTCCCATAGTCACGTACATGGCTATACTTCTTAACATCGTTAATAAACTCCATGAAAATGTGGGGGGATTATTTGATTTATATATAAAAAATGATCTATCAAGATTGTCATGGGTGTGCCAACCCAAAAAAACATTAATTATGGCATGTTTGTGTGCAAGTATATGGAAGAGCTTGTCAAGCATGAATCTATCAACTGAGCTCAACATCAAAATTGGCAAGATAAAAATATATTATTTATAGTTGAACTGACTTATGCCTTATTATATTCTCTTGTAAAATAATTTATTCTTTGTATAATATACATTCTTTAGTTTACTCTCATTACTATAAAATTATTATTTTTTAAACAAATTATTCATACATTATTTATGTCTTATTATATTCTCTTGTAAATCTTATGTAATTAATTTTTTACATGTTGGGAATTTTGATAATATTATGTATAATTCTATACATAATATGCTTAATCTGTTTAGACTTATACATATTATGTATAACCTTACATGTAGTATATACAGGCTTGATCAGACTTGTACATTGTGTATAATCCTGTAGAAGCTTATACACACGAAGTATAATTTTGTACACACTGTGTATAATTTTGTACACCATGTGTACTAGCCTTTACACATTATATACAAGTATGTACACACTGTGTATAATATTGTACAAAGTGTTGATAATATTATAAATAGTGTATAAGGTTATTTTTTTAATAAATTATTCATATATTTTTAAGCTTTATTATGTTGTCTTATAAATCTTATACAATTAGTATTTAAATGTTAGGGATATTAATTATATTATGTAATAAGATTGTACATACTGTGTATAAGCCTATACAAATTATGTATAATGTTACCATAACCTATCCCAACTATTTATATGCTTTCCATAAACATTTAAAGGTTGCACATAATATTTATAATATTACAACAGGCTTCTATAGGTCTACTACCAAGTGTGTACAAGTATGTACACACTTTGTACAAAAGTTTGACAACCCTTACACATTATGTATAGGCTTGTATATACTGTGTACACACTGTGTACAACCCTTTACACACTATGTAAAAGCTTATACACACTGTATATACAAGCTTGAACATACTATGTATAAGGCTACAACAACCTGTCATAACTATTTATATGATTTTCACAAGATTTTAAAGGTTGTACACACTACATACAATATTACCATAGGCTTCTACAGTCAATAAAGTTTACTATCCAGCTATAAATTATTATGTTCCCTTGTAAATCTTACACATCTTGTTTTTATATATTAGGGATATTGATTATGTTTTGCACAATCCTGTATAAAGTATGTACAAGTTCATATATAATGTACAACCTGTAAACATGATATATAACCCTGTATATGGTGTGTACAATCCTATATAAGCTTGTAGAAGCCTATACACATTATGTATAATCCCGTACATAATGTGTACATGCCTATACACACTTTGTACAAGCCTGCATATACGGTGTACAAGCATATACACAATGTATAATGTTACCACAGCCTAGCACAACTATTTACATGCTTTCCACAAATATTTAATGGTTTTACACAATATTTATAATATTACCACATGCTTCGATAGTCTATAAATTATACAATCCAGTGTGTATAAATTTATACACATTTTATACACAATTTGATAACCCTGTACATATAATGTTATCATAGCATGTCCCAACCGTTTACATATTTTTTATAAGCTGTTAAATGTTGTACACACTATATACAATGTTACTATAGGCTTCTATTGCTAATAAAGTTTACTACCCAGTTATATCTTATTATGCTTTCTTATAAATCTTTTACATTTAATTTTTTGCATGCTAGGGATATTGATTATATTCTATGCAATCCTATATGAAGGGTGTATAAGTCTTTACACACTATGTATAAGTATGTACATAATGTGTATAACCCTATACATAGTATCTACAGTCTTGTACAAGCTTGTCCATGTTATATAAGGTAAACACAATATACCCCAACTATTTACATACTTTTAACAAGCTTTTAAAGGTTTTGCACATTATGTTTAATGTTATACAGGGTTCTACCATATATAAAGTCTACTATCCATTGTTACAAGTTCTGTATATACTTTGTATAAGATTTGATAACCTGTACACACTATGTATAAGTTATTATACATTATATACAAAATGTGTTCAACCATTTACATAATGTGTACAAGCTTATACATACTTTATAGATGATTACCACAGCCTATAAAATCTTGTAAAAAGTTTGTTCAATTCTGTATAAGCCTATAAAACTTTACAAATTATAGAAGCTTAAAAATTTATGAAGTGTTCAATCTTGTCTAGTATTAAAAGTCAATTATTATTACATTAAAAAACTAATATATATTGAACAATAAAAAATCTTGAATGAATTTATAGAAAATTATAATTATAAATAATGAACAATCAACTATTATAGGGCCTTGAATAATGAGACAGTACCAGATAAATTTCTTATTCATGTGATTCATGAGCTACTGGTTGAGGTTTATTGAGCAGTGTTATTTTCCAAGTTTGACTTGAAATTGGACTACCATCAAATCAGAATAAAAGTGGAAGATATTCAAAAGATGACTTTCAAGACCCATGAGGGGCACTATGAGTTTTTGGTGATGCCGTTTGGGCTAACTAATGCCCCTGCTACTTTCCAATCCTTGATGAATAAGGTGTTCCGACCGTACCTTTGAAAGTTTATCTTAGTGTTCTTTGATGACATATTGGTGTATAACAAGACCAAAGGTGAGCATTTGGAATATTTGAGGGCAGTCTTTGAGATTCTACACGAGTATTAGTTATGGGCTAACCTGAAGAAGTTCAGCTTCACACAAGCTAGGGTGGAGTACCTGGGGCACGTGGTATCACAGGAAGACGTAGCAGTCGATCAAGCAAAAATTGAACCAATATAGAAAGGCCTTTAACTAGGAACTTGAGAGACCTGAGGGGTTTCCTAAGATTGATGGGTACTACCGAAGGCTTGTGAAGGGGTACATCAACATAACTTGGCCTTTGATAGAGCAGTTAAAGAAGGATAGATACTTGTGGGGAGAAGCGACTACCTAGGCTTTTGAGAGATTGAAAAAAGCAATGACCACATTACCAATTTTGGCTTTAGCAAATTTCAGCCAGATGTTTATGGTGAAGATAGACACATCTAGATATGGATTGGGGGCAGTACTGATCCACCCCCTTTAAGGTGTTATATGAAAGGGAACCCCCACACTTGGTGCATTTTGGGCAAGGAAGCACCCCAGTCTCCTTAGTGGAACAGTACTTTGAGGAAAGGGATATGGTGCTAGATGAATTAAAGAGGCATCTATTTAGGGCACAATATATAATGAATAAGTAAATAGATATATATAGGAGAGACATCCATTTTGAAGTAGGGAAAAATAGGGTTTACGATTTAGGGTTTAGGGTTTAGGGTTTAGGGTTTAGGTTTAGGGTTTAGGGTTTAGGGTTTAGGGTTTAGGGTTTAGGGTTTAGTGTTTAGGGTTTAGGGTTTAGGGTTTAGGGTTTAGGGTTTAGGGTTTAGGGTTTAGGGTTTAGGGTAAAAAAAGGGTTTAGGGTTTAGGGTTTAGGGTTTAGGGTTTTTTTAGGGTTTAGGGTTTTTTTAGGGTTTAGGGTTTAGGGTTTAGGGTTTAGGGTTTTGGGTTTAGGGTTTAGGGTTTAGGGTATAGGGTTTAGGGTTTAGGGTTTAGGGTTTAGGGTTTCAATTTAGGGTTTAGGGTTTAAGGTTTAGGGTTTAGGGTTTAGGGTTTAGGGTTCAGGGTTTAGGGTTTAGGGTTCAGGGTTTAGGGTTTAGGGTTTAGGGTTTCGGGTTTAGGTTTGGGGGTTTAGGGGTTTAGGGTTTAGGGTTTAGGGTTTAGGGTTTTTTTTTTTGGGTTAAAACCCACAGGAGGGGCCTCCGTGTTTATTCAGAAAAAATAATTACAGGAAGTCCTTAAAGGACTTTCAGCTCTACTACTGCTCAAAGAGCTACAAAAAAAGAAAGAAAAAACCTAAGAGCCAAAAGTCCTAAACTAAACCAAATACAAGAAACCTAGGAACATAGGGTTTTTTTTTTTGGTTAAAACCCGCTGTAGGGGCCTCCGTGTTAATTAGAAAAAGAAATTACAAAGGTCCTTAAAGGACTTTCAGCTCAACTACTGCTCAAAGAGCTACAATAAAGAAAAGGAAAAAAAAAAAAAAAAAACCTAAGAGCCAAAAGTCCAAATCTAACCAAGTACAAAGAAACCTAGATACAAACTAAGCCCAACAAAACTAAAAATAAAAATACAAGACAAACCAAACAAAACAACTAGACCACAAGGTCACAATCAGCAACAAACACCAAGGCCACTAGCTGCAGCTCTAGAACACCTCCACCAAAATAAGATAAGCTTCCAATAAGAAGAGCAATCCATCTCCCATTTGAAGGCACCAACATTATGAAAATCTGAAAAAGAAGCCTTAAGGAAAAATTAAAGTTAATAATCAAATTGATGAAACAAGTTAAATTGAACCCAATATGGCTCAGGATTAAAAATCTATTAAGGAAGAATAGAATACCAAAAATTTCAAAATAATAATGCAAAGGCAACAACCAATCAACCAACAACCCCCAAACCACCAAAAACTCTCCAAACACTCCAACCACTTAAAACTAGATTTTATAAACCACAAACCAACTCTTCCAAACTTTCAAATTAAGGCCAACCAAGCTCCAAAACCACTAAAAACTCTCCAAACACTCCAACCAGCATTCCATCAGTAAGCCACCACCAAAAAAAAAAAACCAAACACACCAAACAGCCCAGCCAAAAAATCTCCACCAATATTCCAACAAAACCTCAATGCTCAACCAACCAAGAAAGTATATTGCCAAGCAAATTATAGAGAAAAATGGCAAACATAGCCTTCCAAAAAAGATTAAATAATCAAATTGAACCCAATATGGCTCAGGATTAAAATCTATTAAGGAAGAATAGAATACCAAAAATTTCAAAATAATAATGCAAAGGCAACATCCAATCAACCAACAACACCCAAACAGCCCAACCACTTAAAACCAGTTTTTATAAACCACAAACCAACCAAAAACCAAAACAGCAGCTCAACCAATCATCCAAACTTCCAAAAATCAAACACAGAAATACATAACCCAATCACAAAACAACCCAACCAGTACAGAAATAACCCACAACAACCATAACAGCAAAAGAATTAAGGCCAACCAAGCTCCAAACCACCAAAAACTCTCCAAACACTCCAACCAGCAATCCACCAGTAAGCCACCACCAAAGAAAACCAAACACACCAAACAGCCCAACCGAAATAATCTCCACCAATTTTCCAACAAAACCTCAATGCTCAACCAACCAAGAAAGTATATTGCCAAGCAAATTATAGAGAAAAATGGCAAACATAGCCTTCCAAAAAAGATTAAATAATCAAACATCATAGCCATAATAAAAACAGAAACCAACTCAATGCCGAATATAGGGCAAACCTGTTTTATCAAGATTGATTAATCCCTTTAACAAAAAAGGTATATTGTTATTATAATAAAGAGTAAAATGATCTAAATGAGCACCAGTTTTAGCAAGAAAATCAGCCACCGAATTTCCCTCTCTCCAAATATGGGATATTCTATAATCAATTTGAGAGAGCATTCTCTTAATATCTTTTAAAATGTAAAAAGTGTCAAAATTCCCAATATTATCATTACAAATACAATTTATCACTAACATAGCATCCACTTCTAACCAAATTTTAAAATGACCAGCAGATAAACAAATTTGAAGCGCTTTGTTAATAGCCATAAGTTCAGCATAAAGAACAGAGCATTTATCAATAGGTGAAGCAAAAGCCACAACCAGGTTACCTTTATCATTCCTCAGGATCCCACCACAACCATAAAAACCATCACTAACCGAACCATCAGTATTAACTTTAATACATTTACTGATAGGTTTTTTCCAAATAACAAATTTAAAATAAGGTATATGAAGATCCTCAAAAATATTAGTATTTAGCTTGTTAGCAACAAATTTGAAGCCACGGAATTGCTTAGAATTAAATAAATTAACCTTATAAAGACTGTTTATTTTTTCTTTAGTTCTAGCAATTATACGATTATGATTCATAGGAGTATTCCTATGTTTCGCATCATTTCTATCAATCCATAAGAACCAAATAAGAGATATAGCAGTAACAATTTTGATATGGCCTCTAGAAGTGTTATGGAAAATGACAGTAAGAAAATGATTAAAAGAAAGGTGTCCACTAAAGTAATTGGTATTAAAGAAATTATCAAACCAAATCCAAACTCTAGCAGCAATGGGACCATTGATGAACACATGATTAATATCTTCTATATGATAGCAACAACAACATTTAGAAGGAAGATAGAAACCTTTCTTCCAAAGAGCAACATCCACAGGAATATAACCCTTAATTATTCTCCAAACAAGGATTGAATAAGAAGTAGGAATGTTATTGCTCCAAATCAAATTGTAAACAATAGAAGCATCTTTCTTATTTCTAATAAAATCCCAAGCAACTTTAAAAACAAAATTGCCATTATTAGAAAGTTTAAAAAGAATATGATCTTTGTTATGATTATCCAAAGCAAATTCCTTAATTTTATTAACAATTTCAGAAGGAAGTAAGGTAAACAGCTCTTTAAAATCCCAAATATTGTTATGAAAAAAACTATTCACTTTTATAGTAGAATAAGAAACAGTAGAAAGGAGGTTCTCAATAGATCCTTGAAAAGTCCAATTATCATGCCAAAAGAAAGAATTACCAGAATTAAGCCCCCAAACAATTAGAGGTTCCATACTATTCTTAATTTGGCACAATCTTGTCCAAATTAAAGAATTACCATGTTTATAAAAGCAACATAAAGGATGTTTCCCTTTGCAGTATTTAAAATTCATAAAAGAAGCCCAAAGACTTTCATTTTTCCTAAAATTCCACCACATTTTCATAGAAGAAACCAAAATAGAATCCGATATAGACTTGCATCCAAGGCCACCTTCATGAATAGGCCCACATAATTTACTCCAAGAAGTCCAATGCATTCTGTTCACATTGTTTTTAGAACCCCAAAAAAATTTATTAAGAATCCTTTCCAATCTTAAAACCGTCGCAATATTAGGTTGAACAATTTGGAACAAATGAAAAGCCATAGAATTAAGGATGCTTTTAAGAACAGTTAATCTACCACCATAAGATAAAAAATGAAATTCCCAAGAAGAAATTCTATCAATCATCTTTTGAATGATTTCATCAAAAAGATAAGATTTTTTTAATCCTCTAAAAATAGGGGCACCTAAATACTTAAAAGGTAAATGTTGATGAACAAAATGAGTAATAGAAGAAATTCTATTAATTCTAGCATTACTAAAATATTTAGAAGTAAAGAAAGAACTTTTCACATCATTAATGGATAAACCACTCTCTAAAAAGAAATTATTAAGAAAACTTTTAATTTTCTTAATATGGTTTAAACCCCCATTGCAGAATATAATGAAATCATCAGCAAAACATAAATGAGATATAGGAAACCCTTCTTTAGTAAAATAATTCATGGAAGGATACTTTTCAAACATAAAATTAATGCATCTAGAAAAATACTCCATAGCTATAATAAAAAGAGAAGGAGATAAAGGATCTCCTTGCCTAAGGCCATGTTTGGAATGAAAAAAACCATTAGAACCACCATTAAGCAATATAGAAAGCCAAACATTATCAACAGAATTTCTAATCAACCTTATAAATTGCTCAGAAAACCCAAAACGATCTAAAACATTATAAAGAAACTTCCAAGAAATATTGTCATAGGCTTTGGAGATATCAAGCTTATATAACATATTACCACCTCTAACTTTAATATTAAGGTCATGAACCATTTCCTGCG
This sequence comes from Dendrobium chrysotoxum, assembly GCA_019925795.1. NCBI lineage: Eukaryota > Viridiplantae > Streptophyta > Magnoliopsida > Asparagales > Orchidaceae > Dendrobium > Dendrobium chrysotoxum. The sequence continues at coordinate 57,418,118 of CM034303.1, forward strand.
CCAAAAGAATATTATCAGAAATCAATCTCCCTTTCACAAAACCAGTTTGATTTAGAGAGATCATACGAGGCAACAAAGGTCCCAACCTTAAAGATAGAATTTTGGAAGTTAATTTATTGAAAAAAGTGCATAAACTTATAGGTCGAAATTCATTCCAACTAATAGGATTCTCTTTTTTAGGTATAAGCACAATGGCAGAAGAAGTAAAATATTTAGGCATAGCATTACCATTGAAAAAATCCACCACAGCATCAATTAAATCATCTTTTATAATATTCCAACAACTTTGAAAGAATTGAGAAGTATAGCCATCCATACCTGCCGTAGAATTGGGATTCATAGAAGCAACAGCCTTAAATATTTCTTTTTCCGTCGGAATAGAAGTTAAAGCAATGTTGTCTTCCACAGAGATGATTTTGTCAATAAGAGAAGGGTAAACTAATTGATTAACATGGACATCATTACCAAAAATATTAGAAAAATAATCAATAACAGATTCATGAAGAGAAGTATTAGAAATCCAATTCCCATTCTCATCTTTAATCTTATCAATATAATTGATAGATTTCTTTTTATTAACCAAAGCATGAAAGTACTTAGTATTCCTATCTCCTTCAGAAATATGTTTGGAAGCAGCTTTTTGCTTCCAATAAGTTTCTTCCATATCTTGAAACTTAAGAAGATTATCTTTAGCTAAGTTCAAATCATTAAGAAAAGAAGAATCAGAAATAATAAGTTCCTCTAAACGACAAACTTCCTTTTCCATTTCTCTGATATTTCCAAAAATATTTTTGAAATGAGTTTTATTCCACCAATTTAGGTAATGTTTCAACCTAGTTAATTTTAACCACAATCTAACCATACCTTTCACAGAGTTATCAGGAGCCAAACTAGCATTCCAATTAGACTCAACCACATTAATAAACTTATCATGGAGAATCCACATATTTTGAAATCTAAAAGTAGGAACACCATGAATTCTAATATCTTTTTTAATAGAAATAAGTAAGGGACAGTGATCAGATAAACTTCTACTAAGATGCTCCACAGAAGTCAAAGGCCATTTATCAATCCATAAATGATTAAATAAAATTCTATCTAATCTTTGCCATAATCTATTATTACTCCAAGTAAAGTTAGAACTAATAAAACCAATATCAGAGATTTTACAATCCATAATCATATTGCCAAAATCTTCCATAGAATGCATATTAGGCAAAACCGCCCCTTTTCTTTCATGAACATGAAGAACAGTATTGAAATCTCCACCAACAAACCAAGGTTCATTGATAGAGTTAGAGAAAGTAAATAATTGAGAATAAAGAGTTTGCCTTTCCCTTATATTACAAGAAGCATAAACTAAAGAACCTTTGACAGAATTATTGAAATAAGAGATAGAAATATTAACAACTTGAGGAAAATCCTCAATAACATCTAAAGAAACATTTTTAGACCAAAATAACCAAATTTTATTAGAAGAATTGAAAAAAAAATGTTCAAAACCCAATAAAGTAGCAACATGTTTGATTTTCAAGTTACTGATCATAGGCTCCATAATACCAAGAAAATCAATAGAGTGAATACGACAAAGATTCCTAATTCTATTCTTCATAGAAAGAGATCCAATCCCTCTCACATTCCAAACTAAAAAATTAATCATTATTTATTAAAAGAATGAGATTTAGCTATAGACTTGAAGTTTTTAGAATTCTTAGCAGAATTCTTTTTGCCACGAGTATTATAAACAGAATGAAAAATTTTATTCTTACCAACCAATAATTCTGTTTCACTAACAGAACCAGAATCCACTTCACCTTCTTCCAGTTCTATGCAAGCCTTACCTTTCTCCAAAGATATATCTTCTTTCAAAGAGTTTGAAGCTTTATTAAAAGTACAAACATTAGTATCCATAAGTGAAACATCATTATGATTCTCAACAGAATCATCAATTGATTTTTCTTTAATAGGAGAATCCTTGTGAACAATAGGCAAACCAGTAGAAGAGACTATTTGTAAATTTCTAATGGGAAACAAAGAAAAATCAGAACACACTTTGTTCTCATCATAAAGGACTATTTCCAAATTATTCCCTTTAGAACCAGAACTTTCATCATCCAAATTAATGTTAGAAGAACTAACATTAGTAGGATCTTTAAGTTCTTTTAATTCTTCTTCAACATTCTTTAAATAATTATTTAAAGAATCATTTAAAGGATCAACACATATCTGTTCTTTAGAAGAAGAATTAATAGAATTATTTTTTGGAGAATAATTCTTAGCATTTCCTTTCAAAGCAGGATTTAATATAAAACAAGAATTAATATCATGTCCATGTAACTTGCAATGAGAGCAAAAAATAGGAAATTTATCAAATTCCACAGTTTGCGAATAGCCAGAAGAATCAGAACCTAGCCATATTTCCTTCGGATACTCTTTAGTAATATCAATTTCAACTAAAATCCCTGCAACCGATGGTCTAGTTTTGTTAGCTGTAGCCTGATCTACTTGTAAAGGTCTTCCAAACAAAGAACCAATTGCTTGCAAGATTTTGATATCGAAAAAATGCATTCTCAAATTAGGTAAAGATAACCAAACCGAACAAATAGGTGATTCAACATGAATATCAAAATCTGTAGACCACTTAAGAATTCTCATTTGACAATTTCTAACAAAATAAGAACGACGTAAAAAAATTCAACTATAATCAGATTCATTAGACAAATTAATAAACACATGCCTCGCATCAAGAAGAGAAACCGAAACCATTCCTGTAAGATGCAAATCATGGAAGAATTTCCTAATCTCTTCCATATAAGGTCTACGAAAATTGAATTTCCCAACTAAAGCAAATTTGTATGGCTCAGCAAGTTTTTTCAAATCATTCTCTGAAACTAAAAGAGCAGGCATACCATTAACAGAAGAAGAAGAAATGGCAATTCCTATATTATCATTAGAACAAGCACCAGATAAGGCCTCTTTAAAAGATTTAGGCATAGTTACTTTGCTAGGGACAATTCTTTCAACTTTTTCCTTACCCTTATCCTTAGCCGAAAATTTCAAATCTTCAACAGATTTTGAATTAAAATCATGCATAAGTTCAATCGAGTGATTGAAACAAGAAAAATAGTCATTAGACATAGAAATATCAGAATTTACCAAGATCTGAGACAGATCTTCATAAACACGACATACCGTCGAAACCCTAGAAGGGTCCGACGGCATAACCGAAAAGGAAGCTAAGATAAACGAGGAAATGGAAGAAGAAAGGGGAAAAACCAACAAACTTGAATGGAAATCGAGAAAAGCTCACGAAAACACCAAGGAAACCTAAATCGCCCTCCTGCCGCTCCAAGAACTCCAAGATCGCAAGCTCCGCAGTTTTTCTGGTTTCTTTTTTTTTTTTTTTTAACCTAGGTGTTCCTAGGTTTTTAACCTAGGAACATAGGGTTTAGGGTTTAGGGTTTAGGGTTTTTAGGGTTTAGGGTTTAGGGTTTAGGGTTTAGGGTTTAGGGTTTAGGGTTTAGGGTTTAGGGTTTAGGGTTTAGGGTTTAGGGTTTAGGGCTTAGGGTTTAGGGTTTAAGGTTTAAGGCTTAGGGTTTAGGGCTTAGGGTTTAGGGTTTAGGGTTTAGGGTTTAGGGTTTAAGGGTTTAAGAGTTTAAGGGTTTAGGGTTTAGGGTTTAGGGTTTAGGGTTTAGGGTTTAGGGTTTAGGGTTTTTTAGGGTTAGGGTTTTAGGGTTTAGGGTTTAGGGGTTTAGGGTTTAGGGTTTAGGGTTTAGGGTTTTAGGGTTTAGGGTTTAGGGTTTAGGGTTTAGGGTTTAGGGTTTAGGGTTTAGGGTTTAGGGTTTAGGGTTTAGGGTGTAGGGTTTAGGGTTTAGGGTGTAGGGTGTAGGGTGTAGGGTGTAGGGTTTAGGGTTTAGGGTTTAGGATGTAGGGTGTAGGGTGTAGGGTTTAGGGTTTAGGGTTTAGGGTTTAGGGTTTAGGGTTTAGGGTTTAGGGTGTTTAGGGTTTAGGGTTTAGGGTTTAGGGTTTAGGGTTTAGGGTTTAGGGTGTAGGGTTTAGGGTGTAGGGTTTAGGGTTTAGGGTTTAGGGTGTAGGGTTTAGGGTTTAGGGTTTAGGGTTTAGGGTTTAGGGTTTAGGGTTTAGGGTTTAGGTTTTAGGGTTTAGGGTTTAGGGTTTAGGGTTTAGGGTTTAGGGTTTAGGGTTTAGGGTTTAGGGTTTAGGGTTTAGGGTTTAAGGTTTAGGGTTTAGGGTTTAGGGTTTTAGGGTTTAGGGTTTAGGGTTTAGGGTTTAGGGTTTAGGGTTTAGGGTTTAGGGTTTAGGGTTTAGGATTTAGGGTTTTAGGGTTTAGGGTTTTAGGGTTTAGGGTTTAGGGTTTAGGGTGTAGGGTTTAGGGTTTAGGGTTTTGGGATTAGAGTTTAGGGTTTAGGGTTTAGGGTTTAGGGTTTAGGGTTTAGGGTATTAGG